>OY856379.1:21250000-21850000 GCA_963693495.1 Malacosoma neustria | reverse complement strand
GTGCGCGAGGCGCTCCTTCCACTCCACCATGAGCACCTCGTCGCGCAGCTCCGCGCGCTTCACCTCAGTTTCACGAGGCGTGGGGCGAGAGCCACGCTCGGCCGCGCCCCGGCGCCACTGGTACAACAGCGCCAGGACCCGGGCCTCGAGGTCCCATGGTGGGGATCCGGCCAGCAGGGAGGCCGCTTCGAAGGACACCGTGCGGTATCCTCTTATCGCCCTGACGGCCAGGACGCGCTGCGACCTGCGAAGCAGCGCCGTCGTTTTGGCCGTCAGGCGATCCGCCCAGATCGGGGCCCCGTAAAGGGCCATCGACCGCACGGTTCCCTCAAAGAGCCTGCGGCACACTGCGCCCGGCCCGCCGATATTCGGCAGCAGACGGGAGAGTCCCGCCGCCGCCCGAACTAGCCTCGGCGCCAGGCGCTCGAAGTGTGCCGCGAAGTCCCATCGCCCGTCGAGCACCAGTCCAAGATAATTCATGGACGGCCCGACGGCGATGTGGACGCCTCCTACCGTTATGCGCAGGCCCGGTGGCGGCCTCTGACGGGGCCCGTAAAATATCACGGCCTCCGTCTTGTTCAAGGCCACCTCCAGGCCTAGTCGCCGGATTCTTGCCACTGTGTGCGCCACCCCAGCCGTGCCCAGAAGGCACGCCTGGCGGGGGTTCCTCCCGCGCGCTGTGACGAGCGTGTCGTCGGCGTAACAGATGACGCCGACGCCGGGGAGGAGTGCCCCCCTCAGGACCCAGTCGTATGCGATGTTCCACAGCAGGGGGCCCAGGACCGACCCCTGTGGAACACCGCACACGACGTCTCTCCGACTTTGCCCACCCTGGACCGGATAGACGACGGCACGATCACTCAAATATGCCCCAACTATGCGACGGAGGTAGGGAGGCACCCGATGGTACTTGAGCGCCTCCCGCACGCAGCTCCACGGCAGGGTGTTGAAGGCATTGGCGATGTCGAGTGACACCGCCAATAGCACCCCACCTCGAGCCACTGCGTCCCCCGCCTGGCTCCTCAGACGCGTGATCGCGTCAATAGTGGAGCGCCCCTGGCGGAATCCGAACTGTTCGTCTGCCAGGTTCGGCCCCTCTGTCTCTAGGTGCCGGACGAGGCGGTCTGCGAGGATCCTTTCGAAGATCTTCCCCACCTCGTCCAGCAGCACAATGGGCCGATAGGCAGACGGTGAGTCCGCCGGGCGCCCCTCCTTCGCGATAAGGACCAGCCTCCCCGTCTTCCATCTGAGGGGAAACCGGCCCGATCGCAGACACGCGTCGAAGAGCCTCAATAGTCGGGGCTCCAGGACGTCGTGGGACAGAACCCACGCACGCCCCGGTATGCCGTCGAGGCCGGGGGCCGTGTTCTTGGCCTTCAGCCGCAACATCGCTGCCCCCAGCTCTGCCCGGTCCACGTCGGGCACGGGGTCGTCGTCCGCGCTAGGGTCCCTCTCATCCCAATGAGGCGGGACCATGGCAGGAGGCGAGTGCTCAGCCCTCGTGGGGAACAGAGCGCCGACAAAACCATCCACCTGGCGCGGGGGGAGACTCTCGGTCAGCGGGGGCGCCCACGGGCGGAGCTTGCCCCGCACCGTTTTGTAGGGTCGCCCCCAAGGATCTTGATCTAAGCTGGCCAAGAGCTCCTCCCACGCCGCCGCCTTCGCCTCGCGTATAGCGAGATGGAGGTCGTTTCTGGCGCTCCGGTACTCCCCGTAGAGCTGAGCCTCCGCGGCCGCTCTGTCCGCATCGCGGCGACTCCGTCTTCGGAGCCTGGTGTACCGGCGGTGGGCGTAGTTGCACGCCCTGCGGAGCCGCTCGAGCTCCGCATTCCACCAGTACACCTGGCGCGGGGGTCGGTGTGGCCCCCGCCTCGGCATCGCCGCGTCGCAGACGTCGGTCATAAGCGACCGCAGGTTCTCCGCCTCCTCGTCGACGTCATCGGGAGGTACGTCGCCCGGCCTCGACCACGTAGCGACGGTCAAGGCCTCGCGGAAAACCTCCCGATTCATCTTTCCAAGTGTCCAGCGCGGACAGTCACCCAACAGGGTCACCTGGGTTGGAGGCTCTCGCTGACGGGCGGAGACGCTGAACCGGATGTAGCGATGATCCGACAGCGTCTCAACGCCCGTGAGCACCCTCCAGCCTCGCACACGGCGGGCCAGGAGGGCCGACGCGAACGACACGTCGACGATCGACCCCCCCAACTGCCTCACGCACGTGTGCTCGCGACCCTGGTTGAGGATCTCCAGACCCCTCTCCACGGCCCAGTCCTCGACCAGCTCACCCCGCGCGTCGGTTCGCGGGGAACCCCAGGCCTGAGATTTGGCGTTGAGGTCCCCGAGGACGAGCACGGGGCGCGGGAGGAACCGCTGGACCGCGTTGCCCAACTCTTCCATGTACCCTTCAAAGTCAACGAGACTCCTGTTCGGGGAGAAGTAGCCGCCCACGACCACTATCTCCCCGAATCTGGCCGCGACGTAGCCCCTGCCCCTCACCACTTCCGTGGGGAGCGGGGTACCCGCGGCGGTCCTGGCGTGTATAGCCACCATGCCGTCCAGATCCCCAACCCAATCGCCTCGGGTGGGGACGTAGTACGGCTCGGCGGCAACGGCGATACCGATGTTCCACTGCGCCAAGCTCTGAATCATTAGATTTTGAGCGTTGGCGCAGTGGTTCAGATTCGCTTGGAGGAGATGGATATCCATTATTTGGTTGAGATATCCATCTCCTCAGCCGCTGGGGCCTGCGCCTGCGGGGGGGCGATCTCGCCCGTGGCGGCTTCGGCCCGACGGCGTTGTCGTCTTTCCTTTTCTTTTCGCCGCTTCGCCTTTCGTTTGAGAACGAAGCGGCTGGTTTTCTCCGTTTCTTTTTCCGGATTTGCCGGTCGGCCGGTGCGGCGGCAGGTGCACAGCGGTGGGCCACCCCCAACCCTATGGTTGGCCGGTCTGCTGGCCGCCGCGCAGACCACGCAATGGGGCGTGGCCTTGCAAGTGGCGGCCGAGTGCCCTGGCTGACCGCAGCGGTAGCAGGCGTCGCTGCGGCTCGTTGGGCACTTGCAATTCACTGCAAGGTGACCCGGCGCCAGACACCTAAAGCACCTCGGCTCCCTCTTATCCAGCACCTGGACGAGAGCCGAGGCCCAGCCGACTAGAATGTGGCCCAACCTCTTCAGATCGTTGGCGGCCACCACCGGCACGAGCACGTTCATCGTGCCCGTCCCGTCGCGCCCCAGGCGGATACCCCCGGACGTAACTTTCTCCGCGGGGCAGCCCGTGGCGCGAGCAATGGCAGCCGCCACGTCGTGCGCCGTCGTACAATCGTCGAGGCCCGAGATGCGCGCCTTGACGCACTTCTCGGGTCTCGCTATTTTGACGTCCTCCTCCTTGAGGTCGTCTTTCAGCCGCGCGGCGAGGGCATCGGCTTTCGCCCCCTGGTCGGCACCAGAGAGCAGCATCATGCGTGCCCCCGTCCGCGCAGTTTTCATCTTTATGCCGCCCTGGATATCGAGGGCGGCGATGTCAACTTTGGCCTTGGCCTACGCCAAGAGGCTCCCGTATGTGACCCCCCTATCCGCCGCTTCAGGGCGGATAGTTAGGGTGACGGCGGCGGATTTCGGGGCCCTGAGCTTGCGGGGACCCCTCTTCCTCCTCTTCTTAGTAGCCGGCGGCGGCTGCTTGGGCCTAGGTGGTATGGCCGATGCTGCTGCCTGCCTGGCTGCGGGTGGTTGGGGGACGGTCGTCGCCTTCTTCTTCGTATTCTTTTTGGCCACAACCGTCCATCCTTCCTCCAGAGGAGGTGGCGGAGGCATTATTCCTCGTGCGTTGGCTGTTGGCTGCGCTTTTTTCGTGGGCGCAGCCGCCGTTGCTCTTCGGTCCTGTGCAATCCTGTCCCTTTTTTCCGAAGCGGGAAGAGGCGGGTAATCTGCCACTGATATTTCTGGCCGGGTGACCGCCGCTGCCCGCCGCACCTCGTGGGCCAGTGGTGGCCGGTAGCGAGGGGCAGGCAGAAGGCGGTCCTTCAACCCCTCCAGCTTGGCGTCGATCATGGTTCCTACCTGGACCATGACGCCGCGCATGAAGAGCTGGTACTCTTCCGGCTCAACATGCGCTGCTGGAGGGGGCTGGCTGGACTCTTTCCTTGTTGAGGTCAGGGCCGGGCGGCTGGGCTTACCAACCTGCGCCGTGAGGCGAGCCACCTCCTGCTGGAGATCGGCCAATTCGGCCCGCATCCGGCGATTGGCGGCTGCCAGCCGTCCCACCTCTTCCGATTCTGTGCGGGAGGTGAGTTCGCAAATTACCTCCCGCACCGTCTTTACAGACTGTTTGAGGGCCTTTTGGCAGGTCCCTTTAAGGCCCTTGGAGACCCCGGCCACCTCTGTGATCGCGGCCAGGGCCCCATCCAAAGCATTTTGGAGGTCAACCGACGTTTGTGCGGTGACCTCAGTTTGGTGTCCTCTCTCTTTGCCCCTCTGGGCCCGAGAGGATTTGGATGCCTCTAGGGAAAGCTCGGAGTGGACCCGGTGTGCCACCTCCTCCTTGCGGACTTGGCGGCGGAGCTCCTCCTCGTATTTCGCGAGCTCCTTCTCCTCGGCACGGGCCGCTTGGAGTTCCCTCCGAGCCTTCCCTATTCCAATGTATTGCCCAGTCGACGCTGGGCGACCTCGTCCACGCTTCGACGGACCGGCGATTGTGGCGGCCGAGTCTGCCGAAACATCTTCCTCGGACGTTGATGCTCCGGGGTCATTTCCCCCACCGGAGCGATCCCAGGACCTCCTAGATCCCCTCTTGCGCTTGCCCAGGACAGAACCGGGACCAACGCAAGAGGGAGTGTTCGCTCGGGAGCTCGTGCCGCTCGGAATTGTCCGAAAAGACATCCCCGAGCGGACCGAACCGTCCGAGTCCTCTCCCTCGTTTCTCAAAACTCCGCCCTTCGCAGGCAACCGCTCCAATACCACCAAAGGTGATTGTACTCGGGAAATGTGGGCCCCCCCAGAATACGTTGGGCCCATGCCTGCGCCCGAAGGCGCAGAAGAGGATTCTCCACCCTGTCGGGTGGTACCTCCCTGGGGTAGTATATTTGCATTTACCGACTTCATATTGATTCTTTTTTGAGGTGTGGCGCTCGGGACCGGGTTTACCCCCCGGCCATGCAGCCCATCGGCGCGCCACGGGACCTTGAGCTTCAGGAGGGCTGTTATAGGTCCCCCAGCTCCAGCCCCCAAAGCTGGGGGATTCCGGACGGGACGGGACTGGCATCTCCGCCGCGTGGCAGTCAGGCGTGGGTACGACTACCAGACGACACCCTGGAAAAACCAGGGAGTCGCCCAACGCCGTAGCCGGCCCAGCAAGACCGACGGACACCGGAGATACCGTTCCCGCCCCAGGAACACTCTCTGTGCAGGCGCAGTCGAAATGGGCATGGTTTCGACTACCAAATCAGGGCCCGGGACAGAACCCGGAACCCCAACCAGTACCCGCAACCATCCCACCGGGGACCGCGCCACGAACAGAGAGTGAATTTGGGAAAGGATGTGGGAGGTAGATGGGAAGAAAGGTAGGACTCTGTCGCCTCGGACTGGAAGGGGAGTGAGGCGACGGATGCTCGGGCACCTCGGGTACGCACACCCGTGCACTCCTCGGACAGAGGAGCGCCCCTGAGGGGAAGAGAATATAATCACTTAAGTCCATAGACAATAAATGTTATTTTCTTAAATATATATATTATTAGTAATAATTGTATAATATTATTTATATATTATTATTATTTATTATTTAAATATTTACTAATATATATTATGAATTTAAATATTAGATATATTATTATAAAATTAACCTTAATGGTCTTTACCAGGCCATAAACTCTTATAAAAAAACAAAAGCGTAAGTAAGGTATACATGTGTGTGTATGTTGTGTATAATTCGACCAGTAGTGTCGAAATGTTTATTTTAATTAATTTATTGTATTTCTAATGGATTCTAAGCAAAAAATAGCTTTCTGCATTTCTCCTCCATATAAACTTTCCCTTTCAATTTCATACTCCTCCGTCCGCCCAATTTTAGTAAGAAGGGGTACAAAGTTTTCGCTTCACGTATTAGTATATAGATACTGTGAGTTCTTCCAAGTCCTCTCAAGTTCAAGTGTAACTTACCGACGTACTTGGTTAGTTAAAGGCTGTAGAAAAGCCAAAGTAAGAGCAGCGCTAAAGCAAATGCCAAAGTCTGCTTCTCATTGCTCAAGTTTAGAGCACGTTCAGTTTATCAATAACTCAATATCAGATATTATGTATAGACTGACTTCATTCATTTCACTGGCCACATTAAACGTCATATTATGTCCTGACCATAATTGGATTATAATGTATGTTATCAAAACAAAGACCGAGCAGATATGCGCATTAAAATTTCAATTGAATATTTGATCGGCTCAGAGATTCAATTTAGTGCAATAATTAAATATGTGGCCATATTAATAATGCAACGTTTTGAAATATGAGGACCGCGGGTTGCGATTCGACCATAATAAATTATTCTTATTGAATCATATTATTCCATCGCTCACTAGGCGGAGATATTATAATATTAATTTATAATAATAAGAAAAGTATAATTATATCCATTTTGCTACATCTAGGTAAAAAAAACATTATATTTCACACTAACAACAAAGTTCAATCAAACAATAAAATACTTGAAAATAAACTTGAAGTAAAAACTTTGTGAAGAGGGTTGTAATGGATCACCGAACCTGAAAATATATATTTCAGCTTTTAAATGGCCAACAAAAGTAACGAAAGTTGTACTTAAGCGTAATCTGAGTTAGAAAAACAGTTGGGAACAAGCTAATAGAGGTAGTGGGCTCAGGCAACTTGTAATGTGGCTTACGATGTAACAATAAGGTTGCGGCGACCGCACTCTGGCGAGCATGTCCCACTTTTCTTCCTCGGCCTCTTTTCGACCTCCTCCAAAATCATTTTATATATTTGTATAGAGAACTCATTGTTTAATCGACGACAAACATTATGTATATTTATCTTTACCCGAATGAAGCTAATAAACATGAATTAATAAAACAACATACGGTACAGGACAATTATTTCGTTAGTACTATGATTATTGCATTTGATTATTATTTAGGATTTTTAAATATTTATTTTAGGATTATTGTTTGGGATTAAATACGTTTATTCTGTCAGCTTCTCTTTCAGAATAGACCTTTTAAAATATTGGAAATTTCCGTGATCAAAGATAATAAAAAAGGAACTCTCATTTACAAGTAAATCGAGAATAGCCCCAATAGTCTTAATCAACCCATCTGTCTAAGACACCTGACAACACAAGGTAAGAGTGATTGTTGTAAGAGCGCTGAACAGCGGCGCGGCTTTTCAGCGTTAGGCGAGAAAATTATTAAAGTAGATCGAATTACCTAAAATATTTTTCACTATTGACGTTTTGACCATTTTCACAGACTGAAAAAAAAATCATCTGCAAATGAGTTAAACCACAATAATAGATAAAACAAATGCTTTAATGTCTAGTAATGACCGTAAAAATAAAATATCTAACAAAGAGTCTAAATGTTTCTACAAATGTTATGAACGTTTGATATGTAATGTGTGACAAAGTAAATTATTGCTTCTCAAATCACTGACAATTCCCTGAATTCACAGGGATTTGGCAGCCGTACATCTAGCGAGCAAAGGTGTTATACAAGTTTAGCTTGGCTGATATACAATTAAGTTACAGCCATTCAGAAAAGCATAATCATGATGTAACATTAACTGATTATGTATTTCATTATTCGTCACACTTGTTTCAGGAAATTCTGTCCTATATATAATAGTTGGTAGCAGCAGAGCCGTGGCTAAGTCCACAACCCCTCGCTGCCCACCGCTGTGTCCCCTAGCGGGGAAGGCTGGTCAGCTTAATCAGCATGCTAATATCGCGCCAACTAATACCAATATGCCGATCATGCCGCCATTGTAATCACTGAACACCATTGAAGGCCGCCGGTAAACCAATTTGCTCTGCGCTCAGTGATTAATAAACGTTGCATCCGTCTATTAATCCCTAATTAATAACGATGAGTGAAAATGCTGCATACGTAAATAATGATTTTAAGTAAATCATTTCAAAACGAATTAGAAAGTTTTGTGTTTTATTCAGCAAAATTATACTATATTATAATTTAAAAAAATACAAATATGTATTCAACAAACTAGCTTATATTCGATGAGAAGTAGTTAGTTATTAAACCGCTTCAAGTAAAAGAGACAAAGTGTTAAATCAGCTGGGGTCAAATGCGCCATCGGCTAGTTAATTCGTCAAACTAGCTACATCGCCCCTTCTACGTGATCCAATCGCTCACCTGTCCCGAATACTGTCGTAGCCTATTATATGTATGTAATACAATCTCATCTATCATTTATCTGAATAAATTTGCGTCGCAATCCACTTTGGGTACATTTTTTCTATACAAGCAAACAAACAAACAAGTATGTAGCATTCTACGTAACCATTAATTAACTATTGTTACAATATCAATTTTTGGAACGAATTTCTTTTATGCAGCTTGCCGTAGAGTGAACCGGCAGAAATCGTCACGTAATGAAAAAGCGTTAAACCCCCTCCAAGCGAAAATCCCTTCATTTCTCTTTCTTACTGTCTCTATTTTCTATGGTTGTGTGTATGCGTGTGTGAGAGGGTGCGAGGTAAGATTTCACAATAAGGCATTGTGTATGGTGAATAATATAACCTCAATTGGGTATTTGAACAAAAATTTTTTTGTAATAAATGAAAAGATCATATATAAGTTTTATAACAAAACTATTTTTATTTTATTTTTTTTCGCAATAATTCCAAAGTTATTTCAAAATAAAAATTAATTTTTGAATCCAGTACCGAAGACACGCCGACAACTCCCGAACAAATTCGAGCGCGTGTGACGTCATAATGTTAGTTTTCACTCATTGCAGTTGATAGAAAAATAAGAGTGCCCAACATATTCATACTATGAAAAAATTATTTAATATTTGTTAAAAAAAATTCAAACTGTTAACTAATGGTTTAAAGATGGGAATAATTATATTTAATTAAAAAGTACTCAAACGATTGCGAACATTGCGAAGTTTGAAAAACAATAATGCAACACGGGCTTGCCCTTTAAAAATAATTAATCACTAAATCGATTAATCTTAACCTTAATCGATCAATTAGGTATCGTGTGTCATCTTATTATTTTTAGTACTATTGATCATTTCATTCAACTAATTGACGAATATGATTTGTTATTGTTCATCTTAGTTTTCAACAAAAAATGTATGTAAAAATTGCGTAAAATGAATATCGCGTAACGCTCGGTATTAATAATGTATACGCCTCAGTAAACGCAATAAACTTATTATACCTATAGCTTATATTGCAATCGAATCTAATCTAAGGGTCACTCAGAAAAGCAGGTATTATTGAAATATATTTGACGATTAAAAGTCCGTTTATATCTACAGACATTGAGCGTGTCAGACACGTGCCGTGGCAGACAAAATAATATTCATATAAACGGTGTCTATTAACGTATTTATTTCTATCGTTACACGACCGCGCAGACACCAACAGACACGGGCCGTGCGCGGCCAGTATTCGCAGCAAGAATATTTTGTCTGTACGGTTCAAGTCTGTACGTGTCTGTGGCTACCTGCCGGGCAGTGTGAACATAGCATCGGAACCGTGCAGACGTCTTTTTTAGACTCCTTCTAATTGTCTTTTCTTGAGCATAGGATTTACGGCCATGGGTTTTGCTCTTTTTTTTGTTTTACTCTGCTCTTCCTCTTCTAGCAACAACGCAATTATGAATAAAGCTTCCACAGAGAAGTGTCTGAACATTGTGAGAGCTGTTCATAAACTGCTTGTTAGAGCGGCCCCGACGCTGACAACGGAGCCTGTCAGTGTCTGCCCCGGCACGTGTCTGACACGCTCAATGTCTGTAGATATAAACGGACCTTAAGCGGTGTGTCCTCCAAAAAGATGAATGAGGGACACTGGCACAGACACTGGTCACAACGCTTATAGGTTATCGAAAGACATAAATATAAAAAAAAATTATGGCAAAATAAATAATACATTTAATTATCCAGTTAAGAATCTAAACCACGATGGTATTATATAATAATCGATCCGAGGGGGACTTAAATAAAAACTGTCATAACACCCGTATTAATATCAATTATTAAAAGATAGCCTCATCGCAACAGATCGTATGACATCGAATGAGTCAGATATCAATTTTATTAAACTATCTTGAGTAAATTTTATATCATTTCTAAAGATTTAAATAAATTTTTTAAAATAACCTAACAGTTGCTATCTGTACAAATCGTTGAGTATCACCGATTTAAACAGTGAAATAATAATCTTACAATCAATTACAATGATAGGTTAATCAACGTAATTATTTACGAAATGGCAACACTACTAAAAAATACAGTTGACAGTTCATTGTTATTGTTTTTCAAACTTCGCGATGTTCGCAATCGTTTGAGTACTTTTTATTTAAATATAATTATTCCCATCCTTAAATCATTAGTTAACAGTTTGAAATGTTTAACAAATATATCATTTTTCCATACTATGAATATGTTAGGCACTCTTGGGTTCTAATTTACTATGGCGACCTGGCATTCCCTTAAAAGTTAAAAATGTCGAACTTAAAAAGTTATCGTTCTTGTTTTGTACAATTATGTACAAATACTACAAAAAAAAAAACTCCTGACAAAATGTTTTTAAATGTTCCCCAAGATGACAAATGTCGAAATAAATGGTTTGGAGCAGTGCACCGTGATAATCCCAAAACAAAATCAAATTTTTTTTGTTGTGAAGATCATTTCGATGTAAGTATTTCTTAATACCATTGTTATTAATTATTATTTATCTAAATATACAAATAAATTTTCAATGTTATTTTCTAATCACGTATATTAAATAGCCTCTATCTCTGTACTGTTATTGAATAGCTATAACATTACGACGTCACAACTATGGTGACCAATCATGGCGCGTTTATAGTCACGTGATTTTTATTTAAATTTCATCAATTTTTAATTGTTTATAATTAATTGAAAAACAACTTTTTTAAGTTTTTTGCATTAAATATCAATATTATTAATAATAAAGTTTTAAAATACATAAAAAATCAATAATATTTTTTTTTCAAATACTCAATTCTATAACATGTAAATAAAATTTACATTAATTTTTTTGTTATCATTTTAATTTACACGGGACTTATATTATGTTTTCGTGGAAATTTTATTATGGAAAGTCGTGAAATTGAAACTGTACAAAGTGTAAATGATAAAAACTTAGAGAAGTAAATTAATAAATCATATACATAATTAAATACCAGTACAAAATTTGAATAAAGGAGAACTGCACTTTTTGGTGTGATAAAAATACAGTAATAAAATCAATACAAAATATACATTTTAAAACACGTTTTAGGAGTTAAAAAAAAACATCGCAATGAACTTCGTTCTAGGCGGCGCCGGCGGTCTCGCGACGGTACAATTTCTTATTACTGACGAATAGCAGCAAGCTGGCGGTCCTCTTATTAGTAATCAATTACCGTTGCATATGGATGTTATCGACGCTAAGGGCACCACGAACGCGAACACCAGGAACCTGGATCACTAATGCTGGAACACAACACAAGGTTATTATGGCGACATACTTATAGATCAAGGGTGATTGCCATCCAAACGGGCTTGGGGCCCTAACACTTAGTTGGGGTTGTTTTGTCGCCTTTTGTGGTATGACAGGCCGGCCTCAGCCGCAGGGGTTAGTATTCTTACAGTACACGCATAAACGCAGGATCAGACCCAAATTGGCATTATTATGCAGAGTTAAGACATACTTAAACTAATAGAATATGCTAACATGAAAAAAATATTTGCTTTCTGATGAAAGATGTTACGGCTTTCGGTATATATAGGTAATTTATAGAAAATATAACCAGAGTATCAGATCCATTAACGCGTGATATTAATATTTCGTGGGATTAAACGTGTGAAGGGTTTCCCAAATTGAACCCTTCATAATAAATCGACCTTTGCTGAAAGCGCTTTCATTATGTCCCTAAAGCCAACTCCGCCTCATTCATATTTAGCTTGACTTAACTTAATGAGGTGATAATTAAATGGAACCTAATTTTTAAATATTATGCATGTTACAAAAGTATAAGCATTCTATAAATACGAGTATTTCTACATGAATAACAATAATTGATATCATAAGTTTTTAAAATAATTATTTAGAGTTGAAACATCTATTGGCGCGGCTCGGCAGTAAAATCGGCTGGTTTGCAATCACGGCAAACGGCATGACGCATGGCGCTCTGGTGCCATCACGTACCCGCATATACTACACACTTCCTGGCTTCTCTGTATAAGCTGCGTACTATTTTAACTTCATTAACAAATTTCTACCCTTCATTCTATTTAACTACATATTTTCTCTATTAATTTTATTTTAAAACATTATTTTGTAATCAAAACACGCAGTGGTAGCAGCCGGATTTGAAGCATCGCATCGACGCAAGCGTTCGTATGACGCATATTACGACCGCGTTCCTCTGCACCAATGATTTTGTGTTGATGAGTTCAAAATTATTGAACTTGATGTTCACAACATTTTTGTATGTAACGTTGGTCATAACCAATTTTGTGATAAAAAAAAACGGTAGATACACACTATATCACAGAATAATTAAAAGGTTTTTTACTTTATTTAAAAACTAAGATTCTTCGACAGTTATTTCGATATAGTTTGTCCGTTGTATTTTTATCCGTGCAAGAGCGGAGAAAGAATACTGCAGGCGGGGTCAGCCTGTTGTAAAAGGCGATAATACAACCCTAACTACGAGGTAGAGCCCTAAGCCCGTCTGGTTGGCAACACCACCTTTGGTCTTAAGTATGCCGCCATAATAACTTTGTGTTGTGTTCCGGCATTAGTGACGCAAGTTCCTGTACCCTTATGGGACAACAGCGTATTCGCGATGCCACTGGCGTTGCAACCACCCGTAGGCGACTGTAAATGCTGAATTCTAAGCGGGCTGTCAGCCTGTCTGCAGTCATCATCATCTAAGCGTAGTATCCCGGTTGCAACCTAAACTACCGTTTCGGTGCCCGGGGTCCGCTTTCCGACTCTTTCTACTCCACTTCGCATGGTCTTCAGCATCCCTGGTGGTGAGCCCATTGGCACGCCTATCACCCTTTACGACGTCAAGCCAGCACTTTTTGGGTCTACCCCTCCTGCCGGGGCCCGGCGGAGGCGGCATGGCCAGACATTTGTTTCCTACGTAAGCATCCGATTGCCGTAAAACGTGGCCGTACCAACGGAGCCGACACTCCTGCAGTTTATCCGCAATGTCACGGACATGAAGACTACCGCGAATGCGGGAGTTCCTAACGCGGTCCTTCCGCGTCACTCCACACATCCACCGCAGCATATTCATCTCCGTGAACGCAGTTCCTGCTTGTGTCGCTCTAACACCGGGCACGTTTCACAGCCGTATAAAAGGACAGACCTAATGATGGTCTTATAGACCTGTCCCTTCAACTTTACCGGCATCTTAGGGTCACAAATGACACCAGTTACCTCAAGCCATTTGGTCCACGCGGCAGCAATGCGTGCCTTGACGTCGCAATCGATGTCACCAGACGCATGAAATACAGATCCCAAGTATTTCACTTGGTCCGTGCGCTCGACCGTGTCACCGCCTATGCGTAAGGGTGTGGGATCTGTGGAGTTACAGGCCAAGTACTCGGCCTTCGCCACATTGAGCTTCAGACCACCGTTCTCCACTATACACAATACCCCGCTAAACAGAAACGGACTAAGGACGATTCCTTGGTGCACCCCGGCGGTGATGGGGAAAGGTTTTGTGTTGCCAACAGCGGTCCAAACTACGGAATCGGAGTCACTGTACATGTCTTGAATGATGTCAATATAGGCCTTTGGAACCCTTTTAGATCGCAATGCCCACCAGATTATCACGCGAGGAATATAGTCGAAAGCCTTCTGCAAGTTAAGAAATAGGCAATGCAGAGGCGTATTCTTCGTCCTGAATTTCTCCGCGACAGTCCTTAGGGCAAAAACAGGATCCAAGTTGAAACCCATACTGACATCCCGAGACAGTGCACTCCTGCCGAATCCGAGAGTCGATAACCCTCTCGAGAAGCTTCATGGTGTGGGACATGATCTTAATCCCCCTGTAATTACCGCACTCCTGCACCGACCCCTTGCCTTTGAAGACTGGAGTAATGATACTCAGTCTCCATTGGCTCGGGATCGTACCGGTGAGGAGTGTCCGGTTAAGATGCCCACACCACGAAAGCCCATCGCCTTCCAGTCTGTCTGCAGTCATACAACAATAAAAAAAAAAATTATATTTATTTATTATTTATTAACTATCCTGCCCTTATCCCACATTGTATGGGGTCGGCACAACATGTTACATGTTGTAATAGTTGTGACTTAGTTTTTACAACCGGCCGCCAGCCGACGTTAACCCTTTTTTGGGGAAAAATATGACATCCTTTTTATTTATATTATTTTTCTCGTTTCACATTGAAAGTAGGATACGAAATTTCGTTGTCAATCATCTAATATATCAAGCGAGACTTTTACTGGTTTCTTCTTGAATAAACAACATCAACGTGTCGGTTTAGGTGTGCAGGGTGGCACTTTTGCCGAGTCGCCGACTTTTACGGGGTCCGTGCACAATTCACATTCTAATTATATATATTTTTTTCGGTTTTCAAAACTGAATACATTTACAGACTTACTTAAAACGTGGCTAATGCTAAAAATTATATAATGATAAAATGTATTCTACAAGATGAAGACGCAACTTCGTTATGTGAGCTAAGAATACCCATACATTAATTATAAATAAAATATAAACATATTATAACAGATTGAAACAAACACATCTTAATTTATATTTCATAGAGAGAATAGAACTAAAAAAGATATCGATCACATTAAATAAAGCATTGCAGCTGGTAGTAATTCTATATACTGGAGAGTGTTGGCCAATATTTGTTTTGCATATTGGTAAAGAAAATGTTCTTCTGTTTTGAAGTCTACTACGTACATGTGGAATGGTGAATGTTATTTTTTTTCTAGTATGGAAGAGGAGTTTATGAAACCATTCAACAATTTATATAGTACCATGATATCCGCAATCCTCCTACGGCTCACCTGAGAAGGTACGTGGTAGTATGCGAGACGACTGTCATAACTTTGAAGTGTGCGACATTTATTGTCAGAGTAAGTGACATGATACATGAAACGCTTTTGGACACGTTCCAGGCGGTTGAGGTGAACTTGATATCCTGGATTCCAGATGATACCTAGAACTAAGCGCACTGTCTATAATAATTCCTAAGTCACGCATAGTTGAGGTTCTTTAATTATATTTAGCTCTAAGAAATACTTGACTGTACAAGGACTTTTCTTTCTAGTAAACCTAATAAAGAAACATTTAGAAGAGTTCAAAAGCATAAGACTATTATGACACCAAATTTGAATGTTATTTAAATCAGACTGTTCAAAAGCATAAGACTATTAAGACACCAAATTTGAATGTTATTTAAATCAGACTGTAAAATGTTCATATCATAAGCATTGTAAATACTTCTATATAACTTTAAGACATCAGTGTAGAGTTTCAAGTCACTTCGAATAAAATTGCCAAGATCATTAATAAATATTAAGAAGAAAAGGGGACCTAAGTGAGACCCCTGTAGGACCCCGCTGGGCACGAAAAAAGAGCATGCCGCCTATAGCAACTAGTTGTGAGCGTTTTTCTAAATATGATTTACACCACCCGGAGAGAGAACTGTGGATTCCCATTCCTTGTAATTTAAAGAAGGTTGTGATTGACGTCGTAAAGGGTGATATGCGTGCCAAAGGGCTCAGGGATGCTAAAAACCGTGCGAAGTGGAGAAGGAAAAGTCGGAAAGCAGACCCCGGGCGTCGAAGCGAGAGTTTGGACTGCAACTGAGATTTAACGCAAAGATGATGATGATGATGATGAAGGTTGTGATTGACTAAATTAAACTCTTTCCGAAAATCTGTATAAATTGCGTGAACTTCCTTGTTATTGTTTAAAGCTAAGGCTATATCAGAAACATGTTCTAATAAATTCGTTGTTGTTGATTTACGCGGTAAAAACAATGCTGATTGTGGTTTAATTGTCTTTGGATATGGATAAGTATACTTTTGTGAATTATTGACTCGAATATTTTTGCAAAGCAACTTATTAGAGATATGGGTCGATAATTACTTACGTCATTTAATTCGCAATCCTTGTATACAGGGTGAGTTTGACAAACCCGTCCAAATTTTTTTACGCACTAAACATCATTTAAGGAACCCATTTTTGCAAAAAAAAATTGTATGTCAAATTTTCATCATAAAATATTTCATATATGATCATTAATTTAATCGTACAGAATAGTGCTATGGTGCAACCTTCGTACGTTAACTACCTGTCTCTGTCTCTCCCGCGTAAATGAGTAGTGCGTATTCGCTCGCCCGGTGCAATGCCGCCGTCCTCGGCCCTTTACTAGGTCAGATGGAGAGGTCATTGAAACTCTAGCGCCGTATTATGTAAATTGTGAGTTCTTTAAATGACTTTGTGATGCTGATTACTCAACATTTTTGTACTATGTGATACAAAACTAAAATACATGTTTCTCATAACTTTTACTAAAGATTCTTCTGTGTGAATTTGGACGGGTTTGTCAAAGTCACCCTGTATAGGTGTGATATATGCAATCTTCCATCTATCAGGAATAATCCCAGAACCCAAAGATTTTTTATAAATATTGATTTGATTTGATTTGAAAATATTTTTATTTCTATATAATATATTGTATATTCTAAATAATATTATAACTGCGAAAGTGAGTTTGTTTGTTTTCTACGCTTTCACGCCTAAACCACTGAACCAATTTTGATGAATTTCGGTACAGTTATAGATTGCACTTTGGAGAAGGACAACTAAACTACTTTTTTAATTAATATGACAGAACATCGTTTTCCGGGTCAACTAGTTAATTATAAGTCATTATATTAATTTGAATATTAGACATCTGCCGGACGTCCCGTGACGGCCTGTTTATTATTTTTTTTATTGTAATTCACAATAATGATAATTGAAATTAATTTACTTCAGTATCATAATTCAAATAGTATCCAGTGTATATAAATAAAATAAAATATAAAATTCAAACATAATGCTTATAATCCTTATTCTATAGAATGTTTTCTATAGATTTAATAAAACGTGTACACGTGCGCGCACCACGCCCGCCACGCCCGCCACGCGCCCGATCAACGCTGGCTCAGATTGCGATTCCCATTTGATAAGCCCTCACGCCAGCGTCGTAAACTAGTGCCTTACTACACCGAAGCCGTGTAAATAACTCCATATTACGTTAGTTTACATGCTAACATTGTAGCGAGAATAGATTACGAAAGCCATTTATGAGATTTACAAGTTGAGGAGCATGGGTTCAAAGAGACCATTGTCAACTTTTGCGTTGGCATTTTGGTAGTGCCTTACTTAGCAGTTTTAGAATTACTCACGTAGTTGTTGAAATAGAAATACAAAGAAAAATATATAATGTTGTTGTTAGAGCTCATTTTAATAAGAAATAAATAAAATTTTATGAGATAAACTGCAACAAAACATAAGCAATTACAACAAAAGACCAATTTAAAATAAATATTTATGGAAATCCATATCTGAAACATAGAGTGGTAAGAAAATATTTCGAAGGTCGCAAAGTGGGTGTTGCGCTGAGCAGATCTGCGGAGGCCCCGATAGCCGCCGCGCTCGCGATATCCGCCCCGTGTGGCTAAGTGACATTCCTCTCGATGAATCGGAGAAACTACGGTTGCTCTTGATTGGCGTTTGCAACGCGGTGTTGCCAAGAAGACTCGACTAGGCTAGGAGGAGGAGTCATCGCGAACATAGCCAGCTAGTCCGTCGTAGCTAGCACGGGGAACACTGGAGCGCCACGCATGTGCTGCACAAACGCCAACGCCTTCAACATCATGCCGTTGAGCTACGTGCGGCCGAATCGGTGTCACATACACCGATACGCAGCAGCAGTATAAAAGCGCGTAGACAGTATCCCCCACCAAGCTTGCTTCTTAGGCATGGCAGAGATCGCACAGACTGTGCATAGCATGCGGTCCTGATATTTTATGAACCCCATAAAAGCCTATCGCCGGGTTGCAACAGTACAGTGGGTCACAGGACAATTAAGTTAATTAAGCATCTTGAAATAGTGCTCAACGGTCGGTGATATTTTGCGGCGCACTTCGAGCTGCTGGCCTTAAATATTGTTCAGGTGACAGTGGCTCTATCCCACCTGGTGCCCAACATCGGACGAGGCCCATCCTGATACAAAAGGCAGGCTGGCGCCGGCTTGGACCGAGCCGATCACTTTTAGGAATAAATTATTTTGATTTGATTCAAAAATAAGAACATCTGGACCTTTAGATATGAGTATACGAGTATGTGACACAAATTAAGAGGCAGAAGAATAAAATTATATAATTCTAAAGAAATTAACTTTTATGCATGAGTATTTAGATATCAATTATTATTTTGTATTAAAGTACTTAAGCAAAATAGATTAGTGCAAAATAGATTTACAAAAAGCTATTCAAAATGTCCAGTAGCAATCAAATGACTTGGTCACCGCGATGGACCTACGCGGGAGCGCGGGGACCGAACTGAGTGGAAAATTGCATTTCATTGTGTCAACCTTTTACCTAGTGGTTATGAGGGCGCAGGAGGGAGCCGCCCCTCCACGCCGCACCCCCTATCTCCACAGGCCTCCAATATTGTTCCCCGAGGAACACCTAACCACAGAGTAGATATATAAATATTCAAATAAAAAATGTGAATTTTTTGGATATACATAAAATCTTCAAAGAATAAACATTTTCCTTATTTGATTTAAAAGCTAAATAATTATTAATTTTTAATTTTTTCGCAATTATTTTATCGCATTATCGCAATCATTCAGTCACAGTGTGTTTAAGTCTGTAAGGAAATTACATTGTGTGGATTCCTATTTTGCAGAAAACTCTGGGACTAAAACCAAAATAAAAAGTTTACGAATTCACTAAATGAAAATTCGGAACCTAAACGTAAAGTGGTTTTGTATCCGTGCAGGGGCGGAGAAAGAATACTAACCTTTGCGGCTGGGGGCGGCCTGTCGTAAAAGGCGACAAAACAATCCACTCCTAGCTACGTGGGTCTCAAGCCTGTCTGGATTGCGACCACCTTTGGTCTTAAGTATGCCGCCATAACAACCTTGTGTTGTGTTCCGGCATTAGTGACCTAAGTTCCTGTACCCTTATGGGACAGCAGCGTGTTCGCGATGCCACTGGCGTTGCAAACACCCATAGGCGATGGTAGCTGCTAAATTCTAAGCGGGCCGTCTGCCTGTCTGATGTCCTACAACATTAAAAAAAATTGGCGAGAATTTTACTAAACAAGACATCAATTTGATATTATTCCTAATACGGAATGGACTGGCTGTTCTGTGATTTTAAACTCCAAATGCAACAAGATTACAATTAGGTTTTAAAAGAAAAATATCATACATGGAAAGATCATATATGAGTTTTGTAGCAAAACTATTTTTAGTTTTTTTTTTGTGTAATTAAAAGCTATATAAAATTAAAAATAAATTTTTGAATCCAGTACCGAAAACATGCCGATAGTTCCCGAACAAACCCGAACGCGTGTGACGTCATAATGTTAATTTCTACTCATCGTACCACACGGCTGTTACAGCGTTTTGACTTTTTATCAATTAAATCTTGTTAATATCGTCAATATATTGATAAAAATAAAAAAAATGTCGAAACTTAAAAGTTATCGTACTTGCTTTGTACCATTATGCACGAATACTACAAAAACAACTCCCGAAAAAATGTTTTTGAATGTTCCTCAAGATCCCCGAGGGAGCGCCCGCGGCCGCTTTTTACGGCGGCCGGAGGTCGTTACTTGCCCTCCGGCGCCGTCGACGTGGCCTGCGTTGGCGGGAGGGGAGTGTGGTGGTCGACTCCCGCTCCCGCTCCGCCGCCTCCTTTGCGGACATGACTGCCTCGCAGAAGGAGGCGACGGCCGTCCATCCAGGATCGCCCTCGACCATGGACTGAACCAAGGCCGGGAGCGACAGGTCCACGCCGATTTGGGCGACGAGGGCGCGGCGCTCCTCGCGCCACGCAGGGCACACGGCGACAGTGTGGTCAACCGTGTCCTCCTCGTCGCCCGCGCCACAGTGGTGGCACCCCGACGTCATCTCCCGCCCTATGCGACACAGGTACCTCCCGAAGCAACCGTGCCCCGAGAGGACCTGCGTCAGGCGGAAGGTCAGGGCGCCGTGGCGCCTTTCCAGCCATTCGGCCAGGACGGGCCTCACCTCATGGTGGCGAGGCCCGCGCTGGGGTGCGTGAGGCACTCCTTCCACTCCACCATGAGCACCTCATCGCGCAGCTCCGCCCACTTTACCTCAACTTCGCGAGGTGCAGGGCGAGAGCCACGCTCGGCCGCGTCCCGGCGCCACTGGTATAATTATTTTTATAATATATTATAATATATTATTTATATATTCTTATAATATTAAACAACTTATGTTTTTACTAAAGTATTGCCTGCTGAAACTGCACAGTCATGACATTGGACGTCTTAATTTTTTTTAAATCTTTCGTTAACACCTAAAGTTACTGAATAAGCTTTACTCCTAACTTGATGCTCTTTAACTGTGCAAATACCATTCTTATGGTTCAATTGGACATAACCTTGTCATGTTAATCTCGCGTGATACTCTAATAATAAATGAATTATTATTTATATTTAATAAAGAATAGGTAGTTTGATATTTTAATTTACAATAATATTTTTTTACAAACTTACCTTGATGCTTTAGCACCTCGAACTTCAGCTAAATTGAACCGAATGTAATTTTTTAGAAAATCTGTTATCATAAATATATCCTCATCAGGTATATTATCGGAATTAACCTTTATAAATCCTTTATCATACATGACTAAATAAAATTACCTGATATAATAACTTTTTCACAAAATTTCGGTTTTTAGTCCATCAAGTATTTAGTCGACCTAGGTGTAGAAGCTGTTGACACTGTACTGTCATAAAATTCTGTTAACATTATGACGTCACAAACATAGCGACCAATCGAGGTGAGTTCGTGGTCACATGATCATTTTAAAAAATTTATCAGATTTCAATTGTTTATAATTAATTGAAAAAAAATTTGAAGAGTTTTTCGCAACGACTATAAATATAATTTATGTTAGTTTTATAATAAATAAAAAAAAAGTTTTTTATAAATCCAATTTAATCCGATTACTTACATATTATGCATAGAAATCAATAATATATGCATACATAAGTAGGGATCATTTCACAAAAAAGTTGATTGCAAATCTCGTTTGCAAACCTTGTACTTTAGAGCTTGAGTGCAAAATAATTTCACAACCTTTCTGTGACTCTATTTCTCTCTTTTTCTTATCAACAATATACAAGAAAAAAACTAAAATAGATAAAGGAACGACCCCGCTACCACGAGGTTGGAATGCCTTAACGTCCGTAGTCGCTGTCAAGTCATCTGAGACAACAACTGCTTTAGCTTTAAGAAAAAAAAAGTCTAATTGTTTCTTGAATCAACACACACGTGTATCTAAATATGACTATGATTTCCTATACACGTGTGTGATTTCTTACTCCGTGTGAGTTCCGCTCTGGGTGGTTGGATCCATCTTAGTCGAAAAGTTATGTTATACACTAGGAAAATGAGGACACTATTTATTTTAGGCCTTGTGGCGCGCATCGGTTCACATCGCACGCCATCATAGAAAATACCGTTAGGCGCGGACACCACTCTCTGCTGTTCAGGGGAAGCTCATCTGAGGGCTCACGACAGTCAGTGTCAAGATTCAAGACGTCGTCCACCGCACGCTAAGACGGAAGGTTGCGCGTACGCCTCGTAACGGCCGCGCCCCCGCCAATAAACCGACAATCGCGAAAGCCGTTAAACCGTATTGTAACGTAGTTTCTAATTTTGTACTCTCGAATTCTATTGTCGTAACGTTAACTATTGTAACTTATACAACGTAACTGTAACTATTAACAATACAGTGCATCTTTACAAATCCCGTTGTTTAATTTCTATTTTTAGTGTTGTTGTTTTTTTCCTAGTGTGGGTTGGGACTCATAAAGCGCCCACAGCCTAAACCACACGAACTGGAACAGCGAGTGTAGATAATAATCTTTACCTACGTTTATATACCGATTGTTTCGAATTTTTAAGTAAGCTTTTAAAAAGTGCAATGGCTCAAAACTTGATACTTCTTCTAAAGAGCTTCCTTGTCTTGATCAAAAAGGCACTAAAAAATAAATGAAATATCAATCAGATGGTGGGGAGTCACCCCAGCTCTTGTAGATGAATGATGCCTCCTACAGCAAAGACCTTTGCTCCCCGTGAACTAGCTTCTATCTATATTATTTCGGCAAGCCAAAAAAAACAACCGAATATTAACTTTTTAAAATGCAATAATCAATTTAATTTAGCTCTCTCTCGTCACTATTATACCAATAATCTTATTACTATTATATTGTTACGGGTTGTGGGTACCAGGATTGGAAGAAAATACCAGTGGAAGAGCAAATGCCTTTATCGAATAATAAAAATTACAATCAACACAGAATTCACCTCTTTAGACGACGCACACGCTTCTCTCGATACACTCGCGTTTCGATCCGTCCGGCCGACGTTCCAATCTCTCGTGACGAAGTAGTGTTCCAGGTTCGCTGTCTCAGTGCTTTGCCGTATCGTTGTCGCGCAGTCTCAAAGCCCTTTCGACTCCTTTACTCTCTTTCCCTTGTTTCGTGTTTCGTTTCGCTAGCCCGCGCCAGTCTGCCCCGGGTGCCGCTTGTCGCGTTTATGTACCCGTATAAGTTTCCAGAATTATCCCCATTGCGTCGTTCAAATGTATGTCTATCCTTGTCTAACAAGTATTCCCGTCTTCGCTATTTATTTCTAGAAACTATATCTATCTCACTCTAACACTTGTCTGGTCCTATATCTCCGTCCTGCTTTTGTGTTCCTTTATTTCTACAAGTTTATGGAACATTCTACGGCGATATTGTTAAGGCTCAGCATACACTCTGTACACTTAAGGGGAAGAAATTCCGCTACGTGTATTCGTCACAATATTATGTGAGACAACTCATTTGAAAGTGTTGATTGATTAATTAATCGATTTTGTATAAATTGGCTAGTTTGAGGGGAGTTTTTCCACTGCGAAGCGCACTCTGTGCACAGGTTCTGCAGTTTGCAGCCCCGCTGACCCACTTGGCGCTTTTTGAACGCATAATCAGGGAAAATGATAACGCTTTGGAATTCTAAACGTGCACAAATATCAATTGTTTGGGTATTTTCAAGGGTGTACAGTCTCAAAAACACCTTGCCTATTACTGGATCTCTCTCGATTTCGTTTCCCTGTCCCCATTTTTGTGCCACGCTTATGTCTTTGGCTTTTTGAAATTAATATTTATTATTTTTCACAATATTTCAATATTTGTTATTTTACATTGTCCTCGTTATTATTTTTATTTAAGGGTATTACAACACACTTAGCAAATCAGATCTAGTGGCTATGTATTTGAATATGGAATAAAAATCCTGACCTTATCACGAGGAAACCGCTTCATGCGGTACTCCAGGGGATCGAGGAGATTACGGTAAACTTACAATAACTGAAGTTATTATATACGAGTATATATTATAGTTATCAAAATTAATTATTTATAGTTTTATAAATTCATTTTGAGAGAAAAAAACAAAGCAATTCTATCCGTGCAGGGGCGGAGAAAGAATACTAACCTCTGTGGCCGGAGTCGGCCTGTCGTAAAAGGTGACAAAACAACCCACCCTAGCTTCGTGGTAGGGCATCAAGCCCGTCTGGATGGCGACCACCTTTTGTTTTTAAGTATGCCGCCATAATAACCTTGTGTTGTGTTCCGGCATTAGTGACCCAAGTTCCTGTACCCTTATGGGACAGCAGCGAGTTCGCGATGCCACTGGCGTTGCAAACACCTATAGGCGACGATAACTGCTAAGTTCTAAGCGAGCCCTCAGTCTGTCTACTGTCCTACAGCGGTTAAAAAAAGTAAATGTTTTTTAGTGTTGTTTCAGGAAAAAGACAACGTGAGCTAGATTAGTAGCTATGAACAACGTAAAAATAAAATGCAATTGTAAACCGCTTGTGACAACATAAGCTTTGATAGCTCAGCTTCTCATACTTTATAAACCTTTAGCAGTTTATTTACGCGTATATACGCTTTGGATTTGGCACGAGCTGAGGCTTTCCCATCGCAATACATTATGGAGTTTTTTTTTAAATTCGTTATAAAATTTGGGCGATTGTGACAGTGCGTAAACGTCTATAGGCAACGTGGATCACTTGCCACTCATAGCAACCTCAGGAGGCCGTTTGCAAATAACAATCGGGCTACAACATCACTATACCAGTTAGACGTAAAATACCATAAGCTAGTTTATAGACAACATGGAAAGGGTACCATTTAGTTTCTCAGTTCAGGATAGTTGTTGTAATCTTTCTAGTAAGAGCGTAGTAGAATCTGTAAAAAAAATTTAGTCATATCTATTCTTATTCCAGCTCTTTTTGTACCTTCTTGATAGAAGAAAGAAAGTATATCAGAATCGCAAAATTATGCTGAAGTTATTCTTCGTGATTATATTTAATAGTAGATTCCGGAATTTAAAATCTGAGTTCTGGTTGAAATGCTCCTAAGATGATAATAAAATTGCAAATAAAAATTTGAGCACTGAAAAGTACACATACATTTCTTATAATAAAGCGTTAATAATTCATTTTATTGATGTCACAAAGCTCTCCAGATGCCCGACCGTACGCAAAACTTCGCATAAGGAGCGCGAAGGGGCGAAAGTCGCGATGTCTCCACAACTTTCCAAGTATTCTGGCATTGTCAAATTGCCCTCGCAGTCCTTCTCGCCATAAATCTGCGAATGTTTTCTAAGTAGTCATTATATAACAACAAAGTAAGGAATGTTCTGATTGAGAGTTTGTCTTTTCCTTCTCCACAAACGTTCACTCGTTTTCAACTCGCCTGAACTTATAGCAATGTCACAAAGTTATTCTCGAACCGCACAACTCCAGACTTCTAATACCTACGCGTTAGATAGCGTAAGGCATGCCTTTTAAGTTTTGCCGTTTGAAGAGAAAAACACAACTAGAACCTCATAGTACTTTTTATTGTTTTTAAAGTATTCACCACGTAGCTTAATACACTTTTCCATTCGCTCAAACCAGTTATTATAACATTTATTCCACTCTAAAATGGGGGTGTTCAAAATGGCTAACTTGAAAGCGTCGACTGCTTCTTCACCGGACTAGAACCTCTGACCACGAAGATTTTTCTTAATTTTAGAAAATGTAAAGAAATAGGTTAGGGCTTAGGTTAGGACTGTATGGAGGATGGTCAAGAATTTCTACTTTTTCCTGCTTCAAATACTCAATCGTTTGACGAGCGCTGTGTGAGCTTACGTTGTCGTGGTACAGGTGATGCGTCGCTTTGAGTTAGATTTTCGAAGTCCGGCGATGACTTGTGGTAAACAAACTGTGGTATACCTACCACTTTGCGTTAACCGTTCTACGATCTTCAAGTGCAATAGTCGCAACATGACCGGTGTTTCTAACGAACGTGGCCACCGTCTTCTTTGAAGTGCTTCGAGAACGAACAACTTTAATCGGCTTTGGCTCGTCTTGAAAGACCCAGATTGTAGATTGTTGTTTGGAATCAGGACCGTAGGCATAGATCCAAAATTCGTCACCACTGATGATGTCGTAGACTTGATTTGACTCTCCTCGGTTGAATCTTTGCAGAGTTTTCTTACACCATCTGACGCAGGCCGCCTTGTGATCGTCGGAAAGCAGATGCGGTATCCAACGGCAAACTAACTTTCCCATACCAAGCGCTTCATACAAAATCTTCTGAATAGTTGTCCCTGAAATGCCTAATAGAGTCTCTATCTGTCGATACGTCACATGACGATCTTCGAGAATTAGTTGTCTCACAGTAATGATGTTATCTTCAGTGAAGGCGGATTTTGGGGGTCCTTCACGAGATTTGTCACTAACACTAGTATGTCCATGGAATTCTAAATACCAGCGTTCGATAGTCCGCAGACATGGAGATTCATCACTGAACACAGATGTTAGCTCTTTAAAACACTGAAGCCGTGTCAGGCCTCTTCTAAAGTTGTAGAAAATTATTGCACGAATATTTTCCCTAGAAAGATTCATTTTCGTACGTGACCTGACAGATTCCAATCGACGCTGTGACTAAACAATAGCATTAATCCTAATACTTTCAACTGTTTCGAGATTCAAAATTTAAACACATTCGAATATTGAACAGTTCCAAATTCGAAATTGCGGGAAATATGGAAACGACAGAACTTAAAAGGCATGCTTAGTACCAGCTAGGAAATCGATCCTGATCAATTGTATTCTAATCAAGGCAACCATTGGCTGTTGTCTACTGTATGATCAACCAAAACTCAGTGAGACTAGTCCCAAGAGCAGCCACTCAGTCCATTCGACTTACTATCTTTTTTTACGTTATTTACTTTATTTTCTTTTTTCATAAGTACGTGAGTCAACACACGTGAATTATTAGATACAGTTACACTAGTTTCTACATTATTGATATATGATGATAACAATCGTCACACAATTGAGCTACATAGTAATAGCAAATTAAACATCACCCTCATCACAATGTTGATTGCAAGAAAACCCTCAACCTTCACTTTGGTGGCCATGGTCTTTCTTTACCCTTATTTTTTCTTTTTCACTTCACGTGGTCTCCCACATTCACATGATGATTGGCATACATGTTATCCATTGGATTCTTTTTAGGACGACAAGCTAACATATATTGGATCTAATACTCTTCGCTGACCTAAACAAACACAAGAATATTCAAGGAAATGCTAAAAGAACAAAAATATATTTCATCTTAAGCCCAGAGCAGGCCCCTAGAAAGACGGCAGACAAGGTATCAACTAGCGAAGTAGAGCGATCACTCGCCACGCCATGTGAGTGCCATAACCATCTCATACTCATCTCCGCGCCACTTAGCTCCTGCTAGTCTTGTTTAAGCGTTGGTCACGTTTGCCTACTAAACATCCTAAAAATGAACAGTTGCAACAATAATTTGTTAATTATTAGTTTTATGTGACAATGACTGTATAATAAAGTAAAATAAATGAAAAGCCAACTGTGAAGTGCACTCAATGTTTAGGGGGCGCACTGGAGGCGATAAGCCACGCAGCTATCGCTCTGCTGCACAGTTCGCCCTAATGGCTATTTCAAAATTAACCTCCATAATGTTGAGAGTTGTTCCGTAATGGTCTTCGTCATAATTGCGGCCGAAGAAGGAAGGCCCTCGGCGCATAATCGAATATTCAAGTTTTTAAGTGGATCTTAAATGCTCCGCGTAATTGAGTTCCCGCCCTCCCTTCAATCCGTCATACAAATTGCAAATACAATCAAATTTTGACGCCTCACAGAAAACAAAACGATTTGGAAGTGACCTTCTTAATTTATTTTTCTCAGTCCTGGGTAAATTTTTTATCGTAGTTGGACATTTCAAAAATAATTTAATAAACTTTATTATATACTAGCGGCCCGTCCCAGCTTCGCACGGGTATTTAACAAAAATTTCAAAATTAAAAATTAGATACACTCACATAAAACCTTCTATTTGTGTCAGGTTACTAAAAAAATAAAATTATAAAGAAAGTTTGAATATTATTATTTGTATGAACTTTTATTTTAATGATTTTTTTTTGTTATTATTTTTTATTTATTTTTCGTTATTTTTTAATAAGTATATTTTTTCTAATTTTTGTAAAAACCCCAGTGACGTACGCCTACATTGCATAAGGTGCTGCCTAGCTAGCCGAACAGGGTGAGCGGCTACCACGCAACATTTGTCTAATACTTACATTTTTAAACTCGTAATATCTTTCGAATGTAATATCCGTCAAAAAGTTATATAAAGGTATTGAAGCAATTTTGAATATGAAGTAATTTATTTTGATAAGGATTAATACCAAGATACAAATAAAGAGCCTTTTCTAGGGGTGGCATTTCAATTAAATTTTTAAAATAAAAGAACACTTATTGTGGCATAACTATAATAGTTAGACATATGCTGTCGCGACACTTTTTGTAAATAATGATTTGTTTTGCAACGTTGTAGTACACTATTTTATTCTATCATCAATAGTTTTCGCAGCGCACGCAATTTAAATAATATTTTAGGTAATTTTTTACACCTTGGGTTACATTGTTGGAGTTTTAGTAAGGATCCCTAATTTTTTGAAAATATAATACAGCCTATGTCACCTGGGGATAGTGTAGCTTCCCAACAATGAAAGAATTTTTTAAATCGGATCAGTAGTTTCGGAGCATATTCAATGCAAACAAACAAAAAAACAATCCAATCTTTCCTCTTTATAATAGTAGTATAGAAGTATAGATAACGTTTATGTGAAAAATTTATCATGTAAACTTAACAGTGACTATGTCAAAAGTTTTTTGACAACTATTAACAACTCATCAGCAATACTCGTATACTTGTATAAATAATATCGCAAACAACAACTTTTGTTGAGAGAGCAGATATTTCTCCTACACTGTCCAAGGACCTGCGTGCTTGTTTGCACCAATCACCTTTCATTATATTTATCTTTCTGGATGAGGATCTAGAGGAGGAGGAGGATGGACGAGGAGGTGGTTTTAGCAAATTGTCTTTTACATTCTTTGCTACCTAACAACAGCCCTCTCGAGATATGTTCAAAAGCATACTTTATTTGATAAAATTTAATTACTATCCGGTGAGCAGATTACTGAAGGTATCGACCTAAGATCGCTTAGGTGGGATCTTAGACTAATATATTTTCTTGTTTGTAAATAAATACATATTATAGGTAAACATCCAGACGCGAGATGGGAATCGAGCCCGTAGCCTCTGCAAATGTACCGAAGCGTGTTAGTCGTTACAAAACAGAAGTCGATTATTAATTTAATCTCCAGGTTCAACTTGGAGTCGACGTCGGCACCAACTCCATCACTCAAACCCATTTTAATAAATGTCTTCAAAAAATTAATGAATTAAACGGTTATTGTGTGCAAATTACATTCCCATTATTTCCACCCTTCGGGGGGTTGTGGGCGGAGGGGGGATATTCAGGCGCCTGTCGTCAATCAAAATAGGACGCCACATGCAACGAACATTGGCTGTGAAACTCGTTTGAAAAAGGCACAGTCGTTACTCATATTGAAGACAAAAACTTGTTTATGTTTCTTCAATTTTCTCCGTGCAGTGGCGCAGTAAGAATACGGAGTAGGTCATAAAAGGCTACAGTACAATCGTAGCTAGGTAGTGCGGCCTTAAAGCCTGTCGAGATAGCAACTACCCTTAGTCTATAAATATACCGCCATGGGAACCTTGTGTTGTGTTCCAGCATTAGTGACGCAAACATGCATAGGCGACCACAGCCGCTATATATAGTACTGCTATAGTTAGTACTAACTACTACTTATATGAAATGGGCGCAGCCTCTCTGCTGTGCTGTTCTCCACTAATAAAAACAAATAGACTGTAACAAAATGAACGAAAACGTTTATGTTTTACAATAAATCGTAGTAGTATGGACAATCGGTTGTGACAACCCATTGTCATTGTCGATTCAGACGACATTTGAAATATGCTCCGATACATATTTGTGTCCCGTGAGCAAAAGATACGTTGTTCATTGCACACCAGTATTCAGACCATAATCGAATCATCATAAATTCCTGTGTAACCTGTAAATCCACTATGCAAACAAACGAATTAACTGACTATTGGTAAATTTATAATGACATCGACAAGTTCAGGCCATAGCGTCCCCCTGCAGAGCTCGAGCCTACCCCTTGAGGGCACCGACAGTACACCCGCCACGCTTGTCTTCCATCATCACTATTACATTTATTTTTATTGCTATAAGACAGCAGACAGGCAGACGGCCCGCTTACAAATTAGCAGTTACCGTCGCCTATGGGTGTTTGCAACGCCAGTGGCATCAAAAACACGTTGCTGTCCCATTAAGGTACAGTAACTTAGATCGCTAATGCCGGAAAACCACACAAGGTTATTATGGCGAATACTTAAGACCAAAGGTGGTCGCCACCCTGACGGGCTTGGGGCCCTACCACATAACTAGGGTTGTTTTGTCGCCTTTTACCATAGGCCGATAGAAATAAAAACATGGCAATTATTCTACAATATGCAAATTAGCTGCCTAAGCGATAACCCGGGACCTTTAGATTAATCTTCAAGTATAATACTACGAGCTACCAGGTTACTTAGGACCTTACTGTACCTTCTGGACTATATATTTACTATAATACAAAAGGTACCTTGAAAAACCCCGTGTTGTGGCCATATTTATTGCTTCCTGTTGGTCAGAAAAATCATACCCACCATCGTGGTAGTACTGTGACGGTGCGATTACGACGATGGCCCTGTATAACATATGAAAAAAATGATATGAGGAATTGATGAGGCACGCTCGATTACTCGGTTTTTATGCCGACATGAAAGTATATTAGCCGAGAATTATTTGATCTCTCCCCAAGACAAGGACAGCCCTTACCGGTTTGTCCCAAGAAATTTATTATTTATTATCTCTACATTTGAAAAAAGAATTGTGTCAAACTGTGATGTCATTTTTTATGAATACACATAGAAAACTAAAACGTACAAACCCATCATAGCCTACTGAGAGATAACGAAATTTGTGAACCAGTTGCGTCACCAGGGGTCATACTTGAGGTAGCTCAAAGGTAAGCGATGTGTCGATCTAATATTCCGTCATCCTTTAACTAAGCTATTCCATATACCTTCCGTCAGGACAAACATTGGCTCGAATTCACCGTTATCACGAATATGTAGTGAATATAATGATTTCTGCAGAAGGTTTCCCAACACTGATATTCACAATATGACACTCAATGCATTCTTTAAAATAATGTTTCAGAAATGATTGCATCAGTTTTAATTTGTTTTTGTTCGCTTTCTTACTGTCACTGTTTAATTAATTAATTAACAGAAATAAAAATAATATTTAATGCCAATTTTTATAGATTGTCATTTTCATCAGTATATAAATTTTCCTGTTTTTTTTTGTGATTATTGTTATTAATGTTTGACTTATTTGATATTGCATGATATTTTTCTTATTTGATATTGCATTTTATAGATATAGTATTAAACAACTACTACGACGGAAAATGTTGTGTGCACCTATAATTGGCATACATATATGAATTTTATTATTGTAAATGTTGTGTAAATTGTATCTTATGTATGCTGTTGGTGTACCGTATTAAATAAATAAATAAATAAATTCCGATAGAAATAACAGAAATTTAACAATACTAAATATAAAACTTCCTTATTTCCTGTATAGTTCATTGTTTATATCTTCGTTAGTAGATAAAATGATGAGTAAACACCAGTGATCGTTTAAAAAATATAATGTTTATTAGGATTTCCTATCTGGAAAATTCTAATACAAAAAAGACCCCTCCTTCTTGAACGTGTTTTTGTTAAATCGCAAAACTATTTGGTTAGTATAATATTTACGTATATTGTATTGAGAATATGAGAAACAAGGAGAGTTCATTGGGTATGTAATGGACGGGAGTTTATACATAAATACATTTTTAGCACCGCGGCATAAGTTTAAGGGATGTGTCACATTCGGAATATGTTGAAATTAAGTGGATAACTTATGGATACGCCCCGCGCTCCGAGATGTTCTCGAGGAATGAAGGAGGTCGTGTTGAAAAATGTTGTCTTATATGGAGGGATCTCTGTTTATTTATATGCATGGAAAAAAATACACAGTTTCACAATTTACACAGTTGCATATAGCCTCAAAGTAGACAGCAGAGCGCTTATCTTTAGGGTACTAGACAACTGGCATACTACTTAGATATTTTTACTTAAGTACTCGTACATAAAATATTTATTATAACACCAGTAAGCATTCCGACGAGCCAACGTCGTTGCGCTACGAAAGTAAAATTTTATACTACAACACTTTAATCGGATTAAGTCTATACAATTTATTGTTTCCAAAAAGCTACGAAAACTTAACGCATGAATTAAAATGTAAATACACTGAGCTAAATTATAGTATTTATACAAATAAATAAAATTGGAGGATATGTTTGTAATATTAAAATAACCGCTTTTTATCAAGTGCATTCGGACGTATACACGGTACATATACCAAATCAACATTTTTTACAATTTTTGTCTGTCTGTCTGTTTGTTCCGGCTAATCTCTGAAATGGCTACACTGATTTTGACGGGACTTTCACTAGCAGATACCTGATGAAACAAGGAGTAACTCAGACTATTTAAAAAAAAAAATAGTTTTTGATAAAAATGATAAGTTTAGGAAATTTAAAATTCCAATTTAAGTTGACCTCAGATTTATATCATCAATCATATGAAATAAGGTTCAGCTTAGGCTGGACTTTGTAGGTTTTATTTCTAATTTATGTTGACCTCACATATCCAAAAAATGTTGCCCAAAGTCACTATTCCACGCGGACGGAGTCGTGGGCACACCTAGTGTAATATATAAAAATGACTTTATAACCGTGTTTATGAACATACAAAGGTATTGCTTGCCACTAAAAAAGGAATAAAAGGTGAATGCAAGCTAATCCGATCCGGCCCCGAAGTGACACGTACAAGGCCACCGTTCATATTTAACTGTTACTGACTTAGCAAGTGGCAATTTCTTTTCCATTTGCACTGTTTGGCTTTCATTAAGCCTGGAAAGGGCGCGGGAGGCCGGGGAGTGGCAGGAGGGGGGGGGGGGGGGCAGAGGATACAGGCAATCAATCATTCAGCGAATCGATTATCTAACTATTGAGACGAGTTTAGATCAATAGTGCAAATTGAAAATAGAACAGCTCAGCGGGATGACTTTTCCCTGCATCATTCCAACACAAATATATCTTTATAATATGAATAATGTTATTTGCCGTCACGTTAGAGAGACTATATAGAGATAGTTCATTGCGATGACCTCTTTTTTAATGTTTTTTTGACAATAATTATGTCCCACTATTAAAATATTAAATGTAAAATTACAATTGATACTCTTGTCGCCACTAGACATTTTTTCAAATCTGTTATTTTACTGTTCGATGCTTACAAATCAGATAAGGACAGCATGCTACCTTTAAACCTTTTTTAGTCGCCAAACTTTAAGGATCGTATCAATACTCGTACATTTCAGTAACTAAGAACATTACTTGTACCAGAGCCTAACCTATATTTTCCTAACTACACAACAGTTGGCGGAAGCGGATACAAGAAATCGAGAGCTACAAATTAAAACAGATATTTGCTATCTGTTCCGATGGGGCTCCGCGTCTGCATCCGCAATTAAAGCGCTGCGACATGGCGCTACGCTGTTGCGGAGCTCGGCCACAAATACTGCCGTGGAATGTACCAAGAAATGCGCTCTACGATTTATTTGCGCAACGTGCTCCATTTTGGGACATAGCGTTTTTACGCTTAGCTGTTAAATAATATTATCTACAAACAACAATTTCTATAAACATAAGGAACTTTTACATGCTGATTTAGCATGGTATTAGAGATGAATGATGATTATAGATGAGATGAAGCAGTGACAGAGTGCAATATCGTGATTGGAGATGAACAAATTGAACAGGTGAATGAGTTTGTGTATCTGGGTTCAAAGTTTACAAAAGATGGAAAGTGTGAGAGTGATATTGAAAGAAGAGTGAATGCAGGAAACATGGTGAATGGAGCTTTGCACCCCTTTATGTTCAAGGCTCGTCTGGCTGTGCATGAGGGGGTGTTGGTTCCGACACTCATGTACGGAAGTGAAAGTTGGGTATGGCAGAAGAAACATGAAAGCAGAATAAATGCAGTTGAGATGAAAGCGTTAAGAAGTATGATAGGAGTTAAACTGAGAGATAAGGAAATGTTGTGGTCTGAAAGAAGATGTAGTGACAAAAATTGAGAAAGGTATGCTGAGATGGTTTGGCTATGTTGAGAGAATGAATGAAGAACGATTGAAAAAAAAAGTGTATAAGGCGAGTGTGAATGGAAGTGTTGGAAGAGGTAGACCTAGGCGGACGTTTCGAGACCATATCAGGGACATTTTGAAAAAAGGCCAGGTCAAGAGTACCCTAAACCGAAGGGTATGTATGAAGGGAATAATGAAAGTGGACGAAGCGAAACAAATATGTAAGAATCGTAGCAAGTGGAAAGAAGTGGTCTCTGCCTACCCCTACGGGAAAGAGGCGTGATTATATGTATGTATGTATTATAAATGTTTCTTCGACAGTAATTGTTACGTTCTTATCTTTTACAAACAATATAAATTCTGTCCCGTTACTTTACTCTCATATGATTTATACTATTATTCTTCTCTTAACAATCAAATACTTTAGTTCCATTTAGTGCTTCAATATATTTTATTCTCATTTTATGTACGTTGATAAAAGTGTTATTTCGTTCTTTCTTTCTTCTTCTTCTTTTTCAACCTTTCACCACCCAATGCTGAGTGTAGGTCTCTTTTAATGCACGCCGTTCTTCTCGGTTCAGCGCCTTTCGCATCCAGTCCTTACCGGCCACTCTAACAAGGTAGTCGGTCCAACGCATCGGTTGCCTGTCTACATTTCTATGCCGTGAAAGTAAAAGTGCCGTAAAAGTGTTATTTACATATATCTATATAAGATAATGAATTAGTGTGGATTCTCCAAATTATACGAAGTACAATTGTGCGCAGCCTCTCCGTTGAAGTGATAACAATATATACCTATCATTTGAGCTACTAAAAATTGGCCTGCTTAACTATAGCAATCACTGCCTGATCCTTACGGCAGTTAAACAAAATGTTTAGACAGAACCTGGGCTTTATTAGGAGATTGATGGTGAACGTTTGAAATTAACAAGAACAACAACAATCTCAAGTATTGTCTTTTAGGACTTGATAAATCTTAAATTCAGTACAATATTTTTGTGTTAAATTATTAACAGTCCAATAGATTGTGTGATGAGGTTAATACAAGAATAAGGGAGTGTTCGTTCTCTCTATTTAGTATTTTATATTGCGCTATTTTGTTATATATGTATTGCACGTTTATCTTAGAATAGGCTCCACGTCCCATCATCATCATCCTCAACAGTGATATTTATATTAGAGTTAAAACAAGTTAAAGTGAAATTAGAATCATCCCGCCACTTCCGAACACAATATGTTAATAAAATACAGAATGAAACAATCAAAATTTCAGTCAAATAAGTTTTTACAACATTTTAATAGCCTCCATCTCCGTGACATTGCGAATAAATTGCAGTGTCGCCTTCGCTGGTATGGCCAAGTTTTACGGCAACCGGATACTTATGTGGACAACAAATGTCAGGCCATGCAACCACCGCCGAGTTCCGGCAGGAGGGGTAGACCCAAAAAATGCTGGCTTGACGTCTTAGGGGTTGATATGCGTGCCAAAAGACTGACCACCAGCGATGCCGAAGATCGTGCGAAGTGGAGAAGAAAAAGTCGGAAAGCGGACCCTGAGCGCCGAAGCGAGAGTTTGGGCTGCAACCGGGATTAAACGCTGATGATGATGAACCTCATGATGTGTGGAGTTACGAAAATGGATAAAATTAGATAAAGGATGGATTTCGTAAAATATGATATGGCAAAAAGGGTTGACGGGATTAGAATGACGGCTAACAGAGGAGAGAGTTGTGCCGACCCCCCCCCCCCCCCCCATATAATATGGGATAAGGGCAGGAGGAAGAAAAAGATTTATTTCCACGAAAAATTGAAATTGCTTAAATTAACTTTGAATATTCTGCGCTAATTAATGCATATATTGATTGTATACATACAAGAGATAGTTTACAGAGTATAGTATATATAAATTATAGTTTATTGAAACGAATGATTTATAGTCACGTAGTTAATTCGTTTCAATGGACCATAAATATTAAATAATTCAGGAATAAATAGGAGAAAATTGCATAGAGTTACAAAATTGAATACGGATTCCTGGTACCTATAGGATTTAAAAGAAATACATAGATTTGAAGATTTATAGGAAAATGTTAAGATATAACAGAAATTAGTAGAAGAAAAAATGGACCAAAGTTATATAAACTAAACTAAGAAAATATTAAGTGTCAAAACGTATCACAAAGCAAGACGACATAACGATGAAGACGTATCAAGAAAACGGCGAGTGCCAGAGACTCCCTTAGCAATCTTCATCTCATAGCAATCTGAACAAATAGGATGACAGCAAAAGGTTCTTACGTATTAACGCCACCACAACTACAGATTTTTAGCGACACAGATGCGGGTGATCATACAAGCAGCCTGTGTCGGAACGCACGCACGCCCGTTTCGGTACACAAACTGCTTGTAGATTATGCTTGTTTTTTTATGACCACCCATGGCAATTTGGCTAAAAATCTGTAGCTGCCGTGGCGTTAATACGTAAGTACACAGTAAAATGTAACAGCGCTAATATCGCATCTCATATAGAATATATATATATATTTTGTTATCGCCTTTGCAAGCGAGTGATACGAGCAAACAGGCTGAGTAAACGGCTAGAAGTAAACGTATCTAAAGCGGGGCTTTTATTAGCAGCCATTAATCGCGCGTTAGTCGGGCCATGCGGGCTATATCTGCGAAAGAGGGGATGCCCCCTTCTCTCACCACTGGCTCCCCCCCCCTCCATCACCGCTGTAAGTGAAGACTGCATTCCCACTCGCCAACTAAGTGACTGTTCTCATGTAATACACCACGCGTACTCATTTCTGTGTAGTTTAACCGCTGTATTATGTTAGAGGCGCCATTATGTAACACAAGGTGGCCAATTATTTCGTAGAATACAAATTAACTCAAAAACATAATTGAATCATTATTTCAGTTTTATTGTAACTTTTAGTTAATATACTTGTTTATAATTTATTATAAAATGATATACTTTTATTTTAAAACCTAGCTTAGTACTGACTATTAGAAATATATTAGCCAGAAATTCAGTTTCAGAAAAAGTGCACATTTAAGTTTGCGCGTTTGATGATACTCAACATCTACTGGCTGCCAAATGAAAGCATCAGATGCCAAGGAGATGAAACCATTAGAGGAAGAGATAAAATACAATACACAAAAATCCTCAAGTAACCTATTTATATCTTTAATAAACAATTAACTTTTAAAACGTTGCTCGGATTGGTTATTAACAAGTTACAAAAGAAAATATTGTTAACACACCGTCGCCTTAAATATTCAATCAAAATAATATTCAAAGCTTTTATACCTCAAATAAATCAGCCTGAAGCGAAATGTCGGGAATTTCGTCAACATGCCTTTTGGTTTGGCAAGGTCGCCATTTTTGTTTGATCCCCAATTTAAATGCAGATGGGCCTTTTTGGCAAATTCTAATTTAAATGGTATCCTGGCTGACATCGAATCAACGAGGTTCCGCTTCCACGAACATTATCCTCGCGCCACGCCAATATAACCATAACTTTATGACATAAAAGCTTAATAAATTAAGGTCAACATAGCAATGTTGACACCCACATGCTAATTTACAGTTTTATTTTAAATGTTCACTTCAGGAGCCTTGAGTCTCTTAGTGAGTAACATAACAAAGTAATATTGTCTCCCAACTTTAAATTGGCGTCTAAGCAATCATTTTCTGTAACTTAATTTTAATAATGAATAGCCAAACAGAAAATAGAAACCTTGAGAAAATATTATTTAAACATTCATGTTAAATTCATAGCTTGAATATTTGGAGAGACGTATTTTAGTTACGAATTATGTATAAATTCAAGCGTTAACCTCACCAGAGCTTAACAATATCAAATATCCATCCTACTCAAAAAGAATTTTCAAAAAAACCTCAACGCTAGATTTGAAACCCCAATTTAAAGTTTCAAATCTTGACGTGACAAGTGAATTTTCCAGTTTTTCATTCTATACTTTTTATCTCCCTGCGTCCTATTTTAATAAAAAATGAAAATATTCTATGACTTAGCATTAGATTTATATTTCTATTTATTTGTTGTATTAGGAATACAGATAAAGTTAAGTGAATATTCATTAAAACTCATTGATTAATTACTGCATATTTGAAATGGCAGCTTCATAATTTCTAATTCGGAATAGGATAATGTAGCAGTAGTAATATAACCAGTTGGAATGTTGTCAAATCGCCATAACTCACTTTTTACAGTTGGTAGAGAATTGCGCACGCCACGGTCATTGACTGCATCGTAATGCACGGCTCAGTGCACTTTATGCCCGACACCGCACCGCCTTGTCTTCCACTATTACTATGTTTGCTTATGAACTCGCTTTGTGAATTAACATTCATATATTCGTAACAGTTAATAGCGTACAAAATTTATTTTACTTACACGTCTCTATTTTAGAAAAATTAATCATTGTAATTGATGAAACTGATTTCAAATCAAATCATCATCTAAGTGCTTAATCACGGTTGTATCCTAAGCCTGAACTCTGGAATGTTCTCAGTGTTTCTTATTTTTCTTAACAAAGGGAGCACGTCATACAATCTGGAATAGACATGGTCAAAGGGGGTTTTACCCCCTCACCCTGAATGGAAAAGCCGTATAGTGCCATTTTTTATTAACTGTCAACTAACAAAAGAAGACCATAAATACATTTTGTAACATTATAAACCAAAGTCACAGGATCAAAAGAAAATTTCAGATATAGTTGAAAATTATTAATACGTATTCAATTTTAAAGATTATGAAGAAAGTTGAGTATAAAAGGGCTTGAGGTTAACTTAATCTACTTATAAATATAGTAATTACTTACAGTACTGAATTTATAGGTCGTAATTTAATGTTTTATTACATTTTAGTCGTTTTATTGCATCATCTATTAGTAATTACATACAGAAACGTGCTACGTGCTACGTTAACCTACATTGATTTTGCTACGAAGACTTACTACGCCGGAATTCCAAGTAAGGTTTTGGGCTGAATTATTTATTAACACACGACACAATTGTAAATCGATCTCTTTGTATGCTTAAGGTAGCTTTAAATAGTAAAAGCTTTTCTAAATTTAGCGGAAAACAACAATGGCTACATTCCACGTTGAATCTAAACACTAAACATTGAACTTTGAACTATGACAACTGTAGGTACACGGCTAACGCACTTCAGTTGGCTGCGAAGGTCACGAATTCAACTCCTGGCCTGAATCTGGGTGTTTATGTATACACACATCAGTTATCTAGTCCCTTTAACATAAGCGTTCTATTACTTACTTGAGGACTAGATGGCGCTGCGTGAATTGTCAGTATATTTATTTATTTGAACTCAATGGGCACGAGATATGCGATTTGCACTCTTTATTTAAGAACTAGCTGTGCCCGCGAATCCGTCCGCGTAGAATAGTGACTTAAGGAAGAATTTTTGGATATATCTTTTGGTTTATTTTGGATTACAAACCCTATAAACCCTAAAATATACTAAATAAATGTAATATGCAAACTGTCAGTGTTATCGAATGCAAATGTTACACCATGCGCCTCCGGAATACGTGCGTTCGAACCTACAAAACCAGCCTAAGCTAAACCCTATTTCATATGACTGATGATATAAATTTGAGGTCCACTTAAATTGAATAACAACCTACAAAGTCCAGCCTAAGCTGAACCCTATTTAATATAGCTGATGATATAAAACGGAGAACAAGTTAAATTGGACGTAAAATTTCCGAAATTGATCATTTTTAGCTAAAACTATTTTTATTTTCTAAAATTAAAGTAGCCTAAGTTACTCCTTGTTACATTAGCTATCTGCCAGTGAAAGTCCCGTCAAAATAGGTGCAACCGTTTCAGAGATTAGCCGGCCAAACAGACAGACAGACAAAAATTGTAAAAAATGTTGTTTTGGTATATGTACCGTGTATACGTCCGAATGCACTTAGTGAAAAGCGGTTATTTTAATATTACAAACAGACCTTTCAATTTTATTTATTTGTATAGATATGATAGAAAGTCATAAACATATTGTTAGAGTGATTCTTATAAATCAGGTATTCTTATTAGAGTAAATGGTTCTATTTAGACTTAATTAACGTCTTGTCACAAGCTCCGTCTGTACAGGGGTGGAGTAAAAATACTTAAAAGGCGACAAAACAATCCTAGCTAGGTGTTAGGCCTCCACGCCTTACTAATAGGTAACCAGCCCTTGTCTTAAAACATGCCGCCATAATGACCTTGTATTGTGTTCCGGCACTGGTACACCAGGTTGGTTCTAATATATCTTCAAGGCAACCAGCTCGTTAACATTGTTGCAACGTATATAGACTATGGTAACCACTATTAGGTGGACCGTTTGCCTGTTTGCTGATATCTGCAACAAAAAGCGATTTATCTCAGTTTCAAGAGAAACACACCATGAATCCAGAGGTTCTTTACTGTTGGGTTGTCTACTCTGCTCACGTACACCTATTATACATATCGTGCAGAACTATAGTGGGGTGGAATAAATGTAAGGTAATTCAGTACACTCGTAATAGTAGCATAAAGCAAGTCCACGCCAATGAGATTTCCGGAAATGTTGGAACAATTTGCCCATTGAGGCGAGAAATGTCTTAGCCTTGACCTCATTACTCGTGGCAGATATCCTCGGTTATCCTAGACACGGCGAAATGCCTCCTCGCAGATATCGATCCTCACAATTATGCCAGAAAACTCTCGTCACATATGCTGATTATTACTTTAGTGTATTTTTAGAAATTGGGATAGTTTTTATGAAAGAAATAAGTGTATTAGCGAATTTGTAGTGAAACTGTAGTATATAATACAAGTTTCTATATACACGTTGCTTTTTCTTATTTCTACAAGATATTTACTTATTGCGTGATTCGACGATACATTAAGTGCAAGGCATCGTAACATTTAAATTTAGATCATTATCCTAATAGATATTTATGTGTGAACGAAAAGGTCAGCGCTTAATACAAGCTTTGAATACATTTAGAGTGATTAGCAATATTTTTAGAATATAAAACAACATTTTGGTCCTATTCTACAAAAAGAACTACAATATTCGTTTAAATTAAAAAATATTTCAATAATGTAAGTGGTTGGGTAGTTAATAATGTACCATCGCTTATTACATTTGAATAAAGAAGGCCTTTTATCAGAATTCAAGAACCTTTTTAGGCCCTTTTTAAAATTTCATGCTTAAGTTTAGGGAAAACACTTCTAAATTTTCCGAAGACCTATCTACCTTTATGTAGATAGTTATAAGTTGTGCTTGTGGCAAAAGAGGGCTCATCTAATGATTTTATGGGTCCAGAACCATGTGTAGGCATTCAGACTAGTCTCATGAAAGCCACATTCAGGGATTTTGCAGATCGCAGTCAACAACAACACTGGCTGACTAGAATCGGTCTGGAACACTCCAAAAAATTTTTGGGATCCACGTACAAAGCACGAGGATCCATCTGGAACATGAGCAGGGGGCAAATACGCTACTTGCTTGGGGCCTTTACCGGGCACTTTGGAACCAACAACATGCTCATGGGTCTAACCGCGACACCTATGTGCAGGTTGTGTGGGGAACATACAGAACGCATGGAACACCTACTGTGTACATGCGATGCATTGGCCAGGAAGCGAATGAATCTTTTGGGGGTAGGATATTCGACACCGGAAGACTACAGACTCCTATCTCCATATCTCATTGTTAGGCTCATGAAGCAAATGTTCAATGAGATTGGAGAGGAGTGACTGCTATCTAGGGGAACACAAAAGATCCCATTGGGTCGAAGTGTCCGAGATAACCCTCGGCCCCGAAATAAGATAAGATATAAGTTGTGCTTGGCTATCATAAATAATAATATACAGTCAGTAATAGAAATAAATCTCTCACTATCACCATATCATTATTACATTTATTACCATCTTGGAAGCTGGATACTCGTATAATGAAGTAACAAAAATAATACTTCGTATACCGATAAAAACATAACTATAAAAAGAATAAAATTTTCAAATGTAATAAAAATAGTGGACACGCGGGCTGCTGTGATCGGGTGCTATTGCAATATCCCCCTGTGTAAACTCCAGTGATTCGATCGTTGTAAAACAAGGTGATGCGAATAGACAGCGCGGGTCGCGGCAGCGAACGCGGCAGAACTAAATTCGTCCAAATCAATACCGGATTCATTCGAGGGGCAAACATGAATGCACCTGTACGTGCTGCAGATGAATTGGACACGACAACCGGCCTGTCTTTTTCCGCTTTTTTACTCAATTACCGAATCAATATGCTGTATTTCAGTCTATGCTTTTTAACACATATATTTTTCATGAAATATTTGCAATATTTGCTTATTGCATTCAAATTGTGCAACGTTGCGTTTGTGGTTTCGATTAAAGAAGGCATCTTACTTTTTCTGGATTGCCAATCATTCGCCATGTACGGTAATTACTTTTGTTGACCATCAGCCTATAACATTTTATAATATCGTTTATAGTTATTTAAGTGTTATATTATAATATATTATATAACGTTTTATTCGGACATAAGAAAAATTCCACTATATCTTAATATAAACTCATTTATCGTAACAACGTATAACTTGCTTTAGTTTACTCAAGAGATTCATTTCAATTCGGAACATGAATTCTAGAAATATAACAAAAGGTGTATTCCACACGAGGGCAAATTGTAAAGAGAGCCAATTCAAGACCTGCCAATTTCCACTTGCGGAGAAGTGTAACATTTACGTTTCGAGTGTCGGAAGATTCATCATTGCGAGGGGCGCTCCAACATTAAAGTGGCTCCATTTTGAGAGGTTGTAATTGTGACGGTGTCAGAGGCGTGTCGGCGTCGGGGACCGGGGGCCGAGGGAAGGGAGCCGCGCGACAAAGCGACCTCACTTTCACTCGGCGTGGTGACCATGCTGACGAGGTTTCCAAGACAACAGTATCGACTCGTAACTGGAACACTTTGAACCGAGTCTCTAAGACCCCGAGATTCACGACATACAAAATGGGAATTCGTTTAAACTGCTCGTGAGCACTTTAAATGAATTGATCAAATATCCATACAAACTAATAATTTAAGGAAATATGAGTTGAAGTTACCAAGAAATACATGCTATAAGTCAAATATTTAAATATGTATCGTACAATAATATGCAGAATACACATTTAAAAATTTCAAAGTACATAAAAATATATTGTCACTGGAGGCATAAAAAGATCTAGCTTAAAATGTTAGGGAAGACTAAATACATCTTGGATCGAACGTCAATTATTTTTAACATATGGAGGTAAAAGTCATCAATGAAAAGTGAAGTTTTAGATGGGGTTTGTAATAATACTCGTGCGTCGAAAACAATCGGGTCGAGTAAGCGGTTTCTAAACCAGATATTACTTCAGCCCTCGAGCATAATCTCGCTAAGATTGTTTTCAAATGTTAATTATTATGAAAATCCGTCTGCTGAGCTCCGTCAGAGCCTCGTTCATTTCCCACGACCCCGCTTTGTTCGGCACCCGTCGAGGAGCGCAAGGGACGCCCTTCAACGCTTATTTGCAATTCACTCATTTACAACCAAACAACTGTTTATTAGGATTACTTTATGATTTACATCACAGTACAATCATTTTAATTGAAACAAAACAATTCAAAAATGATTTACTATTCTGAGTTGTGAAGAATAACCTTTGGGGATACTTACTTTATAAACATAGTAGTCACAAGCGTTACTTACATATATCTCCGTATTTTATTGCAGTCAATTGTGACTTCATAATAAGGTTTTCATTCAGATGGAGTTATATTTTTCCATGATTGTGACCCTGAAACAGGTAAATACTGATATTAATAACAACTCATTATGTGTCACTGCAGTACTCGGACAACTAGAGAGAACGGATATCAAGATGGATGGATGGGAAACCTCCCATGCTACGAATTTTAGTGCAATGCCAGTACGTAACGACAATGTTACATTTTATGAACTGAATGAAGCGAGAAAACTGACCGAAACTGGTCATGAAGGAAATCGAATACCTTGTGAAACCGGGGCAAAATAGTTTTAACTGTAAAGAAATCTCAAATACTTTGAATAGCTTTCACAACATTTCTGAGGTTAGTATTGTAGCTTCCATAAAATATTCTCGATTGAGTGATTATTGGTTACAGGCACATAACTCGTTTACGATTGATGTGATGGAATTCTCCTAAAAGCAATGTTCTCCGTGCAGGAGAGAAGTTAGAAAACCGACCACTGCGACCGGGGGCAGCATGTTATAAAAGGCGACAGAACGACCTTGGCCAGGTGGTAGGGCTTGGCCCATCTGGATGGTAACCACCTACGATCTCTAAATGTACCGCCATAATTATCTCATGCCATGTTCCAGCATTTCAGCATCCAGGTTCTATTATAGTTCTCCTATGCGAACGGTAGCGTGTTAGCGGTGACTCTGGTGTGGCAACATTCATAGATAACAGTAAATGCTAATTATTAAGCAGGCGGCCTGCTTATATACAACCTCACAGCAATAAAAAAGTGATTAAGAATGCGTTACACATATGCTTAAGCTTTGTTAAACATCCGTACTTTATTTTTAATGTTGAGAGCATTAATTATTTGCACGGCGTAATGAGATTCAAGCCCGAAACAAGACTAAATTAATATTCGAATTCAAAGTACACTTGAAACACAAACTCGTTTAAATGATTGTGTGGAGGCGGCGTCCTTTGCTGGGGACTTGCCAACCGCTCCCAACTACAATGCTCCAAAATTACGAGTATAACCATTAATTTGTAGATGTGCAACTCATTAAGACAAGGAGATGATATATTTAGTAAAAAAAAAAAAGAATAGGATAAACAATTGGAACGGATATCTAAGGACTTCAAAGTTCTTTGAATCTACTTTCACAATCTGGATTTGATTTGAAGAGTTGCGAACTAATGAAACTGCAGAGAATTTTAAATAAATAGTAAATTATAACTTATGTGTTGAAAAGTAAATAAATCTTCGAAAGTGCAATTTTAAATTGTTTATCTCCGCAAATGACAACATCAAAGCAACATACACAAATTCTACCTGTTATACTGTCATTATAAAAATGTGTCTAGAATTTTTTTAAATATTAAATATTCCTGCATATTATTTGAAATACTCGTGTCAATAGACTAGGACTTTCGGACATAAGTCTCAACGAATTTGGTAGGTATGTTTTACTCAATTTCCTTTTTATTGGCTTTTCAGATCAAAAACTGTTTTAGAGTTTTTTGCAAATAAATTAAAGTTGCAATACTAGGAAGGCAATACAATAAGATTAACTCTAAGGATTGCGAAAAAGGAGTTTCGTTCATTGATGCTACCACTCGTACATGTAGCAAAAGAAATCATAAAGCCGTAAGCACAACAAATAGAAAGCGGCTGAAATAACTAACCGGAAAACATTGCAGTATCATCGATCATCTATTGTTCAGCAACTTACCTAAAATATATCGGACATAGCCGCAGTATTGCATAATCTGGCTTATGTTGGCGGCTAGCAGTGTTGTGCCACCACGTTGCAGTCACATATCACTGAAAAACACGGACCCGTGTCTAGGACGGCACTACGACGCTCGCAACATGAAAATAACAATACTAAACCGAATTAAAGCATTGTAGTATACACATAAACTTGACAATTTATAACCAAATGGCGTTTACTGATACTCAAAACTATTAGTTCGAGAAAATTAGGTATCGATAGTAGGCGTCGGCACACGGGCGTCTCAAATCTGTAATTCGATTTCTCATCTCGGAGATACCGCGTTATCGAGCTGCCAGGATATTTAATCCGGGTTTATGCGGGGTCTAATTTCCGGTTATGACTTTCTATTTCATCTCCACGCTACACGGAGAAATTCGTACCATTTATAGAACGAATTTTAAAAATATTATACGAAAGGGCCCTTTGTAACGCGGGCAATTGAGGCAATCAGTGTGAAATAAAATTATTATGTACCTCGTGTATTATAATATAAACATATATCATAAGCAATGACTAAACATAATTTAATTCATAGCATATATACTGCAATATATCATCTGTCAGACGATATAAGTATACCTGTACTGAAATGTTTTGTCCAAATATATTTTTATTAAATTACACATTTTTTTTATTACATTGTGATGAAAACATTCTAAATACAGGAAGCATTGTATATTTGTTGCAACAACATTGTACGATCGTATGGGTATAATTCAAAAGAATAAATATTTTGTTTACCAAAAATGTTCAGTAAAACGTAAAGGGTGAGGTAATTTAATGCATTATTCCTCTCGCTATAACAACAGTGAAGATGCAATACATTCTGTTAAAACATGCAGATGGCGTTCGCCGGCGTAGCACAAATGAGCAATGCAGCCAGACGTTGGGATATTACCATATTTCTTTGAGGACACAAGAAATTGTAAATGTGTGAAAGCATGCAGAATGTAACAGTAAAGTAGTATGCCGACATGTCCGACCGAGCGCCGCTATGATTAAATGTGCTCCCACAAATACATTCTTATTTACGAAGATTCATCTCGCAAGTTTCACTCTAAATATTTAAAACCTTATCTTTTCAAAGTAGTATTTTATGAACGTAGCTGCGTATTAAAAATTGCGAAGCTTTTTTATTACATTTACCTTTTGTTGGATGTTTTAGATATCATAATATATATTAAATACAATGTTGTGATAGTTACTCGATGGGCTGAGGGTAGCATGAACAAATGTCTAAAGCGCATAGAATATGTACCTGCAGTTTAATTGTTGTAGCTAGTAATTAATTAGCTTTAATTGTTGTAGCTAAAGACAAAAGCAGCTCAGTCATTTCACTGGTTTGTTTGGGGCTTGCTCAATTACTTGTGGATCTCAACGCCTAAACTAGATAAAATTCCTATAACTTATACACGGGTAACTTACATAGTTTTGTTATGGTCTCATGACTTTTGTAATCATCATTAAACAAGGAATAACAATATCACTCATGAATTTCATTAACATCAGCTCCACCTCGCAATTCTTTTTTCTTTCTAGAAGTAAAACCTTGTTATATATGTTTTGATTTAACATTCTCGTTAATACTCAATATGATGAAGATATTCAGTCAAATATGTTTTTTTTATCAAATATGTCCGTAGTTGAATGTATTCTACTCTCTAGTCTAGACCCAAACTGAAAGCTTGGGATGCATTTACGCTTAGAAATGTACTGAAAATTACAGAAATGTAAGTAAGTAGCATTAAAAAGTACTTAATGGTTAGTAACACTACCAAAAATGCAAGAAATTAAACGCAGAAGACTTTTTTTAAAATTCAGTGCAGTGCGATACCGATGACCTTGCCGTCGAGTGACAGTGCAGCGTGGCCAGGGGGAGGGGGGGTGATCCAAATGTCCGAGGCTGGCGGCGCCTCGCCGTCTCCGGCGAACGTGTCAGGGCCTCCAGTGCCAGAAATACCCTAGCGGAACAACAACACAATGCACTTTGATCTATTGCGACTTGAAATGCAACTAATTGTCGCTGTGTCTCACACATGTGCTACTACAAGACATCTTCATCTTGTGCTACAAGAGACAATAAATTATGTATAATCCACGTGACATAGACTTTTCCTTAATTAGTTCTTGGCTATATAAATTACTTATCACTTCAAAAGAGAGGCTCGACTAAGATCTACGAACTTGTGATTTTAGAAAAGAAAAACATATTAAATAGTTGTAAAAGAGGCGCTGATCAGATTTTCCTACTAATAGTTACTGTCGCCTATGGATGTTTGCAACCCTAGGGGCACGGCAAACATGCTGGTATCCGCATCCGCATTTACCTCACTAATGCCGGAATACAACACAAGGTTATTATGACGGCATACTTAGACCAAACGTGGTCGCCATCCAGACGGGCTACCACGTAGCTTGGGTGAGTTGTTTTGTCGCCTTTTACGACAAGCTGATCCCGGCCGCACAGGTCAGTACTTTTTCTCCGCCCCTGCACGGATGAAATATGATACGTAAAAGACTGGATGAAAATATATAGGTATGGCGGGAAGATTTGACTTTCAGGTGCAGAATCAAAAATAGTAGTTTCAGCTATTATTGAAACTGGATAATATATGGGAAAATTATTGTAATATGATTTTAATGTAAATATTGCCGCTATGTGGCACTGGCTATGTGAGCACAGTGCGTAGTGGTACAGATTAGTGCCACTTTAAATATAATTAATTTAAAAAAAAAGGAAGTTCGTAACTAAATATGAATGAACGAATGCCTCCTGCACTGAAATGACTTAATTGAGAGAATTACTGGCGTGAAAAATATTGTAAGAATAAAAATTTACTTAGATACATAATATAACGAAGGAACCAAATAAGAAACCATAAATATGAAACCGTTTTCTTTTTAAATATGGAGTATATCAAATATAAATATTTGAGAAAACTTTTCAACAATGAAGCGACGTCCAATAAAATGTTCTATTACTTATTGAACAGGGGCGATTGAGACAGACAGAACAGTTTGTATTGAGAATATTTTATAGTATGGGCATTAGAGAAAGCGTTGGAATACTCGTAAGACGGAATGTTTATTATAATAAAGTATATTTAAGCTCAGAAGGCACCACATCTCATAGATTAACGTTAAAAGAACACCACTATTCGGACATGACATGTAATTTTAAAATATGTATTAATATATTTACTAGCTCTTGGCATGCACGTCGGTTGGCTGCGGAGGTCACGGGTTCGACCCCCGTCCCGATTCTAGGTTATGTCATGTATAATATGTATTAATTTACTAAAAAAGTATATACATAGTATATCAGTTTCCTAGTACCACGCTTTGTTACTTAATTTAGGACTAGATGATGCCGTATTAATTGTCAGGGTATAAGATTATTATTGTCTATTTATGAAATGAAAAGGTTTCATAAAATAGTGAACAGTATTCAAGCAAAAAGATAAAATGAAAGTAAAGAAAATTCCTCAGTTTTCGGCAAATGGAAATAGTGTTTGAATTATTCTAACTTCATTGCACCTGTAGTTTCGAATGTATAGAGTAAAATCTCTCAAACAAATACTGATGAGTTATATGTTTTTAATGTAAGTAAAAAGTTTGTCAGAATCTGGCTTGCTAAGTTATTTAAAAAGCGTCAATACCAGAATTAATAACAATAATATAGACAAAACGCTGAAATAATAGGGGATAAAGTAAGAAATTGCCGTTGTATAGTATTAGATAATTTTAATTGATATAAAACCTTCGTGGTGTCAAATTTTCGAATGAAACTTTTTTCACATGATACCTATGAGGTTTGTCTTTTAAAAAATGTGCAACATTCAATTTTCGAGAGTCAATTTTTTTTTCTTCAGCTTAGATGAAAAAAGATGGATACATATGGATAGTCATTTTTGAATACCAGTTCCAACGCGGCAGAAATGGCTGAAACGAAGAGGAGACTGCTAATGAACGTACCGTGCGTTTTCGGTTTAAACGCTTTTGTAATGGAAACTTCGACTTGAAGAACGAACCACGTGGAAGACCGCCCACACAGATGAATAACGCTGAATTGAAGAAGTTGGTGGAAGCGGATCCGAGTCAAAGTACCCAAGAATTAGTGGCATGGTTTAACGTTACCGTACCCACAATATTTACTCATTTGCATCAATATAATAAGATAAATAAATATTAAAAATTGGGCGCCTCATGATTTGACTGATCTGCAGAAAGAAATGCGTGTTGAAACTTGTGTTGCCTTCTTGAATCAAAACAGAAATGAAGGAATATTGGATCGAATTGTGAAATATGACGAAAGGTGCATTCTTTACGATAACCGTAAGCTAAAAATGCAATGGCTGATACCAGGGCAAACGCCGCAACAGTGCTCTAAGACAAAGCTTACCAATAAAAAGGTAGTGATAACTGTTTGGTGGTCTCTTCATGATGTTATTCACTATAGCTTTCTCTGGTCTGGTCAAGAAAAAACAGCAGATGTTTACTGTGCCTAACTTCGAACAATGATGGCGAAACTGGCAATGAAACTGCCCCGACTCGTGAATCGATCTTTACCATTATTGCTCCATGATAACGCAAGACCTCACTCTGCACGAGAAATCGTTGTAAATTTACAGGAGCCGCAGATAGAAACCATATGTCATCCACCGTACTCGCCAGACTACCATTTTATTCGTGATTTAGACAATATTCTACGTAATACAATAAATAAATTCTTTACAGGAGGTAGTATAAAATGCATTCACACAGTTTGTCGAATCTAGATCCCCAGAGTTCTATCGTAAAGGCATAAACCAACTTCTGTTTAAATGGCAGCAATGTACGTGCAATAATGTGCAGCATATGTGTTAAATATTTTAATTAAATAAATATGTTAGAAAGAAAACTCAATTTTTCAGTACAAATTGGCATACTTTGACCCCTTATATATTTAATAATATGCTGGTAAATATTTTTTATTTAATCAAACAAGTTCAACCACTTCAGCTAATTCAAATATTATACAATACATTCATGTAAAATGAGAGAGCACCAAGAAGCAATCCCATTAAAAAAGTATAAACGAAATACTTGAAAGAAGTTTTTGTACTCTAAATATACGAGTATACTTGCAAATCGTTTGTATAAAAAGTTTGCGTTGAAAATGTTCAATTTCATTTAATTCTCGTTCTCGCAGAATTATTCGCGGCACGAACTTTCGTCCGCAGCTTTCTCATAATTTCATTTTCCATAACTTCGACGAATGACCTTTAGAGTCCATTTGTTGTTTGCGTTTGCATTTCAAAAGTTACCCTTCTCCTGTTACGGCTCTATTATTAGACGTGAATTCAATTGATTTTATTGAGGTGTAATTAAACACTGCCGATTCTCAGCGCATTCATTTTATTCTCATGATTGTGAACAGAATTTTATTCAACATGCATTAGTATTAAGTTGTTGTAAGGGATGTCTCGTGAAATGCCTTTCAGAGCTGCGTCAATCACACCCTGTGGAGCCTAAGGCGTAGTCCAGAAGTCATTGATTGCCAAACGGCTCTAACTAGGGTTTCTTTTTGCGATGTACCAACGCTTTCACAAAATGCTTTCAATCATACTCGAAACAAGTCCAAGGAAAAGAGCATTTCGTTTTTGAGGTTATTTATTCAACTTCCAACTGCTTGAAATGGAATTGCGTATAATTATGATAGCAGTGTATTTTCTTCTTCTAACCTTAATATGTATGTAGTATGTGAATAAAAATGCTTAGAAGATTTATCAGAGAGAAATTCGTTGTTGCGCGTCTCAGCGCTAAGTCAGCATAAACTGGCATTTTCAGCGAAGACGAGCTTACTGCCAGCTTTTATAATATACAGTAAACATTTGTTCACTGTAACTGTTCACACTTTGTGTGGGCATGACCCTATAGAGTTAGTGTTATCCATCTTTTGTCACTTCAGTTCCGTTCCACTTATTCGTTAGACTTAGCTTTACCTGTGTAAGCCAAAGTAAACGCATCAGGTGTCAGAGAGCTTTAAAGTTGCGACGTTTTCTAATGAAAATTCAATAGGTTTACGTATACTTTGTTAATTAAATTTGTAGAAATCAGTTTTTGTGTATACAACGAATAACAATTCTTAAGAAAAGTAAATCTTTTGTTATTAATGTAACTTGTTCATAAGTATTACCTACTCGTAGGTCCTTTTTTATCTACCTTTAGGTAGATAAAAAAGGTTCGTATGCAACGATTTATCGTTGCATACGAACCGGCTGTCTATTACGTTGAATTATTTAAATACATTATTTATATTTTTCATCTACGATCTGTATCAGGTTTTGATGAAGTAATTTCTTTTGGACTCAAACTAGGTCCATTTAATGCAACGAAATTTAAACGAATGCGCTTTGATCACTATTATATGTCGCTCGACCTTAACACTTGCATTTGGCGCTCTGCCAATTGTTTTATAAGTTCACTCCACCAAACAAAAAGGCAACGGATTCAAGGGCTGGACGCTTTAAACAAAAGCTGCAAAAGCATGCAGGTTTAAAGTACCTAAGCTTTATAATAGGTTCTACCTGGCCGGAATGATTGAATGCACGCATACTAAACAGACATACCCAAAAAATAATGGCATCAAATATTAAATAAAAACTAGACCTGGTAAACGTTGTTCTGACATATAAATAAAAATAAAAATAAAACATTTTGTAGTGCACCTAATTATGACTTTACATACATCCTCATATACTTTTTATCCGTGCAGGGGCGGAGAAAGAATACTAACTTCTGCGGCCGGGGTCGGACTGTCGTAAAAGGCGACAAAATAACCCACCCTAGCTACGTGGTAGGGCCCTTAAGCCCGTCTGGATGGCGACCACCTTTGGTCTTAAGTATGACACCATAATAACCTTGTGTTCCGGCATTAGTGACCCAAGTTCCTGTACCCTTATGCGACAGCAGCGTGTTCGCGATGCCACTAGCGTGCCAACACCCATAGGCGACGGTAACTACTAAATTCTAAGCGGGTCGTCAGCCTGTCTGGTGTCCTACAGCATTAAAAAAACTTCATTAAAATTGGTCCAGTCGTTTAGGAGTAATTCAATCACATATACACACACAGATATATATAAAGCCGGTTAAATTAATTATTCAACAATTATGTAGAATAATGTAATGACTTTATTTGTACTAAAATGTACATAGGTACGTTATATATTATATACATAGGTATGTTAAATGCAATAGTGTATAGTTTGATTGATTTCTATCAATCGAAAACAAAATAAATGGCAATACGTGGGAACTTTTGTGCGCACATTGCGTTTATTAAGCTTAAAATAATGCACCATACGTGCTTTAAGTTATTCGAAGTTTGCCAAAAATGGCACATTATCAGCACACCAGGGTCCGGGGCCCGGGCTGGTACATAAAACGCACTCTCGTTTATCAATTGACGGAATTAGTTGTGGGTGAACGGTGAATAGTGAAGGCCACTTACACGACCTTCAGGCGCGTACCCTTGCTCATTGTATGCCACCGTGGTGCAATTCTGCGGCGGATATGGCGCCGTGCTGTCTCACCCCTACTTTTGGCTTCGCTTCAAGGACCCGGCTTAATCGCCGCTTCACACTACCCTACATACAACCACACTTTATAATTTATGCACCTGCGGTCTTAGAACTTATTACCGCAAACTAAATCGACTATACATTGCAATTTTTTGTATGGATGTTTTACTAAAATTTTGACCAATCATAATCTTTCATCTGAAGGTGCATCCGCAGTGCGAACTAGTATCCATCCTTTTTTCTACCTGACAACACTAGGAAAGATTAAAGCATTTTGCGTAGTGAGAATACTAACCTCTGCGGCCGAGGTCAGCCTGTCGTAAAAGGTGACAAAACAACCCACTCCAGCTTCGTGGTAACGCCCCAAGCCTGTCTGATGGCAACCATCCTTGGTCTAAAGTATGCCGGCATAATAACCATGTGTTGTGTTCCGGCATTAGTCACCCGGGTTCCTGTACCCGTAAGGGACGGGTGCGTGTTCGCGGTGCTACGAGCGTCGCGTACATCAGTACATTCGCACCATCAGTAAGCATCGTGACTGCCTGATTCTGTGTGTTCAGCAGTGAACGTGTCAATCCCACTCGTGTAAATCAATGTCGGCATATTAAATATTTGCATCAAACAGAGCCAGTTGTACAAACGAATTTTATTTTTTCATTTTCATAACTACCTTTAATCCAATTTTTACATTAAATCGCAATTGTAGAGTAATTGTAGCGATTTTATTGAAAATAGGGTTTGAGGTTGTTTGTTGTTTAACGACAATCTATTCAAGTTGGCCTTCCGAGTTATTAAAGGAAAATATCTTATGATACTTATCTTATTAACAGTAGTGCAATTATTATTATTATTTTTTATTTTGTTGATTGCTGAGCAACAGCAGATACGCAGACGACCCCCTTAATGGTAAGCAGTGACCGTGGCCTATGGATGTACGCGACGCTAGTAGCACCGCGTACATGCAACTGTCCCATAGGGGTACAGGAACCAGAATCAAGGTTATTATGGCGGCTTACTGACCAAGTGTGGTTGCTAACTTTATAACCATTGCTTTTTTGCTGTAGGATAGCAGACAGGTTGACAACCTACTAAGAATTTAGCAATTACCGTTGCCTACGGGTGTTTGCTATACCAGTGGCATCGCGAACATGCTGCTGTCCCTCCCATAAGGTAACTAATGTCGGAATACAACAAAAAGTTTTAATGGCAGCATATTTTAGACCAAAGGTGGTCGCCATCCAGACGGGCTTGTGACCCTACCACGTAGCTAGGGTTGTTTTGTCGCATATTATGACAGGTGGACCCCGGCCGCAGTGGTTAGTAGTCTTACTCCACCCCTGCACGTAGAAGATAATTAACTAAGAAGAGAAAAGAGAAATTATAAGAATAATAAATATATATAAATAGATACAGCGCCATCTATTCTCAATGGTTTTCTCTATTTCTGGTTCCGTATCTGGATGATTAAAAGTAGCTATTCACCAGGTGTATGCAACACTTGTATTTTAGCTAACATCTCGTTTAGGCATATGTACCATAGGAATTTGGTTAGAACTGAAACTTCGGCGAGTTGAAGCCGTCGCGCGTCGGGAATAGTTCTCGAGCCGCGGCCACTTCACTTTGAGAAATACCTATCGAGCTTCCGATTCTATCTGCTCTTAGTAATGTTACACAATACTGTGTAGTATTGGAAGTGTATTTTTAAGAGTATAAAAACATCGCCATCTTTGTTCTCATTTATCATTTCGAGTGTGTTTTCATTATTTATGTTTCATTACATGTATTCCGCACGATATATGTACATATATCCAGTGTTTTAATGTCAGTTTTTTTTCTATATCAATGAAACAAGGAATAACAAGAGAAACTATACCGTAACAAATGATTGAACAAAGACCATGAGCAATATAGAGGAGAAAAAGATCACGTCAGTTAAATATTAAGGAACATCCGTGATTTAATATCATGAGGATATTGATATTTATAGAATATGTAGCTTTATGTTTCATTCTTTTACACTTTAAAGTGGATTGTTTTCATGCCCAAAAGTATGTCGTACAAAAGTGAGCCAATAAAGACGAGCCGAAAGTTCTATATTGAGCTCTGGTGGGCATCACGTCCGCAGTTCGATGGAAGGTGCTACGTGACCACGCCGTTGACGTGAAACCTCCATTAAAACTGCCACAGGGCTGTAGCATGACCACCTAACATTATTTTAGTCACTTGCTACACAAAATTTATGAAATTTGGAAATACTATTTTATCTATTTATTATAATGGAGGAGGTCTAGAGGTGCATAAATCATTCTTTGTTGGTGTGGAACAGCAGCCTGACGGCCCACTTAATAGTTAGCAACTGCCGTCGCCTATGGCTGTTTACAACGTCAAGAGCACCGCTAACACGCTACTGTCCACCTAGGGGAACTAAAACCTACGTCACTTCTGCCGGAGAAAAAGCTTATTATGGCGGCATATTTAGAGACGGAGTGGCTGCCATTGACCATTGGCCATTGGCATCCAGGTGGGCTTGACACCTCACGAACTACCTGCAGTTGTTGTGTATTCTCACTCAGCCCTTCACGGATGTTTTAGAGATAAGTAAAAATGAGTTTGACCATTCCCTTAGATATATTCCACTATGTGTTCTTCTCTAATTTGAATAGCAATAATAGCATGATGACCCCCGCAGAGACTAGCGCCAACATTCATTGCTCCTTCTCACTAGAACAATAATATACTGATGTGGTTAACATTACGCCTATAAAAGATTGTAGGGTTTCAGTTGTAAACAAAGTATCAGGAGCTCGGTAAAACATCTATTGCACAAATTTATTTATTTATTTATTTATGGCACATCTACAGTACACACATTATTAAGTCACATTACAATAAATCATTTAATATAAAAGTTCTGATTATAGGAGTGCACAGCATTTACAATACAAATGTCGTCAATGGAGTAATAATTTAATTAATGTCGATAATATACATAGTCACAATTATTATTTCAAGTATTAACACAGTCAAACATGAATCAATTTGGTATTATCAAGATTAATAAAATTAATAAAAACAAAACAAAAAGAGTGTAAAAAGAATCAAGGCAATGAAATAAATTAAAATACAAAATATAAGCGGAAACATGAACCAGCATATCAATCATTTTACAGTCGCAACTGAGCTCAACACTTTACCCTTAAACCAATCATAAGATTTGTGAAAGATATCGAGATCTTCGAAGTCAGAGTTAAGACGATTGTAAGTATTGCACATTCTTGTGATAGGGCAGCTGAGGCCTAAGTTGGTTTTAACCGGGGGGGATGTAAAAGATTTTCGTTATAGCATGCCGTGGAATCAGACGAGGCACGTTTATTTTTATGTTTTGGACAAGATTTGTACACTTTATGCTATTGTTGAGAAGCTTATGCAAAAAACAAACATCAAACATCATCACAAATGAGAGGTTCCATCCAATCCTCACATTCAATAAAAGTAAGTATTCCTACAAAATTCTGAAATTAATCGCAAAGCTAGTAGGAACGCAGACGAAGTACATAACACTCATTTTATAAGATCTTTTGCTGAAATTATCTTAGCCCGTGAAGTGTATTAGGGGGGCATTGTCTCGGCACTTAATACGCCCGGTATGCGGGTCCAAGGTCTCGCCACCACACCCGGCAACCCTGAACGGATATCTTCGCTTCAACTACAATACATACTATATACTACTTCAAATTCCTTTGAACATTCTTCGCTAAACTATATTCAATTTAGTAAATGTTACACTAGACTTTGTATTGGTATTATTGCTGTGGGCAATCATATACACGAATGTGCGTATTGTTTTCAGGGTCTGTACACTTCTTCTTCTTCAAGTGCCTCTCCAACTAGTGAAGGTTGGCTACCAACTTCTGGAATTGTTGTCTGTCCTTAGCGAGTGGAAACAATTTGGATACGCTCGTTATTCCAGTCCACTCTCGGATGTTACGGAGCCACGACTTCTTTCTCCGACCAACTCGACGTTTACCGGCAACCTTGCCCATCATTATAAGTTGCAAGAGGCATATCTATCGTGCCTGAGCACGTGACCGAGATATGCAGTTTTTCGTCTCTTGATGATAGACAAAAAGTTCCCTTTTCCGTCCAGCTCGCCGCAGAACCTCCTCATTTGTGACTCTATGCGTCCAACTTATCCTCAACATACGCCTGTACACTATGAGTATGTAACTAAACTCCCATATGGTACAACAGTAGCCGTTTCTCGGGTTCACTTTTGATGGATTAGACGAGAGTGGCGCCCTCGCATTGTATGTAAATAGTAATCAACTATTTTATTCTAAAGAAGCTTCTGTGTCCCCGCATCTATTTAAGTTATCCGTATTACGTAATCGTTTAACTTCAAAAACAGGAAAAGGTTTTGTGTCCATGCGCTCTTTTCACGTTTATTCAGAAATGACTTTGACTGACGAAATCCTTTCAGTTTCCAACTGATTTTGATAATACTAAATCCTTTGGGTGTTCAATTCTGTTATTAAAATTTAGGTGTGATGATGAGACCCAAATAGGAATTCGTGATGATGATCGATGAAACTTCAAAATAATAAAAAAAACTAAATTAACTTTTAAAGTTTGATCCAGAATATGCAAATCAAATTATTGAAAATGTAACTGTAACGAATTTAAAAAACAGCAGCCAAACAACAGATAATGTTGTGTCATGATCATTTATTAAAGATCGTTTATCTATTAAAAACAGCACAGATATTGAAAAGAGAAATTTCAAATCATTACCTACTTGGGATGAAATAAATTGAGTATGCAATAAAAGCGCGAATCGTCTATTTCTTTAAGCACAATATCGCGTGTTCGGCGAACGAGTCCTAAATTTAATAAATTAAATCGATGAAACTGTTTAACGTTTTACGTAACCGTTGTAGCAGACATAAACGCCATTAGCGCGTTTAGTTATTATCTTTACAGGATTTCACTCAGTAGCAAGCAGTTACCGTGGATATGCTATGCTAGTGGCACTGCGAACACGCTGCTGTCCCATAGGAGTACAGGAACCTGGGTCAGTAATTCCGCGATACAACACAACGTTATTATGGCGGCATACATAGAATAAGGGTGGTTACCATCCACACGGGCTTGGGGCCCTACCACGTAGCTAAGGTTATTTTGTCGCCTTTTTCGACTGGCCTACCCCGGCCACAGGGGTTAGTGTACTTACTCCGCCCCTGCACGGAGAAAAAATAAATGCAAATCTGTCAGAGAGAACAAATCAAGCATTCGATTCATTTCATAATGACGCACATTAATGTGTTAGTTCTAGAAATCACGTTCTTTTACCTGTTCTTCTCCACCTTCGCTTAGTTCCTTGTTAACCACTTTTACGATCAATTTCTCCCTTTCGATGGTATCGTGTTGACGATGCTCCCGATACTGCATGCATGTTATGTCACCTCACCGGTGATTTGTGTCGCAGTCTTATAAGCTTAATTATAATCACTGGCACTACCTCATTTTATCTCGCCTCTCATTGAATTTAACAAGCACCTACATTAATAATTAATACGTTAACTATTTTCGTGCAGTTTTAAGCCTAGTCGTAAACAATTGACGAATATCACGTTAGTTAGTTCTTTTCAAATTTCGATTTGATTTCGAATTAAATCTAAACAAATCTTATGTATTTTTTAAAAATTATTCAGTTTTCAACTTGAACAATTCATATATTATGACAACCGTTAGTGAGAAATTTTAAAATATTTTTGATAAAAGTCGCCTTCCATGTGCCTTTTCACCAAGAAAATGAGTTTCACAGAAGAGCATTCTCCGCAAATTAAGGATGGGAAATTTTGACTAATGAACTGAATACTTATGTCCCGAGTTCTGAAGTGTATTGACTAATATGTCATTCAGTATACAATCGAGGCAATTCAGTGCACAAAGTCCATCGTATGTATGTATAATTATATAACATTGTAACGCACAAACGTTCAATCTAAACGATATGTTAGCCATGTATAATAATACGATTGTAAACAGAATATGTTCTTTGTAATATGATACGAATAATAACTGTTTCCTCAACCCCCCTCCATCCCGTTTTATATTACGTATCAATACCGACACTATAAGAGTAGACATTGACAATAAACCCTATTGATACCAACTTATACAATACAATATTGCCTTTCATATACGATAGCTATCAATCACAATAGAACCGTGATGTCATTACGAAGATTTCTCGCCTTGTTTATTATATACGAATAAATATATAGAAGGTCAACTATTCTGTATTGAGTATCACGAATGAAGTATTCACTGTATTCACTGTAATTATTATTAAAAATTTACAAAGGACGTAAGTGATCCTCGAACGACGAAAAATCGTATAAAGAAAAACCTTTATGATACATATTCTCTTCGCTGTGATACAACTACGAACAATCACTACTCTTATTCATAAACTAGCTGTGCCCGCGACTCCATCCGCGTGGAATAGTGACTTTGGGCAGCATTTTTTGGATATATGAGATCAATTTAAATTGGAAATTCAACCTACTAAGTCCAGCCGAAAGTGAACCCTATTTCATATGATTGATGATATAAATCTGAGGTCAACTTAAATTGGACTATACAATTTCCGAAACTTGTCATTTTTAACAAAAACTATTTTATTTTTCTAAAATAAAAATAGCCTATGTTACTCCTTGATACATCAGCTATCTGCCAGTGAAAGTCCCGTCAAAATCGCTGTAGCCGTTTCAGAGATTAGCCGGAACAAACAGACAGACAGACGGACGGACAAAAATTGTAAAAAATGTTGTTTTGGTATATGTACCGAGTATACGTCCTAATGAACTTAGTAAAAAGCGGTTGTGTTAATATTACAAACAGACTCTCCAATTTTATTTATTTGTATAGAGTATAGATTAAACTAAAACTGTAGAACTAATCATGAAGCAATTACGCCAGTATTGTGCAATACCGTCTCACGAACTTATTTTATTTTCACTGGTGCAATTAATGAGTTCTTAAATAATTTACTTTTTATTGTAAATAGCATGGTTTCCTCACAAATTTCTAATTAAGTAATAAACAAATATTGTTCGTGTAGGCCATTAAAGGCACGAATACAGGCGAGAAGGAAAGAAACGTCTCTTTGTGCGTTGAACACCGTTTGGAATGAATGAGGAACGAACAACGGCCCTTGAGCAGCCATCTCGAGTGTTTGCCAGCACTTCATTAGACGACGCCTCGACGCTTCAGCGCAGTGGAAGCTCACAACACGCCACAACATCCACTCGACGGCTATAAGTAATCAGATAGCCCCCTCGCACCAACGATTCGAATTACTAAGTACTTCTAACATTGAGCTGCATGTTAGTAACCCAGCAGCCAGATAATCAGCTACATTGGTCGTTACCGGCCAATATAACAAATTGAAACTTATGCGACAAGATTACTGCATGAAAGTATCAGAATATATTGTCGGTAATTATGCATTCTAATAAACCCAACGTATACGCGTCCATCCAGGAGATTTGTATTAAATGAGTTTGCGCCAAGCTATCGACTGGGGTGGAGGTAAAGCGGGCGGAGCTGCGCGATGAGGTACTCATGGTGGAGTGGAAGGAGCGCCTCGCGCACCCTAGCGCGGGCCTCGCCACCATCGAAGCGTCCTGGCCGAATGGGTGGAAAGGCGCCACGGCGCCCTGACCTTCCGCCTGACGCAGGTCCTCTCGGGGCACGGTTGCTTCGGGAGGTACCTGTGTCGCATAGGGCGGGAGATGACGTCAGGGTGCCACCACTGTGGCGCGGGCGACGAGGAGGACACGGTGAACCACACTGTCGCCGTGTGCCCTGCGTGGCGCGAGGAGCGCCGCGCCCTCGTCGCCCAAATCGGCGTGGACCTGTCGCTCCCGGCCCTGGTTCTGTCCATGGTCGGGGGCGATCCTGGATGGACGGCCGTCGCCTCCTTCTGCGAGGCAGTCATGTCCGCAAAGGAGGCGGCGGAGCGGGAGCGGGAGTCGACCACCACACTCCCCTCCCGCCAACGCAGGCCACGCCGGCGGCGCCGGAGGGCCAGTAACGACCTCCGGCCGCCGTAAAAAGCGGCCGCGGGCGGCCCCTCGGGGGAGGACCCGCCGCCCGCACTATTGCCGCGAGGGTGAGGGCTGCGTGCTGTTCCGCGGCCCCCCTCAACTCCTAGAGTTGTTAGGAGAGCGCTGGGGGGACGAAACCCTGACCCCCTGGCGCCAACACTTTAGAAGGGGCCCGCCTCAAGACAAAGGGCGGGCCGGCGCCGGCCCGGGCCACGAGATCGGCAGGCCATATATCCGTGGGCCCGAGCGTAGGCGATAGGAGAACAGCGGGGTTTTTTAGTGGGTAGTCGGATGGCCGAACATCTTTCCCGGAGTCCCACATATCCCTCGGTCCCCCCGGGCCGGGGGAACCCGTCAAGAGAGGTTTTTCCCCGAGACCAAAAAAAAAAAAAAAAAAAGCTATCGACTGGAAAAGGTAAAGCAAAATATTATAGAATTGATGTTACGAGTAATATAATAAATTATACCTTGACATGAGCCCTTTTTAAAGAACAATGTTGTAATATTAAATCTTTTTTAAAACTTGTGGATTTGATACTCGCGATAAGTTTGTAAAAATCCTTACAATCGAAGTTTTCAATAAAATTAAATAAGTTAGTTAATCTTCTCTAAAACTGAATAGGAATTCCCTTGTAAAAGCATCATATGTATGTGATGTATTTTAATTTTTTTAATGCAACAGCAGTTCTGTTGGCGGACCACTTGATAATAAGCAGGTACCGTGTTCTACGGCTGTTTGTAACGCTAGAGGCATCGCTAACACGCTGCCGTCCTTCACGGGAATTGGAAGCTGGCTCTCTTAAACTAGAATACAACGCAAGTCCATTACATATTTGAAGACAAGAGGTGGCATCCAGGCGGGCTTGGAGCCCTATCACCTAGCAAGGGTCGTTTTGTTAGCTTTTACGACAGGCTGCCCCCGGGGCGCGAGTGTCACTATTCTTACATCCCTGCATCATAATCGTTTTATAAAGATATTTATATTTTTTAATGTTTCAGTTATCAGTACTAAGTTCTAAATAATATAAAATAGATAAAATGTATATTGATCTTGAAAAAACATTTTAACAGAAATTATAATTTACGTGAATTTTTCAAAATTCCCTCCAATATTCAAACCTTACCCGCGCAAAGCTGTTATGAGTAATGCAGTTAAAGTCCCTCTTGACATTTGTGTATATAGGCTAAGTCATATCTTACACACTTGTGTTGGTAAGCATTTGTAAAATACATAATAATTGTACTATTGGTCTAATTTTCATCTCATAATATTACAGAAATATGACATTGCTGGAGTTTTTAAGCTACATCTAATATACAATCTTTCCTTGGATAAAAGTATGTGGTAAATTAAAAACTTGGACTCGGTTAAATTTAAATGTATAGATTTGGCAACTGGTGCGGTTTATTAAATTGCCACCAAAATATTCATGTATTTTTCTTAAAAAGACAATACCAAAGTTTACATCAGATTTTATCGAAAGCGCGGTGATAGCTTGAGTCGGATAACAGCGAGATTAACCTAACTTGGTTCTATTCTCAAGATGGATGAATTTATGCTAAAAGCTTGTGTAAAATACTTGTTTCTGTCTTTTTTATTTTATGTTGCCGGTCTGTAGTAATATTTATACCTTTAATTCAGTTTTATGTTGGCAGATTCAGTTTTATGTTGGCAGGACATTATATCACAAATATTATTATGTAATGAAGATTTGAACAATATGGTATAAAATATTATTCATTGCAAAGCTTATGTTATTAATTTTAAATTGCTTAATAAATTGAATTATTTAATATTAAAAATCCAAATTCAATGTGCAATTTGCCTACCACAGAGTAAGCAGAGTATGTTACCATGTTACCAACTTACAGACAATAATTATAACCTCTAAATAAGTTTGGTAGATTCAATATTTTTTCGATCTGACATACAAATAAACTTTAAACATTACAAAATTTTATACTATATTTTTCAGTAAAGCAATGAAATTGTTGTAAGTGTAATTGCTTATGCCGAGTACCTATGTTTAATTTTGACTTTGACGTTTGTTTTCGCGCTTTACCAATGAAATTTCACTTGTGCGATTACTTTAAGTTTGACATTTATCTGTTTGTTGTTTCCATGTGGAATTAATAAAATAATGCATATATGCTTCTTAAATTGATTGTAATATCTTCCAAATAGGTAAGCACAGTTGTTTATAGGGCAACTATTGTTAATTAATCTTTGAAATCTATCACTTCCGTTCTCTTCACACAGGAAAAGGAAGTGTGGGTCTTGTAAAAGTATTGTTCTTTTGCAATCACACCACATCCTTATCCTGTTGTCTGCCGATGATCAATGGAATTGTTTTATCGATGCAATACAAAGCGGAACAAAATGTTACAACTTAACAAGGTACTTAATGTACACAGAATGTATTCGTTTACTATAGGTTAAGTGACAGATGTAATCAATTTGATAATTAATGACCGTATTTGGATTACCTGTAACCCAATAAATAAACTTGATGGTTTTTCTATTCTGAACTTAATACCAATTGTATTGTAACATTTTACAATAAAATAATAAAATACCATTGACATAATATAAAAATTTTGATATCTACAAAGTTGAATATAATAAATAATTTCAACATATTATAATAAATAAATGCTTTTATTATTGTTTATGAAACTTATACCTGAAGTATATTAATTCATATTTTCAGATGAATGAAAATGACATCAGACCTTTGCGAAGATGTAGTGGTTCGTTTGTCAGATTCACACAATTCATCAGTGAGTAACTTTTGATTTTTATCAATATCACTCAGTGTTGGAATAAGTTAACAAAAGTGACTTAAAATTATTCATTTAAGTATACAGTTTAGTATTATAATATACAAATTAAAAATATACACCTAATACATTTCCATGTGGAAGTCATTTCAGCCACTTGTAGAGTTATGGTTGATTGCTTGGAGTGAGGCTGATGGTACGGCCATGCCATTGCACTAGATATCTAGACACTCCTACCCTCTTCTCCACAGTACCTTGTAAGGACCTTTACAATAATTTCTAACATAGACTTGTTGACCAATCTCAAAGCTTCTCATTTTTATTTTCTGATTTTCTTCTCTTGCACTCAATTCTTTTTTAACATCATAAGACAAGGGGTTCAAATAGTCAAACTTCATTCTAAATTTTCTGTTCTTCAGTAGTTCAGCAGGTGATATTTTATTTATACCTACTACTTGGAGTTGATTTAAGCCCATATAATATGCCATACATGCTAAGATTCTGCAGTAACCTTTTTCAGTTTATTTCTTACAGTTTGTACTGTAAGTTCTGCCTGTCCATTCGAAGCTGGACGATACGGGGATATTAAAATCAGCGTAATGCCACAGCTTTTTAAATATGTTTTGAATTCTTCTGAGACAATCTGGTAAACCTTGTTCAGAAAATATTTCCCTTATGTGTTACTGCTCATATCAGTAACAATTTTAACTTCTGGCCATTTCGAATATGCATCTATGACTAATATATTCTCACCACAAACTACTATATCATCTAGCATCATTAATACCCCTTCAATACCTGCAAATAGTGAAGTTATTAGACACGGGAAGATGCCAGGGCATGTCTTGACACCAAATGGCAACCGTTTCATTCAGTCTTATCATCCCACCCCACTTGTGTATATGCTTGCTATAAATCAATATTTGAAAATATAACTCCACCTTTAAGTTGCTCAAATGCTTCATTCAGCGTTGGTAGTGGATAAGTATCCGTATTAGTAACAGAATTTACTGTGGCTCATAGTCCCCACACAATCTCACTTTTCCATTGGCCTTCAGTACTGGCACTATTAGTGTTGCCCATTCTGAGTGTGTTGTTGGTTCCAAAACATCTTCTTTTACTAACCTGAAATTTGGTAAATTTCGTTAATCACATGTTTTCTTATTGTGAATGGACTATTCTTTTACACAATAGGCCTATGCCTACATTTAAGGAATTTTGATGTAGTTTCTGCATTTGGAGTAATATTAACCATCGGGCCTGTCTACCTTCCTAACCCTAGCTCGAAAACTTAGTCAATTAGTATTTTACCACTGCAAGTAATATTTACTTGGTTTATGTAATGTATGGTAACTTGGTGTATGTATTGTAACAATATGTAATACTTAAATCAGAAAACCAATTTCTCCCAATTAAACTTCAACCACTCCCTTTTGTGATTAATATTTTTAAGTTTTTTATTATATCTTTATATTTTACTTGTACTATAGCTTCCCCTTTCAAGGATAATCTCCCATCTGTATAGACCAATATCTGTCATTTTTAGCTGAGGTATATCCTTCTATATGAGTCTGGCTGTGCTCTCATTAATAATAGTGTAGGGAAACCCTGAGACTACTTCCATAACAATTCTGTTCCATTCAGTATTAATTTTATAATATAAGGATTCATATTTTATCTTGTCTTATACTATTAATGCCTGCCTCATACAATCCATTACATTCTGACTCATTGTGCTTTCTACCTGGCCTGGATTAACTAAACAAGCTGTTTCGATGTGCCCTGTCCTGCCACAATGATAATACATGCACTCTTGTGAGGTTAATTACTCCTGAAACATTGACTCTCTTCTGGCAGGTGATAAATTTTTACTATTCTCCTTACTTATTTCCATTGCAACAACATCACTTTGTTCTGTGTTACTGGTACTAGGATATGATGTTATAATAATTTTTATCCGTGCAGGGGCGGAGAAAGAATACTAACCTCTGCGGTCGGGGTCGGTCGTAAAAGGCGACAAAAACAATCCACCCTAGCTATGTGGTAGGGCCCCAAGCCCACCTGGATGGCGACCACCTTATATCTGTCGCCATAATAACCTTGTGTTGTGTTCCGGCATTAGTGACCCAAGTTACTGTACCCTTATGGGACAGCAGCGTGTTGCGATGTCACTGGCGTTGCAAAGACCCATAGGCGATGGTAACTGCTAAATTTTAAGTGGACCGTCAGCCTGTCTAGGGTGGGTTATTTTGTCGCCTTTTACGACAGGCTGAACCCGGCCGCAGAGGTCAGTATTCTTTCTCCGCCCCTGCACTATTATTTCCATGTCGCCACTGATATATACTTACTTGGGAGCACAATGCATCAGTCTGAAATCCAGACTGAAATATTTTTCAAAATACCCTCACTTAAATATATGAGTTACCTTGTTGATCCACATTGGTGTGACTGTGTCTTGGTCCGAGGGGCTGCCACTTAAAGGTTGATTGATGATATTGGAATCAATATTAGCAGTTTCATGTGACAATGCAATGCTGTTGAACATACATAAACAGGATGATTGACAAACCCGTCCAAATTCACACAGAATAATCTTTAGTAAAAGTTATGAGAAACGTGTATTTTAGTTTAGTATCGCATAGTACAAAAATGTAGACTAATCAGCATCACAAAGTCAGAACTCGCAATTTACATAATACGGCGCGAGAGTATCAATGACCTCTCCATCGGTACAGCAAAAAACTGGCAATGACCTAGTAAGCGGACGAGGACGGCTGTCATTGCACCGGGCGAGCGAATACGCACTACTCATTTACGCGGGAGTGACAGAGACAGGTTAACGTACGGAGTTTGCACCATATGAGTACTCTGTAGGATTGAATTGGATCATATTTTCCTTGGAATGAAATATTTTTTGACATACAATTTTTTTGCATAAATGGATTCCTTAAATTATGTTTAGTGCGTAAAAAAAATTTGGACGGGTTTGTCAAAGTCACCCTGTATATAAGTTAATTTATTATGTTGTAACAGTTTATTTTGAATTTCTTTGTCTAAAATATCACATACCAACCGCTCTCCTAAAGTCCAATTTCTTGATTCCTCATGTGAAATTTATAAGATTCCACAACTTCATTTGGTTTTGGATGGAAAGGAATGCTTTTTATGTATAAACGTGAAGCTAACCTCATTTACCTGTAGGCTGAAATCAAAGATATTATTAAATCTTATACTCGTATTATTATTATAATGTGGCTGACATCTTTTCAGATGTAAATATACAAAAAATATCACTTTTTAATACATATAATCAATTCTATTAGTTTTCATGCAATATGGGAACCCGTCGTCAGGCTTACTGATGACACGGATATATTGGCTTGGCAAATTGCAGGCCTGGTTGTAATATTCGTTACGTATCTTTGTTATTTTGAGAGTAAACTAATTTCATTGTTTGCTGATAAGTGGTCTAGTGTTGCGAAACATTGCATGAAATACTGCGAGATGGATGGAAGAACACACTCAGTCAGCTAAACCTCATTGCATATTTATTGAATTTAACCATAATATTATTTATATTTACAACACTGATGCAAAGTCGAGACCTCGGGACTCCCCGTATTGTGGAACACAATATGCAATTTTATATTAATATAAAAGGTTATGTACTCTTAGTATGTTATGCACAAACGCAAAGTAGTTCATGTGAATGCATAATGCAAAAGAAAAAAGCTCATATTTTTGACTAGAAATGCGAGTTTATCTATTAGAAATGCTAAGTTATTTATAGTATATTATGTAATAGAGAAATACATATTTTATTAATAAGAACAAAATTGATTCCTTAAAAACATTTTAGAAGTTGGAATTTACATAATTAGTTTCTTGAAAATTTCTTTGTTTTAATTTTGTTCCTAATCTGTAGTGAATTAAATAAGTATGTTTTTAATATGTTTACTTAAATGAGCTACTTTACATAGCAAAAACGAAGTTGTTAAATTACACGCTTTTGTCGGGAACCTATTTCCCGTGTAAATCGAGGGATAGGTGTATACTAAAAACTGTTATAATATCATAACAATTGATGCTCCCAGAGAAATTTGAATGATATTCAGCAATGTGTACTTAATTAGTTTATGGGTTTTTTTTGTAGCCGGCGACCGTGTCAGTCTCTGGAGCGGAGGCTAGTAGTGGGGTATGGGGAGGCTCGGGAAGAACGTCCTCGGCCGGCGTCGAGCTGGGGCGGCGGCTGCTGATGGCGGCACGTGCGGGGGACTCGGCCACCGTGATGGAGCTCCTGGCGCGCGGCGCACCCTTCGCCTCGGACTGGTTGGGCACCTCGCCGTTGCACCTGGCCGCGGTGAACGCGCACCCCGAGACGTGCGCCGTGCTACTGCGCTCGGGGGTGTCGCGGGACCTACGCACCAAGGTGGAGCGCACGCCGCTGCACCTCGCGGCCAGCGAGGGCCACACGCAGGTGGTGCAACTGCTGCTTGACCACGGTGCGCAAGTGGACGCGCGCGACATGCTGCGCATGACGCCGCTGCACTGGGCGGCGCAGCGCGGGCACGCGGGCGTCGCGCGCCTCCTGCTCTCGCACGGCGCGGACCCAAACGTCCTCTCTAAGTTCTACAAGACGCCGCACTCGCTGGCCCTCGAGCGGCAAGACCACGAGATAGTCAAGCTCATTGAAGACGCGATCAAGGATCGCGAGGCTGCCGTCTCCGTCAACGCCCTCTTCAACGGTAACTGACAACAACATACTTTCATCATTTGCACCTTAATCTTGGATAAATAAGGCGAACCATGATTAAGTTTTCAAAGTTCTTTCAATTTCAACTTATCTCATGTTGTCAGAGTATTTTGACCTATTTTTTTTTCCAGAGCATATGACTGAAACTCCAGTGCAAGAAGACCAAAACATAGACAATTTCGAGAGTATAGTGCAAAGTAAGATTCTCTTCTAATTATATTATTATAATAGAATAAAATGTTCTAGTCGTGAGGCCTTTGTTAGGAATTCAAGTGTGTGCAGGGGGGATAAAACTTGTTCTCCAAGAGTAGTAAAAGGCGGAACCAACCAACCACTACGAGACCGATTTGGTGGTCACGGGTTCGATTCGCTGGCAGTCTGACTGTGAGAAAGGCATTGACGCTAAAAGATCGAGCAGAAATTAGATCCTGTGTAAAAGCATACATCGGGTGGGCCTAGAACAGAAGGTTTGGAAAAACTTCTTCTTTCCATTCCTCTCCTATCGGAGGTTGGACGCCATGATGTTTCATGGCGGTTCTGATTTTGGAGACCGCTGCTCTAAACAAGGAAGTGGTACTGCAGTTGAACTAGTCTCGCAAATTCTTCAGCCACGAGTGTCTTCTCCTGCCCACGCTTCTCTTTCTGGCAATCTTCCCTGGATAATAAGCTGGAGAACCCTGTACTTGGAGTTTCTCATCACATGCCCAAAGTAACACAACTTTCTGTGCTTGATGGTCTTTAGAAGCTCAAGGTGCTTGCCCATGCTCTTCATGGTGTTCTGCGTAAGGGTCAATGATTCGACTCCGTATAACAGCACTGAGAATATATAACATTGTACTATACACATTCAGTTCGATGCCCATGTTTCTGTCACACGGAACATTGCTCATCCTGAAGAACGTCGACCGAACAATCTCAATGCGAACTCTGATGTCCTGCATTTGATCACCATATTCATTCAACCAGCAATCTAGATGCTTGACTTGGAAACACTACAATGTTACAATTACATTTCTCCTTGTAGGGGCGTAGTAAGAAGACTGACCCCTGCGACCAGGGGTCGCCTGTCGTAAAAGGCGACCAAACAACCCTAGCTAGGTGAAAGAGCTCCAAGCCCGCCTGAATGGCAACCAACCCTGGTCACTAAATATTATAACCTTGTACTGTGTTCTGGCGTATGATCCAGTTTCCAGTTCCTCACGCGGAAGGCGGCTGTTAGCTGTGCTCCTGGCGTCGCAAAGGCAATAAAAAAATATTCTAATTTTACCACTATTGATTTGTATTTTTGTTTGTATTTATTATAGCATTGAAAGAAACAAGTCCACCAAAAAACTGCAAAGAGGAGGAGAAGAGTACTGCGGAAGAAATCAAAATGAACGAGGTATTTGTTGGAACGCTTCTTCTCTCACTTTAATATTGTATTTATGTGAATCTTTCCGTTTGGAAGCCTGAGCTATGCAGGTCAGCATTTTCACAAGGTTTAATATTGGTGAATCTCATTTTTTCAACAAGGACACACAAAAATATTGGAATAAGTAGATTTAGTTTTCGCAAGGATGGGTCGACTATTATCCCCAACAAAGGAAGGGTAAAGTAGCGAAGGAGTAAACCCTTATTCTTTAGGTAGTCCTTATTTTTAAATTTAGCTTTTATAAAATAAGTTTTTTCGGCGTCATAATACAAAACATCTGTTTTTTCTTTTATAATAAAGTAGAAACATGTTTTAAAAAATACGTTTGTGTACTTATGTACACACGGAAGATGTTATACATGTTTGGCGTGACAGAACCAAAATAGCTAAAGATCTCATCCTGTATGTCACAACTCTTTGTTTGTAAAAGGAATAATAAATAAAATAAAAAGAATAAGGAGCGTTCATGTATTATGTAACGAAGTTATACAAAAACGTTACGGCGCGTTACATGGGGAGAGGGGGCCAAAAATCTCGCAAAAATTGCGTTACGTAATACTTTAATGCTCCCGTACATACCGACAATTAACCTTAAATCTATGGATGCACTTAGTTATCACGAATTTTTACAATGGCCTATCATTCACCACCATGTTTAAAATCACATACACTGATATGAATGAATATTTGGGAAACTACTATGAATATAGTTACATGATTTCACGGAAACTTGACAGTTATCAGCTAACTTCATTATGTTTATAAAAAATTTACTCTCATATTTTTTTTTCAAACGCGGCAAAAGAACTATAACTTCAAAAAGATTTCGAAAACTAATTAATCACAATTATGTAGGTACCTCACGAATTAAGTACACTGTTAGTGAAATCGTGAAACTATTAAAAATTAATAAAATCGTGTATTTTATCCCCTCCCTTCTCACCGACACCCTCCACGCATCTTACTGCTATAGCTCCTTACCTGCATGGGCTAGTGTGATGTCTCCCCTCATAATATATAATATGATAATTCAATACAAAATAAATAAGTTTCAGCAGTACAATGGATGACTGTTTTTTTTTTGTACATTTTAGTTTAAATATTGAATCAAGTATATCTTTCATTCTGATATTCTTTTTCTAAAAATATTTACAATACATTATTTATATTATTATAATTGTTATTAGAGGAACTAATTTACCTTCATTTAAATTTTGAAGATGTAATGAAACTAATGCTAGGTCAACATTTGATTGTGTATCAGGAGGCGGGGGAGGGGGCGGGCGCCGACGAGGGCGGTGGGGAGGGGTCCGGGGCCGAGGGCGCGGGCGCGCAGCTGCTGCGGCGGCACGGCATCACGCTGCTGCCCGCCGACGAGAGCAGCACCGTGCTCAACGCCATCCAGAGCGGCCGCACCGTCGTCCTCTCCGGTCAATACTCTCACGTATTATTCAAGCGATTCAATACTGTTTGCATTTTTAGTGGTTTTCGTCGGCCTTTATTATTGCACCCACTGCTGTGTAGTCTGAGCGAAATGCAAAGTGGGCGTCCGGTGAAAACGACACTAGCTTAGGTTATATTTTATTATCTCAACCTACTTAGTATAATTTCCTACTCCAGGGTCCAAGGTTTGTTGCCGAATATCCTTAGAGAAGCAAACTGTCCTCACTTTTCATTCCCTGCTTTTTCTTTGGATCATCTATAAAAATAAAATGTTAAGGTCTGTAGATGTGCGCGTCCCCGTGAACATTGATGTTTAGGGATTTCCCGGATTTAGAAGACTACTAATTTTCGCTAGATTAACTAAGTATTTATTTACAAATTGTTATTGATTCATTATCTACTTTGAAATAATAAATTATTTTTGTCAACTGATCGATTAATTATTATAATTACACCCTAGACGTCTTAAAATTACTATTTGTACATTGTTTATTATTTTACAATTCCTTTCATTGCACCAGGTTTTGCGCCAGTTCGGGTACACAGCTGAACAGCTGTCTGGTGCGCTGTGGGCTCGATCCGCGATGACTAGAGATAGGCCACACGTGCCGCTTTATTCTCCAAGCGAAATTATTGTTTTAAGGTATAAGCTTTTATATCTCGACACAGTGTTAATTAGCAATAATGATCATTTCAGATGCGGGTAAACTAATGTTAAAAGAAAGCGAGTCGGAGACTGCGCCGAAGAAGCCGGTGTCGAACCCGAAGGGGGTGATCTTGACGGCGACCCCAGTGAAGTACCCCCTGAAGGCGGGCTTCAAGATATTCACACTGAACAACCAGTTCATCACAAAGCCCAAGGACAGCAACAAAGTGCCCATCAAGAAGATCATCAACCCGCAACTGAAGCAGGTTTGTGTCCCACTTGCCACATAGTGCTTCTATGGGTGGATGTCCGGAATATCGCTCTCAAACGTACCCTTATATGCCGCTGACGCCTGCCCGTGGCCCACGTGTCTTGACAATGACAGTGACATCTTGACAACTACACATAGACAGCGTTGGTTGCTGTCAATTCCATACCATAGATTAAATTGCATATACTACAGCTTTTTCTCCATGCAGAGAGGGTTATTGTTAAGGACCGTTAGCCTGTCTGCTGCTCCTCACCAATAAAAAAACTACGCCCACGTCCTTGGTCTGTAACAATACACATGCAAATAGCGCGCCATCTGTGTAATTTGATAGTGAAACCATTGAATCACAGGTGAAAATAGTGCAAATGTCGCCGGAAGCGAAGGCAGCAGCGTGCAAGGCCGCGGCCCCGATGAAGCCGAAGGTGCGGGGGGCGGCACCCGCGCACCGCCCCGCCCTCAAGATCATCATGAACAAATCCAACTTCAACAAGCTGCTCGCCAACTCCGAGAAGTCCGTCGTGGAGACCATTCAGGCCGAGGTGGTATGTATTTTAATGCACACATTGGCCGAGGTGTATGCAATTGCCAGAATCGAACTTGTGAAGATATTAGTTACCACAGGGTTTATTTTATGATTTAGTATATACTCCAAATCGAAGCATCATCTATTTGTTTAACAAATAATTGATTTTTTAGTTAAACGAAACTGCGACGCCGTCCGCATCGGAAGCCAAATCCTTGGAGTCCGACGTGGACGAGATATTGCGGGTTCGGGAGGACTTCCTGATGCAGTGCTCGTCGAAGTACCTGCGCGCGCACGCGCTGGCCGCGCGGAGGGCGCTCGCCGCCCTCAGGGCGCAGCTGGAGCACGCCAACGAGAGGCTCGCGCACTTCGAGCACGCCAACCAAATATGTGAATAATGTGATATTGACAGCCCACTGTTGGGGATGCACTTGCTATGCTTTTCAAGGAAGCTTTCCAGAATTCCCTTCGCCATCGGTACATACAAAATATGTATGTTCATATTTGATGAAGAAATAATTGTGTGTGCCGTCGTGGTATTCGAACCCAGAACCTCTAGGTTAGTCTCCAAATGTGATACTACTGACTACCGTGTACCTGTAAATAGTGTAAATATAATTAAGTGAGGTGCAGCGGTGCTTCTGGCAACTTGCAATGTATGTGATACAGTTGGTTACGACACGAATCTATAAGTCTATAATCTATAAGAATCTATGAGTTATAAATAATGCTAATTGTTATTTCCTGGTAAATTGTGCCCTAACAATAGAAGCCATATTCTAATATTAGGCTATAAATATAATTTTTTTTATTTTTGTACGTTTTGAATATGAAATAAAAATATAATGTTATGGAACTATAATGGAATTCCTACAATGTATTAAGTTTGTAATAATTCTTAACTCCGATGAATTAACCAGTGATATGATGGCAGATTCACTCACTTGTTATCTTAAAATGTTATCTTTCGAAATTATACACTACCTATATCTAAACAGTTTAGTCGTTCCCTTACGCGGACTGCAGCGTGTTACCTGTGCCCCTAGCGTCGCAAACATCCATAGGCAACGTTGACTGCTTACTGTTAAGTGGGCAGTTAGTCTATCTGGTGTTCCACAATAATGAAACAATTCGTGCCTCTTTATCGACATCACCTAGTTTTTTTTATTGTTATGGAGAGCCAGAGCCCCACTCAATAACTGCAGGCGACGCCAGGAGCACCACCAACAGAAAACCGTCCGCCAAGGATTTTATGACACCGTTTTAAAAAAAAACCTAGTTTCATATTTACTTGGGTGTAGTTTGTTGTAACCGTTTTCAACGAAAATCTTTTTACAGCAATCTTTGTACAACTTTAAATCTACATTGTTTTAGTTATATGTTGTACAAAATCTATTTTATTTAATAATACAAGGTCCGTATTTTAAATTGAAAAAAAATCTCATCTGAATGTTATCCAATAACTAAAAAATATGAATAAATTATCCTAAGACCAATTTATTAATTTTAATAACATTAACTGTATAAATGACATTTTGCAAATAAAAATATGATTCTAACAATATTTTTTTATTTATATTTAATAAAAAAAATGTTTTATAAGCTATGTACATTTTAGACATTAAAATCCCAACAATTTTTGTCACATTCATACAAATGCCTACAAAGAGCATTGTAAAGTCTGGTAGAAAAGGGGGTGTTTCTCCCATATTCCTGGTCAATGGTTTTATTTTTTCCCTCACAAGGAATCCATGACAAATTCTCAATGTTCGAGTGATTCTCATTTGTTTAAATTATTTCTGAGATTACTTCATCAACAGAACTCAGTTATCATCCTATGTTTTAAAAGAAGATCCATCCCTTCATCAAGCAGTCCCCTTTAAGCTAGGAATTCCGAGTGGCTCTGGCTTGCAACACGTCTCGGAACTGCGCAAGAATGGCGTTCTCCCTTTTCGCCCTCTCCTCCTTGCTGAAGGCGGCGAGAGCGCGTTTCTCATCCGCCGAATAAATTTGGTTTTCTTTGCGTATACGCACAGCTTCCATACGACGATGCCTGTAAAAATAAATTAATAATAACTATGAAACACAAAAATAAAGTAAAACTACCCCCAATGTAATCCAGACAATTAAAACAACAACAAAAACTAAGAGACAAAAGTAAAATTTCATTTAAAGCAAACATCAGTCAGTTTGGCTTTGTGAGCCAACCCACGGATACTCCTTTTGCTAGTTTACAGACAGCAAATGAAATATACCAACATTATATTCCACATTTTCTCTTGTAAGTCATGAAAAGAAAAATACACCAATAAGTGATCTGAAGTTTTGCCCTATGACTAGAACCCCATGCCCATGAAGAACTGGATGTAATGAGAATTAACCATTTGACCCTGTGGTCAGGATAGGATATCGTAAAATGCGACAAAACAACCCTTAGCTATGTGGTAGGACTCCAAGCCCGGTTTGGATGGCCACCACTCTTGATCTACAAGTATGCTGCTATAATAACCCTGTGTTCTGGCATTAGGGACCCAGGTTCTTGTACCCTTATGCGGGTTGCAGTGTTCGCGGTGCTCCAAGTGTCGAAAACATCCATATGCGATAGTAACTGCTCAGTATTAAGTGGACTTATTAGCCTTTCTGTTGAACCTCAGCAATAAAAAAAATTATCTCACCTGCTCCCGCTCATGACATAGCCAACAGATTCGTAAGAAGCAATCTCCTCGGAAGTGAGGCCGATCTCTCCTCTGCGCGGAATGCGCTTGCCCTCGGCCACGAAAGCGGCCATGGCGGCGCCTTCGCCCGGCAGGAGCGCCCGCCCAAAGTCCTTGTGTCCCAAAGTGGGACCTACTCGGGGGACTGGCCCATACACCTCACCAGATAACTCTTCTTTCTTTGAAGATTTGCTCGATTTGGCTGTTTCACTGAGTACTTCATGCTCTTCTGTTGATATAAAGAAACACCTTGTAATGAGATATTGGTAAGTAGCCAGATCCCAATAAAACAATAATGCAAATCAACTAATATTTTGCCCTATATCATTCCACTTTCTCATGGAACCTTAATAGGTGAAGGGCTCGGCTAAGATTGAAACGGTTCTTGTTTGAACTACCCTCACTTCAGCACACAACATGTACTATTGGTTCAGAGTTGAGATTCCAGACAACCGTGGGCCTTTAAAAACCAAATTCAACCACAGTTAGTTTCTTGTGGGTTGTTGTTTAGAATCAGACGTATCATGGAGACATTGATGCAAATGTGCACAGAAGTGTAGCTCCATAGCAATTGACTATCCTGGACATTGAAATGTCACCCCTTCAGATGCTAGTGGAGTAAATTGCTTGTTACAAAGAATTGAAATATAGTACCACTTAATAATTCAATTCTTCCTTCTTAAATTTATTTCTTTATTGTGTATCCTACCAAAGTAATGCCAGAAAAGTAGTCATGAAATTACCAAAGACGGAGCGAGCTTGCATACCTGTGTAATGCCTAATAAGAAATACAAACTAATAAATATTTGTAACAATACTTACTCCCTTTTTCCACCCAGATCTCCTCTTCGGTGCTTGAGCTTGAATCGCTGCTAGAGCTCTTGGACTTCTTCTTTTTGGCTTTCTTCCTGGCTTTTTTCACCTTTTTAAGCTTCTTTTTTAATTTTTTCAACTTCTCCTTTGTGTCATCTTTGTTTTTAGATTTTTTGCTTTTCTTTTTATCTTTGTGATCTGTATTGTTATTCGGCTGAGGTTCTTCATCAGAACTAAAAAAAATGAATACAATTGCTCACTATTCACAAATGTACTATAAACCTTTAACCCCTCGGTATAAGAACAAATTAAGTTTGAGTAACAATTAATTGATGATTTCACTGTTTCAGTGATTAGAGTACTGTTATAGTGATTAGAGTTCTTCAACCACTAAACTTAAGAAAACCTAGTTCAATTTCTGGCTGGTTAAATTTGAAAAAAAAAAATGTACTGCTTAACTGGTGACATGACAAATTTATAACTTTACTAGCTGACCCGGCAAACGTTGTTCTGCCATATAAATAATAAAATGTCAAAAAATTTAAAAAAAAATTTTGGGGGTGGGTCACCCCTAACATTTAGGGGGATGAAAAATAGATGTTGGCCGATTCTCAGACCTACTCAATATGCTCACAAAATTTCATGAGAATCGGTCAAGCCGTTTCGGAGGAGTATGGCAACGAAAACTGTGACACGAGAATTTTATATATTAGATATTTTTTATATTATATTATTTGATGATTTCAATCCCCCAGTCTTTCATTCTAAATAGTTTTAAATGATTTATGAAGAGCTTTTAGCTGAACTTTTTTAAATAATTTTACACCAAATGATGTATATTATGTTACTTACTCAGGTCTGAGCGGTGACTTGCCCCAAACTGAAGCAACTCCAATCAAACCTATCTTTTCTCTCTCCTCACGTCTTGCATCCAGGAACTCCTCCTCTTGTGGCTTATATCTGCCTCTTGAAGTTGAGCCACCACCTCCAAGTCCTAAACGTTCAATATTTGTATTTACTCATTCATGTAATCTCACATGTACCAATAATAACATTTTCATATTACAATAACAACACCCTCTTGTCAATATTTTAAAATATATGTTTATAAGGAAAATATACTCAGTTAACTTATTATTTCTTTAATTTAATATATATTTATTAGCATATCTTATATGTATAATAAATAAAAATAAAAAAATGAAATTACTAAACATGGTCATATATTTTATTGGTGAGGAACAGGAGACAGGCTGATGGCCCACTTAAGTAAGCAGTTACCATCGCCTATGGATGTTTGCAACACTTGGTGCACTGCTGTCCCATATGGTCATAGGAACCTGGGTCACAAATGACGGAACACATTATCATCATCATCTTTGTGTTAATTTCCAGTTGCAACCCAAGCTCTCGCTTCGGCGCCCGGGTCCACTTTCACACTTTTTCTTCTCCACTTCGCACGTTCTTCAGCATCCCTGGTAGTGAGCCCATTGGCACGCATATTACCCTTTACGTCAAGCCAACACTTTTTGGGTCTACCCCTCCTGCCGGGGCCCGGCAGAGGCAGCATGAACAGACAATGCCAGAACACAACACAAGGTTATTGTGGCGGCATACTTTAGACACTAGTTACTTTAGACCAAGGGTGGTTTTCATTCAGATGGACTTCGGGCCCTACCACATAGCTAAAGTTGTTTTGTCCCCTTATATGACAGGCTGACACCAGCCTAACATGTATCATGTAGGTGTAATAGTATACCTTTTCTTTTTATAAGTCATTGATAGAGCTGGGACTGTCCAGAGCTACTTAAATTCTATTGGAGAACAAGTGATGAAAGGTGCGTTGGCAAGTTCATAGAACATTTGGTTAGTAAGGACCAACCTTAAACCTAAACTCATGTTAGCTTTTGGATCAGCTTGAAGTTTTTCTTCTTGCTACATAAGTGGCATTCAGTGAATCCATAGAATAATAAGAAGTTCATCTCTCTGTGTACCAATTTTTTAAAAAGCTTTGAATAAATCATTTCCATTGCACATACTATTTTAATTATGGAGCACATAAATATTTACTAGAGAATGAAAATGAAAGAAAAATGTTATTTGTTGATTGAAAAGGTTATTAGAACACAGTTCCAGAAAGTGTCCATACTGTAATATTGATTGGGTAGATCAAGCTACCAATGATTGATTTTGATTGTTAAACTTGATAGAAAACTGAAAAAGTAAGTTATGGCTATAACCATACACATGATAAGTATAAGAACATGCAAGCAACATACAAGTTTACTACTTAGGTCTTTCCAAAATTTATTAATCACGCAATGAATCAAATACCTCCGCCAAGTCCACCAGCATTATGTTCTCTATAAGAGCTCCGTTTGTCGCGTTCTCTGCTAGAATGCCCTTCTCTATGTTTGTTGGCATTGCCATCGTTGCTTCTGTCTGCTTCTGCCCTCTCTCGGTCTCTACTTTTGCGACGTTCTCGGCTTCTGCTGCGATATCTTTTTGGGCTCCTGTGACGATCTCGATCGCCACCCATCATAGACAGTTGTTTACTTCATTAATTGTTCAGACATATTTGCCAGAAACAAGAATTATAAAATTGACGAAAATAAACCACTCTATGTAAAGTAAATAAAATTTATATTACAATTACAGAATTACAGATTGTATTGTAAACTTGCTAAGTTGTTGACAGTTGTTGTACACTGTACAGTTGTCAATGTCATAATATATATTGATCAATTTACTGTAATATGGTCTTTTTTTTTCTTTGTAATATGTCTCCAATGCCTTAGGCACCGATTTACCAATAGGTCATGATGTCTACCTGACTGACATACATTCTCAAACATTCTTATAATAATTTTTTGGCCACAAAACTTTTGCCTCACCTTTTGTTTAATATTTTAGACCGAGCATATAAATGCTCGGGCTAAAATATCAAACAAAAGGTATGGCAAACTGCTTCGCCAAGTTTATACTTGGCGACAACACTGACTGATGACTCTCATGAGAAAAGACCTTTACTTAAGTTAGTATGGATTTGCCTTAATATTACGTCAATGAAATCGTGACGTAGTTCTCTTTTGCGGTCGATTTAATTTTTGCGAAAGGATGTAAACTGTTTTGTATACCAATACAATACAAACAAATTTAATTTTGAGATTGAATGAAACTATATTAATAAAATGAAACTTTCAACACCGAGATACTCTTTTTGTCTTTTTTTCCAACTTATGTTTATATTTTGTGATTTGATGTTCAATTGTGTGAGTTTGTTTCCAAAAAGTCGCGATGGATTGCTCGTACTTTTTATGTGAGTATAAAATTATGAATTTTGTGTTTTGAGAAATGTTTCGATTAACATATTATATATATTTTTCAGATTTCAAGATTTATTCCTCGTACTTTCTATAACTACTATGTTGATGACATTTTTCTCTACATATTTATTCCAGGTAATATGTTTATACATGTTTAAGATATTTATTAAAGTTTTTAATATTATCTAAATTTTAAATATTTTTTCGATGCTAAATAACTAAAGGTCTGCTGAAATAACTAAAATGTATTATTTACACCCTTCATACTACTATTTTGTAAGTCTTTTATGATACATGATGATATCCATTATTTTTCACCACCTTAGGCTGGTCTAGTGGAAGTTCTTGTACGGAAGTTCAGAGCGGCAGGATCGGTATGTGTGGCGTACGTAGGCGCTAGTGTGACGCTGCATGCCGTTTGGCTCTTGGAGAAGTGGGGGGACCCTGAATCTGTTTCTACACCAATGCTGACATTTTTGTTTACATTACAGAGGTGTTGTAAGTACATTTAATATTTTCATAGAATGTTTTGGCTAATAATATGTATGATTCTAAATAGCTAAGAATACTATTATTATAATAGCTATTTATTATTAATAACTATTTTGAAATTATTGTATTTTTATATTAAAGTGTCACCCTGGTATTACTTCATGTACAAGAGGGCAGCGCTGCGTGTGAGTGATCCGCGATTCTATGAGGACATAGACTGGATCAACAGGCAGCTACAAACCCATTAAAGAATACCTACATGGGTATTAACTGTTTGGCTGCGGAAGTGACTTGCATAATTGTTTCCCTAAACTATGGTGCGTTTTTATGGCGCTTCAGTTCTTGAAATGGTAAATGTAAAAACACTATAACTTCATGAAATATTAACGGATTTTATTAATTATTTTTATATCAGGTTATAAAATAATCAAAATTTTATATTAAAATAAAAGATGTTTGTATCATATTGCAATAAATGCAGCTTTATTACTTGCACTGACAAAAGTTACATAAGTGCACTGAAAGTACAACGTCGCTATATCGACGCGTCGCAGCAAAACAGTTAATGTAGGAATACGTTAGGGTTATTTAATTTAATAAATATAAATTCCAAGAGCTTGTTTTTTTTTTACATTTCTTAAAAGTAAAGTACAAATTTGTACTACTATTTTTGAAAAATTTTAATACTAGGTTTATCTATTAAGAGGCTCAAATAGAATGTCATTTGCGGGGCAGTGGTGGCAATGAAAGTCTAGTAGCCCTCTCCCCAAATAGTTTGTGTGAAGGAGCCCTAAAGAACTCATGAAGAAGTACATATACTATATTTTCTTAGCTTAACTACATGTTTAACAACTGATTAATTCATTCAAATTTAGATATATTTTAGCTTATATCCAACTTATATTTTGGCTTGAATTTACTGTTTGTCTATGTAAAAGTGTACACCATTTCAAAATGTAGTTGAACGGAGCTGTAAGAAAACTCAGAAACATACCCTAAATAATAATTTGTGTCAGTGAATGTTGAATATGGCTGCTGACGCAATCATTTACACTGTGACAATTTAAATAAAACAGATTAAAAAATTAATATTTTATTATGAAATATTATGCAAACTACATAAAACTGTCAAAATTGTGATGGTAAGAAGACAATTAATAATAAGTGGCTGTCGCAATTTGTACTGCAATATATATATAAATATACTATATAACACCTTGCAACTTTACTAAAATATATTTTTTATAATTATCTTTTTAGATAAATTGTAGAAAAATAAGTAATCTCAATGGAGTTGGATTCAGAAGGGGCTGCGGCAGAGGGGGCAGCGCGACTTGCCGCACGACCTGAACCACTTGCGCTGAAAGATAATGCACAACACAAATGAAAACATGTTCACTGCATATCGCGTAAGTGTACGTAACGAGGTGTATGGACAACTCTTCAAATCCATTCAGTTAGTGGCATTAGTGACCTAAGTTCATGTACCCTTATGGGACAGCAGCGTGTTCGCGATGCCACTGGCGTTGCAAACACCCGTAGGCGACGGTAACAGCTGAATTCTAAGTGGGCCGTCAGCATGTCTGCTGTCCTACAGCAATAAAAAAATTGTGCTTAGTTCCATTGTTAATATAAGACTAATTAGCCACCCTAAGTCGTTCTGGATCATATCATTCATATTCTTAGTCATATCAAAACAGGTTGTTAAAAGAATAAACAAAAAAATGTAAGCAGGACTTGATTTATAATAAAATTACATGTGTTAGCCGTGATCATACGAACATGCACGGCGCTAATGGCTTAAGGAAGATTTGAAATAAGCTGCGGAACCCTTATTCACTTAAACTGACTCTCCCTTATCGACGTTACTTTTATAATTATTATCGGGCGACAAAAAACGGCGAATGACACTCGCGACAATAGGAAGGGACAATTAGTTATTGAAATGTAAGCATTAATTATTATTTATTGAATAAATAATATTACAAAAAAATAATTAATTATTAAAAATATATTTACTTTCATTTTGAAGGTATTTAGAGATTGAACCAAATTTATATAAATTGGAATATGACTATATATTCTAATGCCCATACCAATCAATCATATATGTTAATCTTTATTTTTGATTCATTGAAATAGTTTGTGTGGGATTCAAACTCACGACCTCGTCTAGGTTTGTCTCAGAGTATAATAACACTTGGCTACCATGTAAATAATAAATATATTATTTATAGTCTTATGTACTTTATATTGGAGGTAAAAAGTTGGAGGAGGCCTACACCAAAATGGTTGAAGGAGGCTAAAAAGAAGAAAGAAGTACTTTATATTATTTCAAAAAATAAACTTTTGGCAACAATAAGTATGCATTTAAGGATTAAACATAAGTTTTTCAGTTCTATCCGAGTGGATTTTTGATTTTTTTTTTGTAGTCTCTCTTTTATCCATCAGCACCTGGATGAAGTGCAGCTTTAAGGGACACTTTCTAGGTAAGGTGTGTGTGTGTGTGTATGCTCACCAGACAGGACTTGTGGTATCGCTTGAGGCACTGTCTGCAGATCCTGGCGGGCAGCTCGCCCGTCTCGAAGTGCAGCCGGTAGTAGCAGATGGCGCACTGGGGGCCCGTGCCCACCCCGTCCACCCCCTCCACCCACATGCGCAGCGCCACGCTCACGCGCCCGTTCTACAGCAAACCAACATTTCATTCGCTCATCATTCACATACACGCTGACCCGTAAAATATAAAGTGAGTGAAGCACAAAAGGTCTACGTAGTGTACAAAAAAAGAAAAACTACAAAATTCAAGAAAACTAAAGATCATTCATTTGTTAATAGTTCAAGTCATGTGTCATGTAGCAGCAGCCCCGCGCTATGTCTACTCTTCCGTGCGAGTGATGAATGCGGGGAGGGAGCCGCTCCACCATCGCACATACGGCGCGCGACGCGAAATTACCTATCTCCTGTCTCGCTCCCTCGTTCATTTTTTTTTTATATATATATCGCACTCATTTAGATAAAGCTTTTATAAATATATATTATTATGTGTAATGTACTCATTTCACTCAAAAATAAATTATGGAATCCAGAAACAACAGTATACTCCCAAGAAGACCTGAGGAAGAAGAACAACTCAATTGCACCTCCAAAGATTCTTCTCTTAACTTGCAAGAATAAGCGATACGAGGAAAACAGTGTGCTTTTTAGTGAAATCTCATAAAATTCCACATGGCCTCCTGTTCCCTCGTAGTTGGAGGGGTTCGAAGTTTTTTTTTTCAAAAATTACCTTTGATAGAACTGATAGACATTAGATCCTTGTGAAGGCAGAGTTTTTCTTCGGAGGTCTTCTTGGGAGTCGAGATAACAATAAAAGTCGGATACTTCCTGATTCTAAGATTTTCATGCATATACAAAAATGGTGTGATAGATGCTAACAAAATAATATAAATAACTGTAAATGAGACAAAATTTGTAAGCCAGACAGGAAATGTGTACGTTTCGTTTCGCGCGCTGTTTACACATAATAAGGCGGCTTTCTAGCATTTCTCGCATTCATCGCGCCGCTTGGAGGGGAAAACAAAGACGAATGCAGAAAAAAGTGCTGCTACAATATGAAAGAAATCAGAACTTAATAAATAAGTAAATCTGGTTGAATTGCTCACCTGTTGCGTGAGATAGAAGAGCGGCCAGTTGTTGTTGGGGTTGGTGGGCGAGGGGTCCACGTGCACCTTGGGTGGCGTCAGGGGGTACTCCTTGGCCAGCACCACGTGCACCTCCGTGGGCCGCCCCTCCGACTCGAAGACGCACACCACCTCGCCGATGGCGCCGTTCACCCGCACCTGCGGCCACACGTCGCGTCCGTCTCAAACACGATTCACGCTTTATGCATAGAAGTGTCGAAGACCGCAATGACACCGCCCGGCCGTGGTTCACATCGGATCAATTGAAAGGCCTTTATTTCACTTCTTCCAATTTCTCTCCTTTAGAAGCAAGGTAGCCAACGGCGCTCGCTTACGCAATTTGCGTAACAGGGATTTAGATATTTGTTCGTGCAGAGGCGGAGTGGGAATACTCGTACTGCGTCTGCGGCCAGAGTCGGCCTGTTACACCAAACAAGCCCAGCTAGGCGGTAGCGCTCCGAACGGCAACCACCACTGCTCTCTAAATATGCCACCATGACAATTTATTATTGTGTTCCAGTGCAGGGGAACTGGAACCGCGCGGGGACGCGGACGGCAGCGAGTCCGCTCGGGGACAGGCGTTGCTAACTATTAAGTGAGCCGTCAGACCGTCTGCTGTTCTACAGCAACAAAAAGAGAAGAGACGCTTCGGCGCAGAAGACGCCTCCAAGTGTGCTGAAAGTTTTGTGAAACATGTAAAAAGACGAGAATGAGCTAGATACCTCTGCGCCGTCCAAGGTGTGCGCAATCGCCTGCACGTCGTCCAGCTGCGCCTTGACGAGGTTGGGCGACACGAAGGCGCGCACCACGCGCCGCAGGAGGCGCGCGACGCGGGGCTGGGCGGCCGCGTACCACCCGCGCGCCCCTCCGGTGCCCGCGCCTCCCACCGTTGTGAACACGCAGCGGCACGCCAATGACGATACGTCCTCACTCCTCGACGGAACTGCACCCAGGACCAACCACGTCCACGTTAATAAAGGGGCAAAAGCCAGCGTGTTAGTTCCATTCGACTTTAACGGAGGACAGTCATTACAAAACCAAGCGTTTCTCTATAGAGTCGGCCTGTCATATGGTAGGGCCCGAAGCCCGTCTGGATGGCAAACCACCCTTGATTTATAAGTATGTCGTCATCTTGTACTATGTTCCGGCAATAGTGGTTCCTATACCCTTATGGGACAGCAGTGTTCGCGGTGCCCCCAGTGTCGCAAACATTCATAGGCGACGGTAACTGCTTACTGTTAAGAGGGCCGATAGAATGTCTGCTGTTCTTCGACGTTACGCTTATTGGTGGACAGAATGCAACAAGACAGCTCAGCAGTAAAATGGGTCTTTTCCACATTTAGCGTAAATAAACACAGCATTTGACAGGAAAGGTTTAGTGGTGTCTTTGACAATGACCCCGTTATAGGAATTTTCTAAAACATAGAGATGAGTTCAAGAAAGCGCTTTGACGAATGATGACAAACGATCAAAACCTTACCATAGACATTCATCACTGGCGAGTTGACAAACATGTCCTCGTGCCCCGTCGGGGGAATGGGGGAGTTGTCCACGCCGTACGCGAACACTTCCGCGGGAAGCAGCCGCAGTGACGTCATCAATAGCAACTCCGCGAAACCATTATTTCTACACACAATTGAATTCATTTAACCGGCTGAGGGACTATAACATAATTTACACAATTTGTATACTTGTAAATAAAGTAATCTATTCCTTTATTTAAAACTTCCCGCGCATCCTATAGACAATAGACTTTTGTTGTGTACTTGACGTTTGACAGTTCGGCTATGCTTTATGGGTCAAACGTCATTGTTAAAGAGGTTATGTTCACTATTTTAAAAGCATGTAATTATTTTAATTAAACTTTAATTAAGATCATAGAATAGGAAATATCAGCATAAAATGTTGTTTCTCTTTACAGGTAAGTTCTATATTTCGTATTATTTGTCTAGAATAACTTAAAGTGGTGTATAGTACTTGCCTAACAATAAATCCTCTTTACAGAGCAACGCATTATGAACTTTTATTTCTAATAAAGAAGAACATTATATACTTAGATATTTTTTAACATATCCGATTAAAAACCTTGCTTAGTGAAGATATCGTAGCCCCAGCTTTATTAATTGAGCTCTTTGACCACTAACTCCTACATATTGTAAACCCTTTAGAAGGGATGAGGGTGATGCCAATATACCTGTAGATGTGAATGTAGTGGTGCAGCAGGTCGCCGGTGGCGAGCGCCGCGCTCTCCGCGATGGCGTCGGCCAGCAGCAGCCAGCCGAGCGCCACGCTGTGCGCGTCCGAGCCCACCTTCATCAGGCACGTCTCGCCGCCTAACCTGCACAAACAGATTTGTTCAGCGACATCAAGAAAGCTCCTTGCACTGGAGGAGGGGCGCACCGGGTTCACGTCCATATCGCATGGGTGGTGGCCATTTTCGCCTTTCATAGTAAACGAGTGAGTGTGAGTGCACACAACAATAATAAACATATTCAATGATTTTTTAATTGTTAACAATTTATGTCATCGTTCTCAAAATTATTTTACATCAATTGTTTCAAAAATATATTGCTTTCGAGTGACTTTGAAAATTATCCAATTAGTTTGAGTAGACTAGTTGTGACCTGATTTCAACGCAATTGGTCCACCGCTGCTTCGAAATCAGTATTCCCTTCCAGTAATGATGGTATGGATTTTATGAAAATGTCAATGTACCGCCCCCTCCCCAAGGCTCTGCTATATTTCATTAATCGCTTGGAAATGATATCTTCTTACGTGACGTTGGATAAGGCGGCAATGACGAGCTCCCCGAGGTCGGCGAAGGCGTGCTCGTAGTGGTCGAGTGCCAGCTTGGGCCGCGCTACCTCGATGCCTTCCGATCGCGATACCTCCTCGCCCCACATCGACAGCTTGTTCTCTTTTTCAGAAAATAATAATTTTATTAACACAATGTGTCTAAACTTGTAAAAAAGAAAAAAAAAAGTTTTTGACAGATATGTCAGATTTATTGTTATGGAGTTATGTCGTTGTGAATTGCTGTAGAATTTAAGTTCAAAAATAAAAGTTAAAAGTAGTGCAAACATAAATTGGTGCCGAAACACGGGATTTTAAAGTATATTGTAGAAGTTGTTGTATAATATAAATGAGTTTACAATTAGCATTTTGCTTAACTTAGGTAAAAGTGAACGATCGTGTGTAGAGGTTATAGTTTAGGTTAAAGTGAAGGATTACATGGATTTACGTGAGTAAAGTGATTAGAAAAGATTTAATAGTGTTTAAAAGTATTGTACATATTAAATACACAATTGAAGTGAAAAAAGATTTAAAATATTTCAACTAAAAATTCCATTTTACCTACATTAAATTTTTATTTAATTTTGCAAAATTTGGACAATAGCTGAATGATTAAATCCCTATTAACTCATATTAAAATATACGAACCTTAATTTTGGTGTATTTTAAAGCAGTTTGAAGTTCAAATTTTATTAAATAATTTGGTATTATCCACAAAATGGAATCATTATCTCATCTTATGGCTAACCAAATTGATCTATTTGATAGATTAACTAAAGCTGAACGTAATTTTAAAAAGACTGGTAAAGAGAGAATTAAGAAATCTTTAATAGAAACAAGGTTGGAAGCGGTAGAAGAATTATGGAATGATTTTAAAACTAGTCACAAAGAAATTGTTGCGAGTATGACTAAAGAACAAAGAAGTAAAGATGATTACTTTAAAAATGATATGTATGACCAGTTCCATGAGCAATATTTGCATTATAAGACTTCATTAAAAGAAATATGTCAAACCTTCACTACTGTGGAATCACAAAGGAAAGGGGAATCTTCACTAAAACCTGAGAGCAATGAAGTTAAGCTACCACGAATTGAATTGCCATGTTTTAGTGGAAAATACACAGAATGGCAAACATTTTATGATATGTTTTTATCAGTTGTACATCACAATACAAGTTTACCCTCTGTGCAAAAGCTTCATTATTTAAAAAGTTCTTTATCTGGGGAGCCACAACAATTAATCTGTAATTTTGCCACTACTGAAGCAAATTATGATGAGGCATGGGCACAACTATTAAAGAGATATAATAATAAAAAGTATATCTGTAATAGTATAATGCAACGATTATTCTCTATGAAGCCAATACAAACTGAATCCTCAATTGCATTAAAATGTTTATTAGATACTACATCATCCTGCTTAAAAGGTCTTGATAATATTGGAGTCAAGACAGACACCTGGGATGTAATTATTGTATATATGATTGTGTCAAAGTTAGACCCAGAATCTCATAAGCAATGGGAGTGCCAAATAAGTATTACATCTGAACAATTGCCTACTTGGACTCAGCTCGCAGAATTTATGGAAATGAGGTTCCGAAGCTTAGAAATGATAGAAGGAAGTAAAACAAATAAGAACACATTGCAGCAAAATAAACAAACTTTTAAGATGAAAGCATTAAATGCAAGTATACAAGAGGAAAGGAAAAATAATGTAACATGCCCATGTTGTAATGGCTCTCATCACATTTGTCATTGTAAGCTATTTGCAAGTAAATCAGTCCAAGATAGATATGATTTTGTACAAAACAAGCGACTTTGTTTCAACTGTCTTGGATCCTCACATTCAGTCAAGACTTGCAGGCAAATAACAAACTGTAAAAAGTGTGGAAGACGACACCACTCACTTTTACATATAACTAAGGAGCAAGGAAGCGCTACTACATATCCAACACCAAGTACATCTACAGCAGCACAACAGTGCACATCCGCTACCTCGGACACACACATTATAGCTAATTTTACCAAAAATGAATATAATCAAAGTTGCAATGTGTTGCTGGCAACAGCAATTGTTAATGCGAAGTCGAGGAATGGCAACGCTTATGTTTTCAAAGCCTTGTTAGATCAAGGCTCACAAGCTTCTTTTGTGACAGAAGCTACAGTTCAATAACTAGGTTTAAAAAGGATACCAATCAGTGGATGGGTATCAGGATTAGGGGATGGTCAGACTAGAATAAAGCACATGGTTTCTCTCAATGTGGAATCATATTACAATCCTGATTACTCAATCAAAATAAAAGCATATGTATTAAGGTCATTACCTTCAACAACACCAAACAAAGATATAACCCCACCTGAGTGGATTCAATTAGAGCAAATTAACCTGGCAGATCCTACATATATGAAACCTGGCAAAATAGATATTTTGCTAGGTGCAGAGGTTTATTGTGACATTCTATTAAATGGAGTTTTGAAGCATCCTCAAGGGCACTTACTAGCTCAAAACACAACCCTTGGCTGGATCATATCAGGTAGAATGTTGCAAGAACATACATCACCTAATATCATTAGTTTGCACTTACAAACCAGAGTTGATGACTTATTAAAACAATTTTGGGAGGTGGAGAATGAACCTCCATCAATCAAAAAAAGGATGACAAGTGATGAGCAAAAGTGTGAAGAAATTTATAAATCAACTACAATAAGAGCAAAGGATGGAAGATACATAGTAAGATTGCCATTTAATAATGATGATCCAGAATGTCAATATGGCAAACACAAGCAAACAGCTGAACGAAGGCTGAGTTATTTAGAAGCAAAACTCAAAAGGAAGCCAAAGCTGTATGAAAATTATCAAACTGTAATGAATGAATATATTGAATTAGGACATATGAAACTTATAGATAAAGAAAATAGTGAAAAGCTAAAATCCGTTTATCTTCCACATCATGCTGTCGTACGAGAAGACAAGCTCACAACTAAAGTTCGAGTTGTATTTGATGCCTCTTGCAAGGGTGTTAACAACGTGTCATTAAACGACAACCTTCTAGTAGGCCCTAAACTACAACAAGACCTAAGACATTTGCTTATGAGATGGCGTACACACAAGGTATGCATAATTGCAGATATTGTTAAAATGTATCGCCAAGTCAGAGTGGCTGATGAAGATATTGATTATCAAAGGATTTTGTGGCGATTGAATCCAAATCAAGAAGTGCAACACTACAACTTATTGACTCTAACATTTGGAACTGCATGTGCGCCATACCTAGCGGTCAAAACTTTACACAAATTGGCTGATGATGAACAGAGCAAATATCCTATTGCTGCAGAGATCACAAAAAATGATTATTATATGGATGATTTGATGACCGGATGTAATACGGAGGAAGAAGCTATTCAAATTTATGAAGAGATGAATCAACTAATGAGAGCTGGAGGTTTTGAACTTCAGAAGTGGAGTAGTAATAATAAGAAACTATTACAGTACATAGGTGAAGATAAACATCATACAACCAATTCTGTTATCATACAGCAAGATAAGAGAGGGAAAGTTCTAGGAATATGCTGGAATAAAGACACAGACAATTTTGAATATTCAATCAGTTTGCCTGAGATCAGCAGTAAACTTACTAAAAGACAGGTTCTTTCTGATATTGCAAGGATTTATGATCCAATAGGGTGGATCGCTCCTATGGTGATAGTAGCAAAATTGTTTATCCAGAAGCTATGGAAATCTAGATTGGGCTGGGATGATGAATTAACAGAAGATTTAAGAAATGAGTGGATAAAATATAGAAAGGAATTGAAGCTGATCAAGAATATATGTATACCTAGGTGGCTTAATTACTCACCAAATAATAGAGTTGAGTTACATGCATTCGCAGATGCCTCAATGGTAGCCTATGCTGGTTGTGTATATATTCGAGTGATAGATGAAAACAACCATGTATATGTTAATTTGATTTCAGCTAAAACAAAGGTCGCTCCTATAGAAAAGGAAATGTCAGTTCCCCGATTGGAACTATCAGGAGCAGCTTTAGCAACAAAACTAATGGTTGAAATTGCACAAGTTATGGGTGTCTCTAAAGAAAATTTATATGCCTGGACTGATTCGACGGTGGTTCTGGCCTGGCTAAAGGGTCCTGCATGTAGATGGACTACATTTGTGAGCAACAGGGTTTCAGAGATTTTAACTGTGTTAGATTATGAAAAATGGGGACACGTGCCAACACACATGAATCCAAGTGATTGTGCATCACGAGGTGTCTCAGCTAGTCAATTGATGAGTCACAATCTATGGTGGCATGGGCCAGAATGGCTTACAGAAATAAACACACATAAATCTAATCAACACATAGAATTTATTACTACTGAAGAACAAAAACCTATTAAAATAATGAACTTAGTCACTCAGTTGAAGGAAGAATTTATATGGACAAGATTTTCAAAATTGCATAAAATGCTACGTGTGCTATCTTACTGTAGAAGAGTCTTGCAATGGCGAAAACCAAAGGAGAGAAATAAATTCGAAAATATTATACCTAAGGAGATAGAAGAGACATTGATTATCTGTATTAGAGAGACACAAAAGTTATATTTTAAAGATGAAATTAAAGCATTAAAGAATAATAGACCTGTATCCAAAACTAGTAAATTACATACCCTTTGCCCCATTTTAGATGAAAACGAGGTGCTAAGAGTTGGTGGTCGAATTGCTCAATCTGAAGAATCTTTCAACAAGAAACATTCGATGATCTTACCAGGCGAAGGGCATATTACGAAATTGATTATTTTAGACTCGCACATAAAGACATTACATGGTGGCCCACTTGCTATGCTCAACTACTTAAGGTCTAAATTTTGGATTTTGAGAGCCAGAGATCATGTCAAAAAATGTTACAGATCCTGTGTTATATGTATGACAATCGAGACAAAAAATTAATCCATTGATGGGTCAGCTACCTGCAGTAAGGGTGAAACCAGCAAGAGCATTTGTATCTACTGGAGTAGACTTTACTGGTTTTATTAAATTAAGATATGGACCAGGACGTGGTTCACGTGCATACAAAGGTTATATGTGCATATTTATTTGCATGGTTACTCGGGCTATGCATCTGGAAGCTGTCTCAGATTTAACTTCAGAAGCTTTTATAGCAGCTTTTCGCCGCTTTGTATCTAGGAGAGGACACTGTAAAGATTTATACAGTGACAATGGCACAAATTTTGTTGGTGCTAATAAAGAATTAAAAAATATGTTTGATAGAGCTGTATCAGATTTTACTCTAGAGATTAGCTCACTACTAGCTAATGATGGTACGACATGGCATTATATACCTGCTCAGGCGCCAAATTTTGGAGGCCTATGGGAGGCCGGAGTTCGCTCGATCAAGATTCACTTGAAAAGAATTATAGGAGAAAGTACATTGACCTATGAGGAGCTGGCTACTGTACTAACACAGATAGAAGCATGCTTAAATTCAAGACCTTTGTGCCACTTAAGTAATAACCCTGAGGATCCACTACCGTTAACTCCAGGTCATTTTCTCATTGGGGAACCATTGATTGCTCTTCCTGACAAAGATTATAGTACCACTCATTGTACAAATATTCAAAGATGGAAATATCTTCAGAAATGTTAAGTGATTTTTGGAAGAGATGGTCCGTTGAATATCTGACTTCACTTAACCAAAGATATAAATGGAACCATAAGCAGCGGGAACCTGAAGTAGGAGATGTGGTCATTGTTCGGGATCAGAATTTACCCCCAACAAAGTGGTTACTGGGTGTTATAAGAGAAAAGCACCCAGGGAAGGATGATGTTACTCGTGTGGTTACTCTTAATACCAAGAATGGTTTAATAAAAAGGGCTTTAAATAAATTATGTTTTCTACCAAAGTCTACCACCACTGGCGATGAGAATTGATGATTATTTAAGTTAATTATAATTTTGTATTGCATGTATTTTTGTTAGATATTTTCATGGTGGGCGGACCTCTTAGATTTTGTATAAATTTTATGTTTTAGTAATAGTGCAGTAGTAATCCAATATTGTTATTGTATACATTTTTTCTCTATTTTTTTCATATATATTGTTGTTTAATTTAAGTCATTATTGTAAGAACAAGTTCTTGGTGGGCGGAATGTCTAAACTTGTAAAAAAGAAAAAAAAAGTTTTTGACAGATATGTCAGATTTATTGTTATGGAGTTATGTCGTTGTGAATTGCTGTAGAATTTAAGTTCAAAAATAAAAGTTAAAAGTAGTGCAAACACAATGTATAGTCCATTAGTGTTAAGAAAATAGTGAGTCATCGTTGTCCGCCGTCCACAACAAATTAAAAACTATGTTCACAGTGCCCAGTTGACGACAGATCATTGTTCGGAAATGACGACCTAATTGGTCGGTGGGCGGGGCTAGGCCGGCGGACAACGATGACTCACTATTTTCTTAACGCTAATGGTCTATAGTGTTATTAGTTTATTGTGCTTGATTACAGCACTCATATCCAAATGATACCCGTTCGTTAATTTAATGTTATATATTTATATATTACGTTATTAAAACGACTGAGTACTCAGTATGGGAACCTAGGATTAATGATCATTGGCCAATACATCAGTAAATTTACAAGATAATGAACAGCAAGAGCATCTATGATCAGAAGCGAGTTAGACTGCGTTGGAAAAACGAGAAGTAGTCGGAGGGAGACGACATAACAGAGGAACGTTTAGCAGTGTGTATGTCTAAACCCGCACGCGCAAGTGCCTATTAAAAATACTTGATTTGACATTTATAAATATTGATTTTCATACATCGCATAATAAAAAAAAAATATATATTAAATGGAAAAATGCTTAAAATAACTACTTATCCCATGTCATAAAGTACTAACTGTATTTAATATATTTTTGAATAATACGTTCAATTCAATTATGCTTATATATTACTATTAATAATATAGCATATATTACTATTACTAAGTAAATACAAAAGACTAATACACTAATTAAATAGTAATTTCTCGGTCAATTATCAATGATATTAACATTTAAATAGTCGTTAATTGTATTGTATGAGGTAGCGCACACTACAACTCACCGTCTTCGCGGACGATCGGCCTGGCCATCATCATCAGGGCGGAGTAGGCCAGATATTTGAAGTCGCAGTGGGCGGTCTGCGAGAGCACCTTGACGCAGGCGTCGGCCACGTGCCGCAGCGCCACCGAGGCGCCGCGCTCGGGCAGCAGGTGCCACTCCATGTGCCTCGTCGCCTGTATAAGGGAAGACAACACGTGCATGCGGTTGCACGATATTTGCATCTTGTCTCTTTCTGTTAACGAAATATTCTTCATTAGTCGCCGGTGAGGGTAGTCTGCAAATCAAGCCACGCCGACGTCCACGTTCGAGAATTTGAACCTGCATTACTTAGGCCGGAACACATCACAAGGTTATTTGGCCCTACCACTTTGGGTTGTTTATATGCGTGCCAATGGGCTCACTACCAGGGATGCTGAAGACCGTGCGAAGTGGAGAAGAAAAAGTCTGAAAGCGGACCCCGGGCGCCGAAGCGAGAGTTTGGGATGCAACCGGGATACAACGCAAAGATGATGATGACTGTAGGCGCTGGTTCAGGTAACTTTTGAACTCTGTAGTCATACGAAAACCCCCTATTGATAGAGGACGGGAATTTGAAAGGACTCACCGAACTCGAGGGTCTTCTTTCCGTACTGCCGCTGTCCACCTTTATCTTCTTATTATTAGCGTGGCACACAATAAAATTACCGTAATAATACGGATCCCAAATAACTTGAAACTGTTTTAATTAAAGGAAAAGGCGCGCGTGCACAGACACAATCGATCCTTTACGGTTTTTCACACACACTGAATAGACGTCACGGCAGCGCGCCATCTCTTGGTGAGAAATGGGTATTAGGGTAGTGTCATAGGATATACAGGTGTGAGGAAGATGGCGCATAAGGCGTTCTCGCATGACTACTTATTAGTATATTATTATTAGTATTAACGGCCTAAACAATGACTTTGGGTTGTTTAGCCGCCTTTTACGACTGTATTTTTACACGACCCCCGCATTAAATTTATAAAGTATTGCGCATACATTCGGGCAACAACTGCCCCCCTAATACGTCCACAGCCGCAAAGGTCCGAATGGTACTTACCGAAGATATACATCAACATGGTGAGCAAGTTGTGATTGATGTCAGGCCCGAATACGTCCTTCCACTCGGTGGTGAGGTGCGCCACGTGCGCGGCGGGCACGCGCCTCTGGCTCTCCGAGTACACGCCCCGCACGAACGTGCGCACGGCCGCGAACAGCCGCAGCACGGAACGGATTAACATCGAGATCTAATAACAAGTGCTCAACTAAGCCAAACGCCAGCACAATTCAATCCGAAAACAAGAACAATCTCTTCCACCAAACGTTAATTTTTTTATTGCTGTAGGACAGCAAACAGGCTGACGGCTCACTTAGAATTCAGCAGCTACCGTAGCTTATGGGTGTTTGTAATGCTAGTGGCATCGCGAACACGCTGCTGTCCCATAAGGGTACAGGAACTTGGGTCACTAATGCCGGAACACAACATAAAGTTACTATAGCGACATACTTAAAACCAAAGGTGGTCGCCATCCAGACGGGCTTGGGGCCCTACCACGTAGCTAGAGTGGGTTGTTTTGTCGTCTTTTACAATAGGCTGACCCCGGCTGCAAAGTATATTTAACAAGGATCCGCATTTAGCATAAAAAATCATTTACATGGCCATATGTATATGTGGCCGTGTTGTCATTATAACACAGTTACTCTATTCAATTGCTGCAGTTCCTGTGGCAGTTAATTATAAATAACATACAGCGTTATCTTATAGAATTTGTAAATGAATACAATTTATACATAAACTCCCAGACTCAGGATGGTAATCGAACTTGTGACCACCATAGGCGTAACAGCTACGTTCTGACGTGGCTGTTACGCCACGAAAGGCTAAGGGTCATTAAAATAGCCCTAAAGTAATGATTTTGAATTAAAAGGATCCTAATAGAAGGGCTAACCTTGGCGGTGCCCCAATGCTTTTTCGTCTCCACTACAGAGGCGAGCAGGGAGCAAAGCGTAATAGTGATGAAGTCCCAGTGGTGGGGAGCGGTGTCCCAGCCCTTGGTCTCAATCAATTCCACGAGAAGTTCTACTATGGAAACGTTGCATAGTACATGACGCCACGGAACATCTTCTAAATTCCTAAAAATATAAAACAGTGACAGATTTAGGTATCTATATCCTACTAAAGGCTTTTCGGGGTGTAAGGGGCCCTACCAACATCTTCGGGGCCCAAGTCAACCTCACCTGCAAGTCGGCGCACCCTGCTGAATAACGGACGAGGCTCTGACGACGGCTTTCCTTTTGGGGTTGGGGGGTCAGACGGCAGTCGCCCCCGTAAAAGCCAAAATCAGCCAAATCATAATGGAGAGACTAGGAATGCGAGATCGTGTAAGGGCTAGGGCGCCGCCGCACAACGGCGCGCAAGAGCTTCGCCCGGCTCTTGTGAGAAATGGACAAGGGCTACCGTGTCATGGGCGGGCACGGCTAACGACGTTAGCCCCAACTCACGCAGCCCAAACATCTCGAAAGATCCGCTTCGCAACATGGAACATAGGCACGCTAACCGGACGCGCGAGAGTTGGCCGATGTGCTCTCCAGGCGGAGGGTGGCCGTGGCGTTCCTGCAGGAGACTCGGTGGAAGGCCAGCAGATCCCGGTTCATTGGGAATGGCTACAAGCTGATCTACACAGGTGCACCTGGTGGGGAGAATGGGGTTGCCATAGTGCTCTCGGAGGAGTTCCAGAACGACATTTTGGAAGTGAAACGTCATAGCGATGGTCGTTAGGGTACTTATCGATGGGGTAGTTACCCACTTGATAAGTGCCTATGCGCCACAGGCCGGTTGTGACGACGCCGATAAAATAGCGTTTTGGAATTTACTTGGAGAAGTGCTCCGTGGAATCCCATTATCACAGGGGATCGTTTTGGGTGGTGATCTGAACGGTCATGTGGGTGATGAATGTGGGGAATTTGAGCGTGTTCACGGGGGATTTGGGTACGGTAGCCGCAACGCGGAATGGGAAGACATCCTCAGTACGTGTGCGGCTGCCGACCTTGCCATCGTGAACACGTATTTCAAAAAGAGACCCGAGCATCTCATCACCTACAGGAGCGGGAGGAATGCTACCCAAATCGACTTCCTACTCACTAGGAGACACCACATCAGCAAAGTGGCCAACTGCAAGGTCATACCCGGTGAGAGTCTCACTGCACAACATCGCCTTCTTGTCATGGACCTCTGCGCTAAGCCTAAAGACTCGCATACTGAGCGCGTTCAGCGCCGAATCAGGTGGTGGCTGCTCGATGAAGTCACGTCCCAGGAGTTCGCCTTAGCCGTCGGTGACAAGTGCGCCGGTGGTATGGGCGAACCAGTTCAGGCTTACTGGGACAAGATTCAGGCGGCTATCCTTGGGTCGGCGAAGGAGGTGCTTGGGGTGTCTAAGGGCGGTCGCAAGTGTGACAAGGAGACATGGTGGTGGAACGACACAGTCCAGAGGGAGACTAGAGCGAAGAAAGCCCTCTTTAAGAAGTGGCAAGCGTCCAGATCTCCTGAAGATCGCGACGCATACCGGGAGGCAAAGCGCGCCACTAAGAGAGCTGTTGCCAGAGCCAGACGAGACAACTTACAACCACTTTACGACAAGTTGGAATCGTCTGAGGGGCAGAAGCTCATCTATAAGTTGGCGCGCTCCAGGGTCAAAGCGGCACAGGACATTTCCAAGTGCCGCTGTGTAAAGGACCCTGTGGGCAACCTGCTATGCGAGGACCTCGCGGTGAAGGAGAGATGGCGCTCGTATTTCCACGAGCTGCTGAACATGCAGCATAAAGGGGTGCAGCCGCCAGATCTTCCTCCGAATCAAGGACTAGTGCCACTGGTAACGCCTGCAGAGGTCCAGAATTGTCTTCGCCGTATGAAGAATCGGAAAGCTGTTGGATCCGATGGAGTCCCCATCGAAGCCTGGAAGGCGATGGGCTCTCGTGGTGTGGGCGTCTTAACCGACCTCTTCAACCAGATACTCCTCACCAGTACGATCTCGAGCCAATGGAGACTGAGTATCATTACTCCAGTCTTCAAGGGCAAGGGGTCGGTCCAGGAGTGCGGTAGTTACCGAGGGGTTAAGGTCATGTCCCACACCATGAAGCTCTTCGAGAGGGTTATCGACTCTCGGATTCAACAGGAGTGCACTATCTCGGAATGTCAATATGGGTTTCGCCCTGGTCACGGGACAATGGACCCTGTTTTTGCCCTAAGGACTGTCGCGGAGAAATACAGGGCGAAGAATACGCCTCTGCATTGCCTGTTTCTCGACTTGCAGAAGGCCTTCGACTGTATTCCTCGCGCGATAATCTGGTGGGCATTGCGGTCCAAAGGGATTCCAGAGGCCTATATTGACATCATCCGAGACATGTACCGTGACTCCGATTCCGTAGTTCGGACCGCTGTTGGCGACACAAAACCTTTCCCCATCACCGTCGGAGTACACCAGGGATCCGTCCTTAGTCCGTTTCTGTTTAGCGTGGTATTAGACGTATTGTCAAACAGCATCAGAAACTCACATGAGCAGCCCCCGTGGCTGCTCATGTATGCTGACGATATCGCGCTGGCAGATTCGGACAGGGGTAGGTTGGTGCGACGTGTGAAGGCGTGGAAGGAGTCGCTTGAGAACGGTGGTCTGAAGCTCAATGTGGCGAAGACCGAGTACTTGGCCTGTAACTCCACAGATCCCACACCCGTACGCATAGACGGCAACACGGTCGAGCGCACGGACCAAGTGAAATACCTGGGATCTGTGTTCCATGCGTCTGGTGACATCGATAGTGACGTCAAGGCACGCATTGCTGCCGCGTGGGCCAAATGGCGTGAGGTAACTGGTGTCATTTGTGACCCCAAGATGCCGGTAAAGTTGAAGGGACAGGTCTATAAGACCATCATTAGGCCTGTCCTTTTATACGGCTGTGAAGCGTGGCCGGTGTTAGAGCGACACAAGCAAGAGCTGCGTGTCACGGAGATGAATATGCTGCGGTGGATGTGTGGAGTGACGCGGAAGGACCGCGTTAGGAACTCCCGCATTCGCGGCAGTCTTCATGTCCGTGACATTGCGGACAAATTACAAGAGTGTCGGCTCCGTTGGTACGGCCACGTTTTACGGCAACCGGATGCTTACGTGGGTAACAAATGTCTGGCCATGCCGCCTCCGCCGGGCCCCGGCAGGAGGGGTAGACCCAAAAAGTGCTGGCTTGACGTCGTAAAGGGTGATATGCGTGCCAATGGGCTCACTACCAGGGATGCTGAAGACCGTGCGAAGTGGAGAAGAAAAAGTCGGAAAGCGGACCCCGGGCGCCGAAGCGAGAGTTTGGGCTGCAACCGGGATAGAACGCAAAGATGATGATGATGATCCTACTAAAGGCTTTTCCTTTGGAAAACCCAAACCCGGCACCAGTGCGTCGGCGGTCTTCCATTACTATGTCTCTCTCAACATACAGATAACATACATAACTATTTATTTTTTTGTAGAAATAAATGAAATAAATTGTTACGATAACCGTGCGAGCTCCCATCCATGAAAAAAAAAACAAAATCCCACATGGATTGCAAAAGAGATCTTCTTATCTTTATCGAATATTTTCCACTTTTATGATCCTAAAACGATATGGGGTTTTAAAAGAAAACATTAAATTTCTTAGCGGCCGGCAGCGCGTTGACAATACTTGGCATTGTAACGCTCATAGGCGACGGAGACCACCTACTATCGGGCCGTTTACCTGTCTGCTGAAATCCAGCTATAAAAACGCCATCTTCCGGCAGAAGAAAAAGAAAACGTTAACAAGGACTATGGGAAAAAATTCTCAAATTTATGTATTGTCATCAGATCTAGACAATTGTGCGAAATTTAGAAATGTTATCGTTCAAAGTGGGTAAAACTCGAGTCAGGAAATTCCGTTACGTAGTTACATATTGGTTAAGTTAATAAAAGCGTGGTAAAAAGGGGCTATAGAGACCTAGAATAATCTACATTTATTTATTATTTAGAGATTGTGTTAATCAAACCACAGCTACCATTTCAACAACTTAGCCACGGCAAATAAAGCGAGTTCATTGTTTCGTTGTATGCGTAACTCGGAAGATTATTACTTTTAAAAAATCTTAAATATTTGATCTGTTACACATTTGTATAGTGTAAAAAATTCATATAATGACCAATCAGAGCAGGGACGGACGCACGTGTCTTGAGTGGTAATAGCTGATCGAGTTGGATCAGTGAGTATCGTTAGTAAGATCGGTGCTCTGAACACGTTTTTGTTACAAAAGAGCTGCCAAATGTAGTGTGTGTAAATTAAAATAGTAACGCCCACTGAACACACGCCCACTAATGACATATATTTATCTCTGTCGATCTCTTACAAATAATACCTAAATGCGCCGCACTGAATGTGTTAATATGTAAAAAGTAATGAGCGGGTCATAGGTACCTGTTGTACAACATGAGGGGGTTGAACCTGTAGTAGGTGTTGACGACCACATCCAAGTTGAAGTCAACCTTGCAGCGGATTATGTCCGCGAGCAACTCCTGGAGCACGTGTGGGGGCATCTGGATGCCGGAGTTCATCATGTTGCGCAGCATGACAATATATAAGATGCGGTACCTCCGTTCGGCGTCTCGCATGTACATCCTTTCGATCTGATATAAAAATGACGGTACTCGTTACAGTAGCCGGGGGATAATTAGCGGTTTTTTGGAGTTTCCTTTATAATACTTGATATTAACAAGCCAAACGACATACATAGGGGGTGTGCAGACAACGCTCTACAAAGCTGAATCAGTTGTGTCTCCTTTTAGCCTGATGTTGTAGCAAAGAACAAAACATTCTGGTTTCGAAATTTTATCGATGGACTCTTTCAACTGATTTATCTTAACGTGACAAACGTATATGGCGAAATATTTATTAGATTTCGTATTATACTGTAGTAGAATGCGTATTACAAATATTGATGAATTATTTACACGCACAAACCCCGAAACGAGCCCATCTTAATGGAGTTGAATCGTGTCAACATCTAAATTGCCGACAACTCGAAGTGGGCATTCACCATGGAAACATTTTGAATCGAATACGTTTAATTTACAAAAATCGTACACTTTTGTACTTTGTATGAAGAAAAAGACACTGGAATAAATTAAATAGTATAAATATCGAAAACATCAATCAAACAGTAATTGCATAATGCTCCCTCACTTATCACTGCTGGACATGGGCTAGAGAGAGTAGACCACCTAAGGTTACACAACATGTTGTCTTTACCATTCGCCATTACTTTGCGCAGCCACACAAGGGATCTGGTTCGGTTCGACCCGCATAGAGTACAGAACATTTTATGATGCAAATGTTTAGTGCAGCCTGGGTGTACATGTCCGTCAAATTTATGAAAAATGAGGCTTTTTCATAAATTAAAGAAAGATACGCGCCCTAGATGGAAGCGAACCTGTGACCTCTAATTTATAACTTGCATATTGCGTACTTTAAATAAAACATATATAAAAGAGAGAAATCTAACCAGCACGGTGTGGCAGAAGCCTTTTTCAGTGACCATGTGCGTCGACAGGTTGATGTTGAGCAGGCGGATCACTTCGTTCTGCGCGCCTATTTCCACGGCGTACCATTTCCACGAGGTGGACGAATAGTAGCCCTTCCGAAGGGCGATCTTCAACAGATTCGACACTATCTTCTTCTGCGTGTCTGGTTTCGTGTCTTTGGTTATGTCTTGCAGTATTTTTACCAGTTTCTCTTCGGCTTCAGCTATTATGTTGTGGTGGGCCCACTGGCGGATGTTTACAACAACAATTTATAACAAGTTACATAGACAGGACAAAAGTGTTAGGGAGCGTTCAAGTATTACGTGACGCAATTCTATAGTTTTCTGGGTCCCCCTCCCCCACATGTAACGCGCCATAACGTTTTTGCTGTACCAAACCAAGTGACATCTTTTACATAAAAGTCACAATTATGTGGCGTAAAGTACCGGAAAGTCGCTAAAATACCTTTGTTATTGCTTTAATCGTGTTGATATTATTAACATTCAAAATGTCTTGTTTTTAAAAGCAAGAGATTTCTAATGTTTGTTTTTCTTTTCTCAATAAGTTTTTACTAATCATACATTTAATTATGTCGTCACTGTAAAGCAAGCAAGCAATTTTGTGAAGGTAAAAATTGCCATTGCATGCCATTTGAAATTTTTAGAAAAACGCTTTAAAAAATGCATGAAAGAATCTCTCTACCGAAGGGTTAAAAAATGTTACTTGAACGCTCCCTTATATGGACAAATACAATGGACATTTTTAAGAATTCCTTCGCGAAAGTTGATTAAAGTGTGAATAATACAAATTAAAACCAGAAGTTATTTTCTACGTGCAGGGGCAGAGTTGAGCTCTGCGGCCGGGGATGGCCTGTAGTAAATATGCCCTAAAATTATCTTAATAAATCCGACATAAGTGACCCAGGTTCTAGTTCTTCTACGCGGACGGCAGCTTGTTAGTGATGCCCCTGGCGTTTATAAACATCCATAGGCGGCTATTTTTTTGTAAAATTATAAAAAAAAGTGCATCGGGACAGTAACAATAGTGCGTCCCGCAAACCATCCTAGGAAGTCGTAAAAGGCGCCAAATATATTGATTACTAGGCTACCATAGTTGTCGACAATCACTTCCTAAAAAAACAAGATAAACGTATACGATACTCACATAGGCATAGCCCTTGTACAGAGACCGGATGATGCCATGGTCATAAAGCAGTTTAAAAAACTCCATTTGGAAGTACTCGTAATTGAGCAACGCATCGCACACGGTGTCCTCCTCCTCCTCTCGGTGCAACAGCATCGTCCTCAGATAAATGGCGCGATAAAGCACCTGATTCACATACGGGATAAGGTCCTCTTTGTCCAAGTCCTTGCAGTCTGCTTCCATTATCTCTTCGTCGTATGGACAGCACAAAACATACTCCACATAATCGCTTCTAATCGCGTACCATTCGATTGTTTTGCATTCGGTATCGAAGTCTAGCAATCGATTTGTTATTGATACATAATCTTCTATTATTTCGTCATTAATATTATTCCGAGGAAACATGTATGGACACAAGGAGAAGACGTGTTCTGTTCTTGATAAGTCGGTGTCAGTGTTGCTGGAAGAGAGAAATCTCTCGGTATCAATAATGCTCATACACGCTGACACGTCAGCATGTCGGTGTAGATGGCATGAGAGTTGACATTTAAAATAGAGGAATGAACATCTTAATTATTGCAGTGTTATCCAGATCGACAAAGGAATGAAAATAAAACAATGGAGGGTTTAAAACATTAGAAATACATATTAATTTTTATGAATTAAACCTTTGATGATATTTTTATTATAAAAAAGTTACTAAGTAGTTCAAATCTTCTTATTAAAACTAGTCTAGATCGAAATTTGAAATAATATTTTCCTAGACAATCCTAAAGTTTAAATATTATTATGGTCCTTCGAGCCGGATATGTCCATACTACTCTAACATTACTTGATGCTGATAAAACATTTAAAAATTTAGAGATGCGTCATATTCACAAAATGTTATACTCACTCGAAAGTTGCATTATCCTTGATGATCTTAGCAGCTTCGTTTATGAACAACTGTCTCTTTTTTTTGTCAAGTGCGCTCAATCCGTCCTGCCACGAGGACCGGACTTCGCACCACGTGTCCACAGACAGTCTACTATCTCCACGCTGTAACACATTATAATATATTCTACCGAAACTTAATATTACATGGAATTATAAAAAGTAAATAAATATAAATTAATTTCTTTGTTTTATTGTTGTAGGACAGCAAACAGGCTGATGGCCAGCTTAGAATTTAGCAGTTACTTTCGCTTATAGGTCTGTCCCATAAGGGTACAGGAACTTGGGTCACTAATGCCGGAACACAACACAAGGTTATTATGGCGGCATACTTAAGACCAAAGGTGGATGCCATCCAGACGGGCTTGAGGCCCTACCACGTAGCTAGAGTGGGTTGTTTTGTTACATTTTACGACAAGCCGATCCCGGCTGCAGAGGTCAGTATTCTTTCTCCGCCCCTGCATGGATATATCAATTTATCACATTTAACAAACAACTTATTTCACCCTAAATTTCCACTTCGGTTCTCGAAGCCCGCTTTAAGGCTTTTTCTTCTAAACAAAACACTTTTATCTAACCATAGATTAAGAAAATAAAAAGTAAAAAATACTAAGACAGTGATATAATTAGTATCAATATTGAAGGAATAAAATGAAGCATTTTTAATGACTTCATTTATGGATTAAGGTAACTTACAGGTATGAGCACGTTCAGATGGAAAAGATTGATGACCAGGCGGGTGTACTCGGGGCCGTGGTGCTGCTGCTGCAGCGTGGTGGCCAGCCACGCCGCGCTCACCACGCACTGCTCGAGCGTGGCCAACGACAAGTCCTTTATGGCCTCACTGAATATTTCCACGATGCTCGCAACCGCCGAGTTGCTTATTATCAAATCTGAAACAACAAGGCACACATGGAAAATAAGTAAACGAGGTTTGATAGGCAAGTATTTCATGAGAACAGCTTTTTTTTTAGAATAGCAGAAAGACTGACGGTACGATTGATAATAAGCAGTTATCATCGCCTATTTGTGTTTGCAATGCTAAGGGCTTCGTAAACACGCTGCTGTCTGCATAGGGGTATTGAAACATGGGTCATTAATGTCGGAATACAAGGTTGTTATGGTGATATATTTAGCTACCACGAGTGGTTGCCATCTAGTCTGGCTTGGAGCCCTAACACCTAGCTAGGGTAGGTATTATTGCTCCGCCTCTGCATGGACTAGAATACGTCTAAGTTAAGACGTAAACAGTTCGTGAATGATAAAAAGTTAGCTAAAACACATAATTAGTAAAACTTTCACAAACTCAACCGCTTAATAAACTGCCCATTTAAACTCTAATAGCTTTCAAATAATTTTTTTCTATATCTTAAATATTGAAACTAGAACAAAAATTATACATACCGCCTTGCTTATCGTGCGATAAGCACATGAGAAGCAGATTTTTTTTTGAACAATCTCCCTCTTGGACCAGTCTTCTGCATATTTGCACCAACGTGGACCCCACCACCGAACTTCTCATCCATACCTTCACTGCGGGATTGCTCAGGTGGGGATGAGACACGCACAGGGATATGCACCATTCCACCACTGATGGTGGGAACTAAAAGAATGCAGAAACTTAGTTAATCTGTTGTAAATTTTAAGAATCATCATCATTTGAATATTTCCAAAACCTATGCTTCTAAGTTTGATTCCAATTCTCTATCTTTACCACGCCACCTGGTAATTTCTAGCAGACACAAGCTAATTACCACTTATTTCATCATTTAAGGCATCATGCCAGCGCTCCTTTAAGCACCCTTCTTGCTTTAGCTCAAGCGAGACAGCTTGTCCAGACATACATGCATTGCCTTACGTAACAAATTGCTGTACTAATGAAGTGAACTCTTTTGTCTAATCAATATAGTCTTAATAATTACTCCAGCCAAATGTGGTCATAGAACGAGTTCCATACTTACTCAATAGTTTACCCGAGGACATAAGACGTGAGCCTATACTTGATAAATTTAAAAGTTTATTAAAAAAACACTTTTTAAATACTTTGTAACCATATACGTAAATTAATAGTATTAATATAACATAATATAATAATTTATATGCTATTTTTAAAAAGCGATTTACCTGCAGTCAAACTGCGTAAGTAGTTTTGCGGGGCATGGTACAAATGAAAATGTTTCTTTTTATGAATAAATATATTACATTATTATTTTGTAAGGCTGCTCCACTACGCCAAAATGTTATCTAAAACGAGTGATTAATTAACTTTGCTAGTTCATGGAGCAAATTAAAGGTAAACGATAATCTCCCAAATAGATATCAATGAAGGTTTTCGATGCAATTGTGATGTAATGCGTACGGAAGAGTTAATTATTACTTGGTTCACACACTCACCTGCTGGAAAGTGTTAAACATAGCTGCTTGTTCCTCTTCGTTCATATGCTTCAAAAGCAAGAAAATGACTTCTACGAGCACTTTACACCTCATAGTGTCGCCGGACAACCAGGTTCTTAATACATTCTGGTACAACTGATATGAATTTTGTACATTGAATCGCTTCGCTATCCCCCCAATCAGTGCTTCACTCTCAAACTCCACTAACAGGGTGTAAAGTGGGCTCAGAATAGTGCTGCACACTTCCTTCTTGTGCATAAACTCAAAGTAGTGAGAACACATGGAACCAACTATTAAGTTGAGATTATGGTTGAATCGTTCTATAATTGTTTCATCACACTGTTGATTGGGTATAGATACTTCCTCGTCCATTTTACTCAAATCATCATCAAACTTAATGCTGTGTTGTTTTTTTGTTTCTTGTAAAAAAGAAGACTTTAACGTTTGTATAAGAAGAATGTGGCCATCGACTAGCTTCGACATCTCCTCCTTTTCGATAGAAAGCTTCTCAATTTGTACCGTAATAGTAGAACCAATGTTCTGCCAGAAGTTCCTCACTAGCGGGTCGTAGTGTTCGCTGTCTGCCTCCTTCGATTGCTTGATCCAATATTTGAGAAGGGACGCCATATTGCTAGCGGACCATTTGATTACGTTGTTTCTGGCTTGGGTGTCGGTGATTTGGGATATTCTCTCGAGCCAAGTCCTGTGGGCATGGGTGGCCACTTCTACCACAAAATCGTTTTGTTTGACGGTCAGATATCGTAAGCACTCTGCGAGACTTGTTATCCACACCTGGCGTTCGCTTTTTGAATTCACTACGTTCTTTTGTTCGAGGCTGTAAATTACAATTTTATCAGATTAAATAAAGTGTAATTTGACAAACATTCTAACAAGTTGTGAAATTGGTTGTGATTTCAACCCCAATATGGAAAACACATCATTAAATCCATCAACAAATAGTATTCTTGCTACATCTATCTAATTGCTTGTCCTAGAGAGAAGCCGGAGCTCGCTAGAGCAATGACCAAGAGTCACTCTTGCGATGTCTCCAGGTGCTGGGTGGCGACCGGGTTTTGGTCGGTTTACCGCTGCGTCCGCATCTGGCCGTCACATCTCGGTCAGTATTGCAAAGGCAGCCGCCGTAGGGTTTGAACGGCGAGGCCGACATAACCACGTCGACTTCCCCCGGAGTTCCAGTGTGGTACTGGTCATTCGGTTTCCCTGGTATAGACGTAAGAACATAGACAAATATTCTGGGGTGATTCACATAGCGCCATGCAGTGCCAAAGTGAGCAGTAGAACATTTTTAATTAATAAAAACAATGAAGGTATCAGACAACAAAGAAACTATAATACTTATATATTATTTTCATTTATAAATATGTAAATGCATATATTATACACTCAGACGCGGGACGGGAACACTTTACTCAGCTTGTCAAGAAGAGTCGTTCCAGCACGTACCGCCCCCGCACCCCGCTTATCACAAACCGTGCCTTAATAGGGACGGATACCATACCGCTGGCGAGGAGCGCGGCCGGGCTCTCGATGCCACCATCTCCCCGCCGCTCACAATCCCCTTAGGACCGCGGGCAGAGGCATCCGCTGCCTCCGGCTTCTGCCAAAACCAAAGAAAAAGGAGAGCAAGATCCGTCGTGCCCGCTTCCCCAGTGGTGGGCAAGTACTCCATTTAATTTCCCACTGAACTGCTTTTATTTGATATTTACGCTAATTAGGTTTGTATGAGGGGGCTCTTAAGGCTTAAAAACAATCAATGCAATCTATTAAAACATGACTCACCCAGTAAAAAATGCAGCAAACAAAGATACATAGAATGTTTTATTTAGCACCTCTTCGGGCAAGTGAGCCAGCAGGGGAAGCAAGATGTTCGACAGATGTTTGGCGTCGCCCCATCCACCTTAAAAGCATAATAATGAAGTCTATAAAAGAGATAAATATATTTAGACACTTTACACAACGCCATCTAACCAAACAAAGTAACATTGCGCTTTTCTTTTGTAAATTTTGTTTATCCGTGCAGGAGCGGAGAAAGAATACTGACCTCTGCGGCCGGGGACGGCCTGTCGTAAAAGGCGACCAAACAATCCACCCTAGCTACGTGGTAGGGCCCCAAGCCCGTCTGGATGGCGACCACCTTTGATCTTAAGTATGCTGCCGTAATAACTTTGTGTTGTGTTCCGGCATTAGTGCCCCAAGTTCCTGTACCCTTATGGGACAGCAGCATGTTCGGGATGCCCCTGGCGTTGCAGACCCATAGGCGACGGTAACTGCTAAATTCTAAGCGGGCCGTAAGCCTGTCTGCTGTCCTACAGCAAAAATAGAAACGTATTATACATAAACAACACCCAGACGCGGGACGGAAATGGAACTCATGAACTCTACAAGCGTGCCGACATGCATCAGCCGCTACGCCACCAGTGGCGTAGCTAGGTAACCAAGGGCCCTGGGGCAAATTAAAAAATGGGGCCTCACTGCTATGTAAACTGATTAGATTTTTCCAAATAAAAATATGAAATATACAAATACTTTAAAAATGCTAAGCTACTTAAGCTCTTTTTTGTGCACTGCAGGGCTGGTAATAAAAATATTAAACAGTAACAACATAAATTATAACATAAATTAATACCTACTTGGTGTAGGTTTGGCTAATAAAACGAAATAGAGAAGATTCAAGGGTTTATTATATAAAGGTCGGGCCTACCAACTGACTAAATAACAATTATATTTACAATTTTTTCTTAGCTTTAGTTTTCGCAAAAGTATCAATGACTTCGTTTAAATCCAGGCTTGATGCGGTTTTGTTTTCAATTGCTATTAGCGATAAATGTCGGAGTCGAGTTTGGTCCTTATTATTTCTTAAATAATTTTTTATTATTTTTTATTTGCTAAATGACCTTTCAGCTGCTGCAGAAGTGACAAGAATTTTAAAGAATAATAACATTGCTGTAAATACTTCCGTTAGGTCGCATTCTAGCACTCCATATTTGCTCATTATTTCCTTACATAATTGGTGACTAGTCACAGAACAGTAAATATTAATAAATTGAAGTGAAAAACTAGGGCCTATTATATCTGAATATTTTTTTTGGAATTCGTCACACTTTTGTATTAAAGTTGCTTCATCAACATGTAATAAAAATGTTGGTGTTAGAAAATCGAATATATGACAGACTGCACTCATACTAATAAAACGTGTATCTAATTGAGATATTACTGTGTCTAGTACATTATTGAAAATCTCAATTTTAAACATTTTTTCTCGGTTTGGAAATCGATGATCAGCACTCAGATATCTTGTAGATCCTAAAAACATAAAAAACACAAATATAAAAAAGTCCTGATATTAAACGGTTAATAATTATAAACAATATAAAATGATAAAAAAACTTAGAAATAATTATTATCACCTTTGGGCATATCCAAAACTTGCCGCAAAATGTGATCATATCGGGCGACAAGTTCTACAAAATACAGAAAATTTCCGTGGTATCCTTCCTGACTTAAGTCTTCTTGATGTCCTCTCAAAGCCAAAGAACTCTTTGCTAGGGTAAGTATGATATCGAATAACCTTTGAAGAACCATTTTCCAAAATGATGCTTCTTTGCGAATTTCATTTTCAAGTTCGTTGTCGATAGTATTAGTATCGTCCAAAATCCAAAATTCATACACAGCACAAGCTTCCGAATGGCCACTCGAACAACTGTTGTTTAATTCTTTCTAATAAATGCTTCCAATCTCGAATTCCCGTACACCAAACATTATTCCTTTGTGAAGCAAATAACCAGCAGGGTTGACAATAGGCAGCGTCTAATATTTTGGAATAACACAACCAAAAACTATTAACTGGCCCATATTTAGAACACGAAACGTAGTACGATTTCGAAAAACCTATTGTTCTGGTTGATGTCTGTTGGAAAAGGTGGAAAAGGTCTGAATACTGTAAAGACCCCATATCAAGAATTTGACGTTATTCGTTATCACTTAATAATTTGTTCGTGAAGTTTCCCAATTCATAAGAAGATTTGTCGTACACATTTTCGAAAAATGTAGAGGTCTGTGGTTCCTCCAAACCCTCCGCTCTTATGTGTGTCATGCAAACATCATCCACGTTCACATGATCGGCGGCGGAGGTATCTCTAACTGCAATAATTGTCGAATCTTTTTCAGTAGGCTTCTCAACCAACACTGCAGTTACCACATTATTTGAGTCACTGTCAATAGAAATATTTTGGCCAGATGTACTTGCAGAAGGCTGACTAAAAAGCTTGTCAATTTTAAGCAATTTTTGTTTACTATCTTCTTTTTCTTGGCGTTGTTTGCGTTTAAATGCACCACTGGGTTTCTTCTTTTTATCCATAATTTTAGTTTTCTAATTTATTTAAACAATACAATATTAGATTGTGCTCGAGTAGGTAGGTACTCACTGTTCACTGACGACGTTAAAAGTAAAATAAAAGGAAAGAGAAACATAATGACACACTACAAGTGTCGTTGGGGAATCCCCGGAAAAAAAATTATCACCGTTATTGTTACCACATTTAACGGTGGAGACTATGAATGATCTCCTGCCCGCGGACCTGAATTAATGTACCTACTGCAGGTGACTTGCATTTTTTCACGATCTTTCGCGTTATACAATGAGCTGAAGCCGAAATCTATAGATTTGACACGATTTATTGACTTAACGGACATCAACATGAGTGGTAAAATCAAATAAAATTGAACTACTATATTGACCAGTACAAAAAAGTTTATTGACATTAGCTTACTTACTCCTGATACAGCATTAATTTTTTAACCTTTCTCGAAAAAAAAATCTTAACTCGAATTCACAATAAAACGCACATCGATGAATAATAAAATCACTATCCGTCTAATTGACAACACTGCCAACCTAAAGAATTTAGGGTAATTCCCTAGGCATAACTTTTGAATTTCTCTCAACTGAGTTGTCATGATTAAAGCGTGGTTGCATGCAACCTGTCATATTTATTTTGAAAATGGGAGAAATTTCCAAAAGTTCAGTTCGATCGAGATTTCTGGTAAGGATTCGAGGGCCCCCTGAGCTTGAGGGCCCCGGGGCACTGCCCCGCCTAGCCCCTAGGTAGCTACGCCACTGTACGCCACGTAGGTCGTCCGCTAAACATTATATTAATAAAGGTTAATGAGAACTTGCAGGTACACGGAGATTTCTGAAACGTGTTTGTAAGATAAAAAGATTGTATGTCAATATACGATCACTCATGGATCATACATAGTACTGCTTACCATTTTCTATGACGTCAAAGAGTCTTTTGCACAGCAGCTCTTTTTTCTCCAAATATTTGTGCCAATCCTGAAGAAAGAAAAATAAACATAAATAAAGGTAAAACTAAATATGCAGGGATTTTGTCTCTTTCCAAGAAAGTATGATGTGGAAAAAAAATTTGATACATTTGTATATTTGGTGCATTCAAAGGTAGTGACAATGTCATATATACATTTAAGAAAAAGTATCTTCTTGTTTCTACTCTAAGGCATTAAATGGATTGCTCCTGGTCTCATTATTTAACTTGAGATTTCTCATAGGGCTCTAATTGGACGCGTCTTTTGCCATCGGTACCTCTTTACTTTTTGTCATGTATTGGCGCTACCTATAGAGCGAAAGTGCGGGATGCTGCGTATGCGCATCAAATCCGTGTGCTTCACGTATCCGTAAAAATCTAATACTTAAAAAAAATGAAGGCTAAAACGGAACAAGGAAAGATCACCCGATCACATGCATTTTAAGACTACCTAGAGGTCTAGTTCTTAGCCTACCTCCAAATTGTGCATGAATAGAAGAAGACAGCCCCACAGCTGGGCGGCCACCAGCGAGTGCTGCTCCTTCGCGGACCCCAGCAGCACCCTCATCGTCTTAGTGCCACACTTTTCACCAAACTTTGTTTTGAATTTCTCAATAATACAACCGATCGTTGCATACCACGCTGCACTGGAACAATATTATTTTATGTACTTGATACCTTCAAGATGAATTATGTTTAAGAGATGTTCTTTAACATCAACTCAGCTACAAGTGGATTTGGATGCGACAAAAGGCGGTCTTTGTTTCTTTCTGCAGCGTTCAACAACTGCAACTGTAGGCCATTTTGAGGTAAGGCATGAATTTCATTGTTCTTTGTAAACCAGGGAGCGTTAACTATGGCTCACAGAAAGCCATTTTGTACACGTTTTAAGTAGATAATGTTCCTCTTTAACACTTCACGTCAGTCTAATATAAATAAACAACATACCGCACATATCCTGAATTATTCGATGGATATTTCCAGAATACGTTGCTTTGAAGAATAGAAGAGAGCTCGTCCCAGAGCCAATCCTCGTGAGTCGCGGGCAGGTGCCGGGTGAAGTATTCTAAGCCTCGCAGGCAACTTGTCACTATCCTGCACTGCTGCAACTCGCGTTCCTCGTCGTCACTCCTATTCAAAATAAACTATAATATATAAAAGTTTATCAGTGCAGGGGCGGAGTAATACTGGCCCCTGGGGCCTGTCGTCAAAGGTGACTAAAAATACCCTAGTTAGATAATGTTGTGTACCGGCATAATACGAGGTTTTGGTAAACTTACGGTTACGGCAGCGTGTTAACGGTGCCCCTGGGGTCACAAACAACCATAGGTGACAATGTACAAGGCTAGAGATGAGAATGATCGCCCTATCTCATTAGTGCTCAATAGTGCATTAGATAAGCAAGGACCACTATTCATGTTTTCGATTCGGTGTCAGAAGTCAGTCCAGTAAATATTAAATTAAGCCACATAGCGAATTTCAGACATAATATACTTGGAAATAGAAAAACACAAAGTTTACAGAGAACAAATAATTGGTGATAATAAAAAATGGAAACTGAACATAACTTGATGATGAATGATGCTATGGAATACTACATTGCGACAATGGTGAAATAGTTACCAAATCTTACTTTTTTCCCAGCGATAAGTCAGCATTGGCAAGGAGACCGATTTTCAGATGGGCCATCACTTCCGTCTTGCAGAACGACATCGCTTCCGGTAACTTCTTGTCGGGGAATGTGCTCTACATCAATAACTTTTATTAAGTTTAATTCATAATTAAAACAGTCAATATTTACTAAAGAGGATGTCTTTTAACTATTAATGGAGAATTTAAAAATCAGAACATTGTATAAGTTTGTTACCAGATTTTACTTGAAAAGCGATCAAATTGTATCATCTTCCATCACTAACTAATAATTCACATTTAATAGAGAATATTTTAGACTAAAATAACTAGACTTGCTCACTTTAATGTATTAGATATGCGTCAAAGTAATTACATTTTTTTTTATAGCTAGAGATCAGCAGGCAGACGGCCCACCCTGGCAGGTGGTCACCGTCGCCTATAGACGTTTGCAGCACCAGAGGCAATACCAACGCGCTGCTGGCCTCGAAGAAATTTTATAACGCCTTTTTTGATGAACCCCATATCGTACCGCGCTGAGAAAACCTCAGCCGGAAGCTCATTCCAGATCCTGAGAGTACGCAGCATGAACGTTCTAGAGAAACGTTTCGTACAAGAAAGAAGAGGCTCCAAGAAATGGGGATGAACACCCAGCCGATGGCGGGCAGTGCGGTGGTAGAAAGACGACGAGGGCACCATTCTGAATAGTTCTTCAGAATACTCCCCAATGTACAGACGGTAGAATACGCAAAGAGACGCAAAGTCTCTCTGAAGTCCAAGCGTATCTAGACCGTCTGTGAGTATGGGATCGCCGACAGCAAGAACTGCGCGCCGTTGGATCGAGTCTAAGGGATCATGCACAGCAAATAAGCAATTAGAGATAAAACACACGCACCTTTAGTCAATTTTTTTTTATTGCTGAGAACCAGCTGACAGGATGACGGCACACTTAATAATAAGCAGTTACTGTCGCCTATGGATGTTTGCGACGCTAAGGGAACCGCGAACACGCTGCTGTCTCATAGGGGTACAGGAACCTAGGTCACTAATGCCCAAACACAATGCAAGGTTATTATGACGGATTATACTTACAGACCAAGGGTGGTTGCCATCCAGATGGGCTTGGGCTCTGCCACGTAGTTAAGGTTGTTTTGTCGCCTTTTATGACAGGCCGACTCCGGCTGCAGGGGTTGATATTCTTACTCCACCCCTGCATGGAGAAATATGTAGTACTCTTTCAACTTTTAAAGATATAGTATCGCGAAAACCTTTTAGAATGGTCTATGTATGTGTTCTTGCTCCTCTAAAGAGTTTGTTAACAATATGTGCAAGATCGAAGTATAAATGAATGATACATACGTTGAGTGACTTCTGCGCGTGCGTCTGCGCAGGCGCATGTTCGTCGTACTGCGCCTGCAGCCACGCGGGCAACAGCTGCTTCAGATGCGGAGCTATCTTCCTCCCACATATGTTCACTATTGCCGCATGACAGGTCTACAATTATAACACATTTTCTAATACAGCCTGGCTAATAGCTAGAGAGCTAGACGAAAGTAACATTCCCATGTCTTCCTATTCACTATTTCCTTTAAAGAGCACAGAAGAACACCAAAGCAAAATGGTATGTAAAATTTAACTCTGTAATATTATTGAATATTGAAACTCAAGTTTTGAAATGAAAATATTGAACACAATAAGGCTCTTAGAAAAAAAAGAAAACATTTTAAATATACAGCTGGGCCAAAATGCCAAATAGCATGGACATAGCTGTATATAGATGATGATGAATTTATAGATGATGTTTATAGATGATAGCCGGTTTATAGATGATGATGAATTTTATCATTTATTTCAGACTCGTCCATATTTCATACATTTTATATATTTATACATTTAAATTCAAAAATTATTCTATAAATTGAATAAATAATAAAATGGATAAAATACACACATATCAACATTAAATTTAAAAACAAATTGAATTTTAAGCAGCTATTTGTAGCCACTGCCTTGTCATCTTTGTAAGGAACATTTGGCCAGCGTACCCAGATATTTGGCCAATACTATATACCACCATACAACCCTGGATATGAAATTTGCTATACACTGAAGAATGTGTTGAACCGTGCCTCAAGTATTCTACTTCTTAGTGAATATATTTGATCATTATACATACTACAAGGAGAATTTCAAATTCATTATACCTAGTCAGGTCATAAGTATTGTCACACAGTAAAAACTTTTCTTTTAGAATGCTGGCCACAAAAAAGTTTATTGAATTAGAATTTCGAATTGTTCATGAAAATAAAAATGTATAACTTTTAGAATTTTACTCATTTTTAAATATGGAGTGGACGCTTAAAGAAGACCGTGTTGCAGTTATTGCTTTGCATCGTTGCGGTTACGCGCCAATTCAAATTTTTAACATACTGAAAAATTTGAATATTACCAAAAGATTCGTTTATCGTACCATCAAACGATACAATGAAGACTCTAGTGTAGATGACAGGTCAAGAAGTGGTCGCCCTCGGTCTGTTAGGACTCCAGCAGTGATAAAAGCTGTGAAGGCACGAATTCAAAGAAATCCCAAACGTAAGCAGAAACTGTTGGCCCTTCAGATGGGGTTAAGCAGAACCACGGTGAAAAGGGTGTTAAATGAAGACTTAGGGCTTCGGGCATATCGAAGAAAAACAGGACATCGTTTGAATGCTCGTCTAATGGACCTGAGACTGAAGAGATGCCGCGCTTTGTTGAAGCGGTACCCCGAAAAAAAATATCGGGAAATTCTTTTTTCGGATGAAAAAATGTTTACCGTAGAAGAGAGCTACAACAAACAAAATGATAAGGTGTACGCACACAGTAGTGAAGAAGCGAGCAACCGTATTCCGCGTGTCCAACGATGTCATTTTCCATCCTCGCTCATGGTATGGTTGGGAGTTTCTTATTGGGGCTTAACAGAGGTACATTTTTGTGAGAAAGGTGTAAAAACGAATGCTGTTGTGTATCAAAATACAGTCCTGACGAACCTTGTGGAACCTGTTTCTCATACCATGTTCAATAACAGGCACTGGGTATTCCAACAAGATTCAGCGCCAGCTCATAGAGCGAAGAGCACACAAGACTGGCTGGCGGCGCGTGAAATCGACTTCATCCGGCACGAAGACTGGCCCTCCTCCAGTCCAGATTTGAATCCGTTAGATTACAAGATATGGCAACACTTGGAGGAAAAGGCGTGCTCAAAGCCTCATCCCAATTTGGAGTCACTCAAGACATCCTTGATTAAGGCAGCCGCCGATATTGACATGGACCTCGTTCGTGCTGCGATAGACAACTGGCCGCGCAGATTGAAGGCTTGTATTCAAAATCACGAAGGTCATTTTGAATAAACTTTAATGTCATAAGAATCTATGTTTTGTTAAGTTCATTTTGGTATGTGAATGGTTACATAATTAATAAACTTGTTACAATTATTTTACATTAAACATGTGACAGAATTTATGACCTGACTAGGTAGTATACCTAATGGGTGATAAATAAGTATAAAAAAAAAAAAAAATTTCCAATAAAAATTGTTGTGTAACATAGATAGATAAACTATCTCTAGATAGACTGGGTTTCATTTAAATATCAATTATGATTATATCTTGTGTTTAGCAATTGTGTTTCACAATTAAAAATGAGAAAAATTATAATAATAAATAATAATGTATGTATTACTGCTGGGGTCATGCCCCCCTTGCAGGGAACAGGCGGTATGCAGACAGTATAGAACAGTATGCAAATATTTTCCCTATGTGTCCATCATCGGTTTGTGGCATGTGAGATAGTACTCATATATCATCAGCTTAATTAATAGTATGCATAACTCCATTTGGTTAAACTTTTTATCCGTGCAGGGGCGGAGAAAGAATACTAACCTCTGCGGCCGGGGTCGGCCTCTCGTAAAAGCCGACAAAACAACCCACCCTAGCTACGTGGTAGGGCCTCAAGCCCGTCTGGATGACGACCACCTTCGGTCTTAAGTATGCCGCCATAATAACCTTGTCTCGTGTTCCGGCATTAGTGACCCAAGTTCCTGTACCCTTATGGGACAGCAGCGTGTTCGCGATGCCACTGGCGTTGCAAACACCCATAGGCGACGGTAACTGCTAAATTCTAAGCGGGCCGTCAGCCTGTCTGCTGTCCTACAGCAATAAAAAAAAAAAAAAAAACTACAGCAGAAAGGAAGACTTTGTAAAAGCAAAAGCTATTCACGGGAATTATTTTACTCATAACAAATTAGCCATATTTTTGTAGGACACACGAAGTAAACCATTAAATAAGCTTCAAAATACTCCACTATTTAAATTTAAAAGCCTTATTTCAATATTTTGTGTGGTTACCCATTCTGATAATTAAGCCAACAATGTCACAGTAGGTGAGACAATAGTAGTGAGGCACCTGAATAGCGCATGCCATTGCAGAAATATAAATTGTTTAGTAGAAGACGTTACGAAAAGAATGGACTCCTTGAAAGAGTGTCTTACCGTTTGACCCCCACATCCCTCAAAATGTTAATGTTATAAATTTAATTGGACACATGAAATCTTACCTGGGTCATTTCCCTGACTTTCCTATCTATATCAGAAGTGAGAATTTTATAATGGTGTCCCCAACTTGGCAAAACCAATACAACATCTTCTACTTTACTAGCATTCACTAAATCTACCAGTTCCTGGAGAGCCTGAAAAATATTATACATTTGAATTAATACACAGAAAGAGAACACACATTTGTAAGTGATGTGGTTAAGCAGCTGTTATGCTAGACCTGGATGGTGTACATCCAATGTGTAATAAAACGAGCTGAGTTCCATCATGACTGATTTATTGGAACAAAGTTTACAGTAGAGTGAACTGGTAGAAATCATCACATAACGAAAAAGCATTAAAACCCCTCCAAGCGACCAATGCAAGCAAGCAAAGTGTATTTGTGTGTGGGACAAGGGCTGACAGTAGGCATTGTTCATGGTAAACAATATAACCTCAATTCTACAACATTTACATTATTCTTTTTTGTTATCATTTTTCATTTTAATTTACACACTTATTTTATATAGAATATAACTTATAATTTGCTATTATAAAATAGCAAATTATAAGTTATATTCTATATTAATTTTGAATGAATTACTATTTTTCCCAAATATTGACTGAAATTTATTAATTGAAATCCTTACTTAAAATTTTTTTAGCAAAAAAGTGATAGATAAATAACATAAAGTATAAAAATTGGAGAGAGAGTTGAATAAAGTCAATCAATAAGAATTTACACTTCCAAACATATTTTGAATTAAAAAAAATGTTGCCTTCCTGATGCACAATTTTACCTTTACTTTTATATCTAAGTACATAAATTCGAATATACATACATATTTGAATATTTAGATCAGGGGTGAGCAACCTTTTATAATCAATGGGCCAATTTAATTATTAATTTTTTTTTGGCGGGCCGCACATTGATTCTCTTATTAATTACGAAACTTTATTTATAATAAAAATTAGAATAAAAAAAATACAAAACTAAAAAAGTAAAGATTTCATATACAAATTTTAATGCAAGATAAAAACAAACAAGAACAGAAAAACGAATTTACTTGAAATTTTTAATGAGAAATTTGGCATTCTTTTTTCGATACAAGCTGATCAATATCAGCCGGAATGGATGAGGTAGCTACATGTACGCAGCTTTCTAATCGTCTATCACTCAGTCTTGATCGGTGGTCATTTTTGATTAATTTCATGGTTAAAAAGAATTGTTCGTAAACATACGTACTTCCGAACAGAGACATTATCTGCTTTGCATTTTTTATCAAAAGCGGAAATTTTTCAGGGCTCACATAAGATTTATAAAATTTACTGAGAAAAATACATTTTTTAAATCGGTATTATTCTGCATGACAATCACTTCCATTTGAAAGTCTTCGGCGACTGTATCCATGTCAGTATTAAATGGCGAGGAAAACATTATCATGGAAACCGCTGTCTTCTCAGCGTTGAACATTGGAATCATAATGCAGTCCGTATTGCATGTTTGAACAGGTCACCGACAAGTGTATATCTCGTCACAAAAAAATGGCGCACGCAGGCGCGGCGCGTTCGTGTCGCATATTTAAAAACGTCGTCGACAAGTAACTCGCCATAAAAAAATATTTCGGATTTGTATGTCCTACCATTTTATTATAATTAATTTTATAACAATATATTGATGGGAGAAAGTCGATAAAATAAATTCAATTTTATTAGAAACGATTGGCAGCCCGCCTAAACATGTTTAACGGACCGCATGTTGCTCATCCTTTAGATGAATATGTACCCCTATATTTATCAACAGACAATGTTAAGCCGCTTTGAACACAAGTCTTGAGGGTAAAATAATTCCTAGTATGGGTAACATACATAGCACTGTAATCTAAGTAAGCCATTTAAAAAAGCTATTAAGCAACTTCTGTGCGCGAAAAGATGTTACACCCTTAAAACACTATATTGATGACTGCACAGACTGGGAATAAAATTGTCTTAATGTTTTTATATTTTTTCCTCCAAATTAATTTTATTTTTGTAGTGAAAGTTGTTCACAAAAAAAATTAATATAAAGATTGAAAAAAGTTTCACTGGGGAGTTGGGTTTCATCTTGTGGCATATATTATTAATATCCTCTAATAGGAAAGTAAAATTATTGTCAATGTACTTTGTAGGTAGATAAACAAAGACACAACCTGTACAGAATGGTGTTTTATTATTCATAATACATAATACAATCTCTAGCCAGTGTTTTGTGTTGGTAATGGTTAAGAATCTACTTCTTGACATTCAATAAGTGATTATATTTGAAATTATTTTTATGTGATTGAGGTTTAGGATATATATATATTATATATATCAGTGAGATTAAATTATTACCTTAGACCTAGTAATTGGATCCTTCTTATTAAGCTTCTTAATGCACATTTGGTATTCCGGGCTGAGCCCTGCGTCTAAATCGAGAATGGGAAACAACCCTGGAAGCACGTTTGATGACAATACCTGACCCGTGTCTTGGGTCATTCTTGTGAACATTTCCGCACTGCGGCCGCTGCTTGAGGGCTATAAAAGAAAAATATATTTTAACTATGAAAGCAAAAATTTAGATTTACTTTGTTCACTAATAATGTATATTGTATATATATAAATATTTGATCAGACGCTGAATGTATAATATAGTTAACAACCTTCAATCCAATTAAATGCCTGACAGGCATAATATTGGCTAATATCATGAAAATATTTTTTTTTAATAAAACCATAAATTAATTATAATAAGATATTTCGAATAACTTAAATAGATTAGTAAAAACATTTTGATGATGTGAACAACAGGCTACATCCTAAAAGAACATTGAATAATTCAAGAACCACCAAAATATTAATCATATATTTCTAGATTTAGAGCTCTGAAACCTTAAAAATCATACATTTTTGACTTACCCTAGCATTATTTTTCGTCCTCTGTGCTTGTTTTGTTTTACCACCCATTATGCACGTTTACTTAAATAGTAATACCTACCACCTAAATAAAATAACTAATAGTGCCTAACTAAATATTGCGAACTTGCGTTGCGAAGGTACATTTTCGTTGGCTTTTTTTTTAATTATTCGTTCTATAGTGCTGCGACAATGCAACGATAACTTGTTACGAAACATAACGTTTTAAAATTATTTATGTTTAAGCGATTATACGTTGTTTTGGTTTTATTTGTACTACCATCATATAAGCGTTTTCAGTAAAATAAAAATACGAATCATATTCCGTTATATCTACTAACACTTAATGAAATATTATTTAATACATTCATAATTTACATAAAAATTATTATATTATCAAAAAATTTTATCCGTGCAGGGACGGACAAAGACATCTGTGGCCGGGGTCGGCCTGTCGTAAAAGGCGACAATACAACCTTAGCTACGTGTCAGGGCCCCAAGCCCGTCTGGACGGCGACCACCTTTGGTTTTAAGTATGTCGCCATAGTAACCTTGTGTTGTGTTCTGGCATTCTGCCGTGCTTGTGATTTAAACAGTAAGTGCCTTGGAGACACTTTTGAGAAAAAGGCGTTATAAGATTTCAATTTTACTTTTGACGTTTCTCCCGAAGTATAAATTAAACCTAAGTTTTCATAAATGTTTAAGATAAATATAGGCTTTGGTAACAATTTGTCTATTATTATTTTTATTTAGAAATAATATTTAAATTGTAAATCTTGAAAAAATATTTATATTAAGGAATTAATAATTATAAAATAACGTTTTTTTTAGTATTGGTACAGTAAGTGTGTGACTTACTGTAACAATATTTAGTTTGAACTACATACTGCAATTATTATTACGGAACGAAGTAAATGTTTAAATAGAATAACAAAAATTGCACAATTTGCCTAATGAAACTTAATCACTTACTGTAATTATGCTAGGAGCAATATGTAAACTTATGGCATCTACCATAAAGCACCGGAACCTTAATTAATTACATTTCCTCGATATTATTTGTAGATAAATGAAACAAAAGAGATCTTATGAAGTCACAGATTAATAGAACAATTACACAACTTTGTTAATACTATAGAATTGTAAAATCAGTTCCATTTATTGAATTTTTTAAGCATTTAGAATCATATAAACTAACTAAAAAAAACAATTCGTGTTTGTACAATCTGCTTCGTACATGAAACAATCATAAACCAAATAAACTAAGCTCTGTAGGTATCTAGAAAAATAACACCTTTACCGTACCTATTTTTTTTAAAATTCGTGTTTGTACTTCTTCGTACACAATAAAAAAACACTAAAAATAAACACTTTGTTTCTAAAAAAACTAAGACAGTTTTCTCTTTGGAATCTCTATATTTAATAAATAAAAAAAATAATACCTAGATTGACAGAACACAGCTGCACAACCCTGATCTAATAAGGCACTTTAAAATCTTTAATAAGTCATTTAACGTCTTAGGACGGTTATTACTACTAAACTATTATATAGATTATGAGATCCTCGATACAAGAACTTTACAGTTTATGGTAAAATAGTAAAATAACTTTTATATATTTAAAAAAAATGAACTCAAAACTCTTCGGTTAATAGATTTGTTGCAGAATTCGAAACTGGAATGTTTAACCAAAAATCCCTTCTATTCTCAGGCATCAGAGGTACAAAGCTTCTGTATAATATGTGCTTTACGATCTGCAGTGATTCCTCTGGGACTATTTTTAGACTTCACCTCAGGAAACTTTTGGGTCTTTACAATTTTAACTTCCAATGATTGAAACATCTCATTAAGAGCTGTTTTATACATTAGTATGAATTGACCCTTCTCAACTTTAACTATCATTATATCCTTAAGGTAAATCCTGTTTTCCATGTCTCTCAGTTTATATTGTGACGATAAGTCTTCATATAAATAAAAGTCCGAAACACCCAATGATTTGACAATACATTTGCGATTGTTTGCCATTTTTACCCTTTGGACATAATCATCGAAATCGTGCACTTTATTTTTACCCAACATTTTCTCAACCTGGTGATGTGAAAATGGTCAGCTGACATAAATGCTCGGCATCCTGGCTCGAAATATCGTATCTCGATTGTATTCGCAGATATTAAGTAACTATTAATAACATGTACTAAAAACGACATCAATGTCCAATTTTTATTTTGAGATGCACAGTTATCACCCCACAAAATAAAATTTTCGGTATCTCGTTTGTGAAGCAAAAAAGCCCTAAATGTTGAAATTAGCCATGTTGATGGCGACCTGAGATGGACTCATTCCATACAACTGTGAATGGCACTTCTTCTTTAGATATTTTACCTAATGGCACGAAACTTTCGTTAAAAGCAATTATTCTGGGGCAAAAAATTGAGGTTATATATTGGTCTAATCTTGGCAACATGATTACTTTTTGTAAATCTACGGAATAATGAATAGTGATTTTATCAACAATGGCATTATCCACATCTTCTTTATATTTTATTCGGCTTTCTGTATATCTAACTTTATGAACAATAAACTTGTTACAAACATCACAAGTAGTATCAAGATTTTTATTATGTTCTGGGTTATGTAGTTTAAATATTGCACATAATTCATATTCTTCATTTCCCAGATGGGTAAAAGATATATTTAATTAATTTTTTACTACTGTGCGATAAGTTTCTAGAGATACTTTCAAATCGAGAAACTTTTCGCAAAAGTTTTTGTACATAATTGGCACATTAATATCACTGGGCAGATACAGTTTATTAGGAGCATGCTCTCTTCAGTAGTGCGATATTGCAAATTTGTACCCTAAAACATGACTTTTTATAGTACTTCTATTTATTTTATTGGCTCTTTCATAGACTCCCCTGCGATCTTCTTGCTGATCAATGGGTCTCTTTAGGGCTACAAGAACTCTCTGATCATTTTTTGGGGCTGCAAATTTACGCACTTCCCCGCCCCGCACTACCTATTCGGACCCTAAACGCCTTATAATATTTGCAGTAAGTAACGTGTTTACCTAACATGTTCTAGGCAAGTCTACGCATAATATGAAGTATTCCTTAATGTAATTACAGTAGTGAACCTTGCTGTTGTTACGACTACACATAAAAATAAAATTATAATTCGCTGACATATCATATACACAGTAAGTTCAACTTACTGTACTTATGTTATGGTTTAGTAAACTAATGTTTTATTTCCAACACTTAATATAATAATAGCATGTGGCACTTACTGCTAATATGTTTCAGTGATACTTGATAAAAAAATACTCATATCTTAAAAATAATAATAGTAAAATTACTTACTATAGCAATACATAGGAAATGGTTTTAACTTTATGAAAAATTCAACCGTATGTGCCCATACTGTAATCATAATAAGTATGCTTTGGCGCAAAATGTGTCTTACTGTAATCATGCTTAAGCTTATTTCATTTTCTATACCACATTTTCAAATTTTAAATATACAGAAATGTAGGTCTCAATCTCTACATTCCAAATATATACTTAACTCAATATCGACAAAAATGTGACTTACTGTATTTATCGTAAGCACGGCAGCATTAGTGACCCAAGTTCCTGTACCCTTATAGGTCAGCAGCATGTTCATCATGCCACTAGCATTGCAAACACATAGGTGACGGTAACTGCTAAACTATATGCGGACCCTCCCCTCAGCCTGTCTGCTGTCCTACAGCAATGAAGATTTACCTCGAAATACATTGATCTTTAATGAAGACATAACTCAGTAAATTACTATAAGATATGATTTTGTACTATTTTAATTTAATAGCATTGCATTATACATAAATGTATAAAATTTAAGGAACTCAATTCGTTGAAGGATTAGATAGTTATCGTTTGAGCAGTTATTTCTATTTGCATTCATACTTTTCACTAGCACCCTGGATTTCATGATATTTACCATCATAGTCATAACCACAGATGCTACCATAAAATTTATATAATGCTTTCTATAAACGCAATGTTAAGAATTAAAGTATATCGAAATACACGCAGCCAACGTATGTCCAAATGAACTTAAACGAATATTTATTTAAACTTTGTCGTTGTGTACATCACTACAACAGCATGTGGCAACTTTGTTAGACGTTAGTTAAATCTGTCATATGTCAAAATAATACGTAGAATACGTACACGTTGTATAAATGGCGGAAAGCTTTAAATTTCGATAGGATTTTCTGAAGAAATTGTAATATTTTAAATTACTTTTATATAGTTGATATTTTGAAAATTGTTGTAGCAAAAATTTTAAATTTTGTGACAGAAATAATTTATATTATCTTTTTCACAGAAAATACATCTTATAGTCTTGTTACAAAATGTGTACAGCAAATTTCCATCAAATTAATTTTTTAAATACATACAATAGTGTCATGTGGCAGATTATTTCATTTCAATCAGTTGGCTACTTAAAAATGCAACCTCCAATATAACTTAACAACAGAGTCCTAAAATACTTAGATTATAGATGGTAATAAGGCGAATCGTCTCAATATTTGAAAAGTGTTTGTCAAAATTTAATAAAGGTGGCGCCATAATCGCATCAGTGTAAATATTGGTAATCGCCAAAAATTATTAGCATGGGATAAAGAATTTTTAAATTCAGCATACACTAGCTGCCCTAGCACTGCACTTTGGTAGACAATGCTACCAACCCTATTATTTTAACAGTAGATTTACTGTTTTCACATATCAAATGACATCAGTCCCTGATATCTGTTTCATTCCTAATTTTTACTGTTTTTAATTAGTGTTCACCGCCACCTATATAACACTATGCAAATATTTTGTGATATCACAAATGTATAGTTAGGAAATATAACGTAAAATAGATCAGTCTATGACAAGTATTTATGTTAGGTAATAAAAGGTATTATAAAAAAATGCTATTGGTTTATTATGAAAAGAAAATAATGATTTTCGTTTTTAAAAATTTTTTAATATAATTGACTTGAATATTACGTCGCTTTATTGAACAAATATTTATACATTTACTTCGAAAACTACGCCTTGATACAAAATTTTGATGCCAATATTTATCGTATATTTGGCCATTTCAAAAACCTAGTAAGGTGTATCAACCATTTTAAAACCTAGTATGTCCAGAGGCTTACTAAGTTTTTGAATTGGTTGTCGCTTATTGAGGTAGTAAGCCGCTTATTAAGGCTCTCGAGCCGACAACGGAATTGTATCTGGAGTGTTTGAAATTTGCATATTTACTGAGCTCAATAAAAAAATGTGGTCCAAGACCCCAAAATTATATTTACTATAGATACAACAAAATACTGATTAGACACACAACTATTTTGGAATGTTTTGTACATACGAAACGGAAAAACATGAAGCACGAAATATTTTAGACGCAAAAGAAACTAAAATATCATAAAACTTGACTTCTTGTATGAGCACGTTTCAAGAAATTTACGTCGGTGAAATGGTACCAAATCTGATCAGAAGAAAGAGAGAAATTGAAAAGAACTAGAGGAAGAACAGCTGATTTATTCTACATAAAGTGTAAGGAGTTTTACTCGAGGTTGCAAAACAAATATTAAAAAAAAAAATTATTTTTAACGACAAAGACCATCAAGTATTGAAATGTCGGAAGATGCTAAATGCCCAAAGCAACTCTAAATCCCAAAATAAAAAGAAATTCCCTTCCATTGCAAACTTACATTATTTCTTCCCAAAGATTTGTCCAAACAAAAATTGAATAGGATAGAGAATGACAAATGTTAAGAAATGTCAATATATCTCCACCAAAACAAAATTCTTGATATTATCGATATTGGAAACATGTACACGAACTGGAAAATGGAAAACATTTCCCACAGTACTTAGTGAGGAAACTTTTGTGCCTAGCACATAGCAGCACCACCGTGGAAAGGCTATTTTTCAGCTATAAATATTATGAAAACCAAACGCAACAGAATATCGACTTCAACTTTAAAGGACCATTACACACTAAATCGGAAATAACTGATTGCTACTCATTTGAAACCACAGAAAGGCACATGAAGAAACTTAACAAAAACTTGTATGATTTTAAAAAGGAAAAGGAGTCTAAAAATACTGAAGATGAAGCAATTGGGGATGAAAATGGAAAATAATTACTCAAACTGTTGCATTGAAATGCCAATATATATTTTTAATATTCATAAATTCAATATACATTATAATATCAAGTAAAATGAATTACTATAATTTATATAGGCAATATTTTAACACATGTTAATCTATATGTAGGTTTAACAATCTAATTTACTTAATTTTAACAAGTTCGTCGAATTTCCACTCTGTGCGAAGTACACAACAATTATGGCAACAGGAATTCACAGGCGTCGCGTCTGCCTAATATGCAAATACTCTTGTACTCTTGTCCCAGCAAAACTTGGCGGCATGTTGACCGTCAGAATACAACTCGTTGACGTGTACACTGTTTACGTATAAATAAAAAGGTTTTTCCAGGGAAGCTTTGTGCTTTTCATGCTCTCACGGCTGATTGAAGAAAAAAAACTATGTTAGGTCCATTCAAATTTGTAATGTTATATTAATATTTACTTACTATACTTATAATTTTTTTTTATTCAAATGATTTTGTAAAGATTAGGAGTTTATATTCATTTTTTTTTCATGATCAGTTACCGCCAAGCTAGCCAAGACTAATAGATAATCTTAAAAACTGAAGAAATACTGCAATATCGATATTGCACTAAATTAGTACATAATGCCATTTTTTACGTAAAAATAATTTTTTTTATCTCTTTCTAAAAAAATACCCAAAGCCTTAAAACAATATTTGGCACGTAACTAAAGCTAGCCTTAGAATATTGGACGCGGTGCTAACTTATATGATACAAAGGCCGCGTCTTTTTAAAACGTAAGTAATCTTTGGTCTACCTAGCCCACCAGTGATCATTTGGAAATCTCTTATCATTAATTAATATAAAATATAATTAAACATGAAACAGATCAAACAATATATACATAAGAATTTTACAACCAAATGCATATATTTCCTTTTTATAGATATAGAGCATTGAGAAGAATACTGCTTTTAATTTTTTTTTTCATTGAATACCACATTTATCAACCACCAAATTACCACATTGCAAGTGTACTCTACGCCTGTTGATTTTGAAATATAGTATTTTTTTAGTATAATTGCGCATTGTTATAATGTAAAGGGAGATAATCCTGGGATAAAGATTTAAAGGTATGGACCTTCAAATCTTAAAGAGAGTGATATCCGAAAATACATGTCTACACGATTGACGAAGGCAAAAGATTTATTATATATTTAAATATTATAAAATTGATCTATGAAATCCGGAAATGTATGAAATATTGGTTTCCTTAACCCTTAAATGCGTAAGGAAAATAGCAACCATGCACTGTCGATATAGTAATTATTATTATGATTGCATTGTAATCGACCGGGGGAACATTGTGGTGGCATCTTGAATTGGGATCAAATATGGAAGTAATGAATGTTCTCGAATGGTTTCTCTTTTAGCTAAATCAGACATGTTTGCAGATGTGGTTTTCAAGCACTAAGACTATTTACTATATATATTCGTAGAAACAGGCAAAGTCCAAACACTGCACTTACTGAATCCTACCTATCAAACACTACAAGTTACATAGTTCGCAATAGTTTATGTAATTCGTTGCTTAGAAACCTTTTCAAACTAACTTTATTTACTTAGAATTAAAATATAGGAATAATCACTACATTGTATTTATCTTAAAATGTATTTTCTTAGGAACTTTCAGTTCTACCATACTGCAGCGATTGTTATAACAACTCACGAAAATGGAAGCGTACGGAAAATTACTTAATATTAGTAAGTACATTGAAAAATAAACTTAATGCAATTATTAGAAGGATGAATTAATACAAAACAATTATTCAAAAACACGAGCAAATCTGCGTGTGAAATTATAAAATTGTCGCTGTTAAAAAATCTTATAGAACGTGATTGGTGTAAATGCATTTTTTACACGCTTTTATTAGCTTGGTATGTATTCAGGTAACGGAATTTTTGAACGTTATTTTTAATTAGATCTTTCACCGCTGCGGTGCGACGCAGAATTATAAAGGGTATGAAATAATTGATAGTAAAAAGAAATATAAACTTTGGCCGTTAATATTATAACTACATTAAAAAAATTATGACACTTTGCGTATAACAATGTGATTCGGATGAACGAGTGATGAATAAAAATTGCAATATTAAAAATAAGATACTTGTATAAATACGATCTCGTATATTATCATCTATAACTACGTTGTATAGAATGTATGCGTTAACCTATTGCGTTGAATAAACGGATGTCGATTATTGTCACGTTAACGTTGTTGTTGGATTAATCCTTTGCAACAATTAAGCGTTTGTACTTATTTACATCCATTTACACGATATATACACCTTAATCAATATTTGGACTAATCGAAACACAACAGAGATCCCATATGAGTATTACGGAATGCTTTCAACTTAATTAAGATTCAATCTATCTAAGTTATTATTAAAATACAAGCTTTTTATTATTTATATTCACCAATATTTGGTACAGTTTTATTACGTAACCGTTTTAATGTCTTGAATTATTTCTTAAATACGTGACCCGGAATCTAAGTGAAATACTCAACGATTTCATATTATCATCGAAATAAACATTACTTGCAACTGCCATAGTTTTATTGTATATACAAACGTCTTTACGTAATAAAATTATACACTAATTTCGTTAAATGCTATGACTTCAATTCCTACGAGTCGTAATGATTAAGTTATAACATTTAAAGATACATAACACAATGAAAGTAATAGCATTTACCGAATTTATTTATATCTATAAAAAATAATATATTTATGAGAGTATTACTACAGGTACTGGCCTTTGGTATTTCAGATCAAATAACCTATGTACATTAATGCTAAAATTTAAAATAAAAATAATTTTTGGTTCTATGGCACATTTTTGATATATTTGGCATTTATTTTAATAAAATATGGCGTATTTTACTTCGGGAAGACCCCACCAAAGGGTGTACTATTTTCTAGCGTTATAATAATATAATGTTGAGCAAAGGAGCTTACAAAACATTCGAAAATACCGTTCATTGAATACTTTATTATATTTAGTATTTAATTAATGAGGCAAGAAGACGATTCACGTAGATGCCTCACGTAGATACTCGCTATCAAGTCCTAATTAGAAGAGAAGTTAACGCTGTCTCGGCTGCTAGAGACAGCGCCATAGAAGGAATACTCTGCATCCACCGTCAATAGCTGCAACGTCCGACTCACGCGACACCCCAGCGACTACTGCGCCTAATCTCTGTAAGGCTTGCAGATGGCGAATCTGTGGTTCATATGCTGGCTGTAAGAGCCCGAGTGCGAGAACTTCTTGAAGCATTTGCAGCATTGGAAAGGTTTCTCGCCCGTGTGCAGCCGTTTGTGCTCCGTCAAGTGATGCTTGTGCTTGAAAGCTTTTGGGCACTCCAAGCACTTGTATGGCCGCTGACCTGAAATAAAATAATACTTTTTATCATGCTCAATTTATTTCAACCAAATAATAGGTATTCATAGTGATTACTTCGACACCCACTGCTCACTCTGAAACGTCCCTAAGATTTTATTGTATCTATCCAATAGGTACTCTTAGCTAGCGCATCCACTCCACGCCACTGCAGCGAGCACATGGTGGGATAGTGTATATTTTCTTATCTTCGTAACGGTGAATGAACATATTCTATTATATAATATATATGAACATTCTCCGTTTCATCATATACATATATATAACATTTGTTAAATATTGAGGGGGTGTGCAGGTTGGGTAATTATTGGTTGTTGAGTTGGTGCGGTTGGACACGGAGTTTCGGTAGGCCGCTGGCAACCTTCCCCCGCCATGGGACCTGGAGACCCGAGTCCTGGCGCTGTTGTACCAGTGGCGCCAGGATGCGGCCGAGCGTAGCTTTCGCTCCGCGCCTCGCGAATGGAGGTAAAGCGGGGGGAACTGCGCGACGAGATGCTCATGGCGGAGTGGAAGGAGCGCCTCACTCACCCCAGCGCGGGCCTTGCCACCATCGAAGCGGTGAGGCCCCTCCTGGCAGAATGGATGAAAAGGCGTCACGGCGCCCTGAGCTTCCGCCTGACGCAGGTCCTCTCGGGGCACGGTTGCTTCGGGAGGTAACTGTGTCGCATAGGGCGGGAGTACTGTGGCGCGGGTGACGAAGAGAACACGGTGGACCACACTGTCGCCGTGTGCCCTGCGTGGCGTGAGGAGCGCCGCAACCTCGTCGCCAAAATCGGCGCGGACCTGTCGCTTCCGGCACTGGTTCTGTCCATGGTCGGGGTGATCCTGGATGGACGGCCGGCATCTCCTTTTGCGAGGCAGTCATGTCCACAAAGGAGGCGACGGAGCGGTAGCGGGAGTCGACCACCACACTCCCCTCCCGCTAACGCAGGCCACGTCGTCGGCGCCGGAGGGCAACCAACGACCTCGCGCCGCCCTAGAAAGCGGCCGCGGACGGCCCCTCGGGGGAGGATTCGCCGCCCGCACAATTGCCGCGAGGGAGAGGGCCGCGTTCGGTTCCGCGGCCCCCCTCAACTCCTAGAATCAATACAGGAGAGCGCCGGGGGGACGAAACCCTGGCGCCAACATTTTAGAAGAGGCCTGCCTTGAGACAAAGTGTGGGCCGGCGCCGGTCTGGGTCACGAGATCGGCAGGCCACATATTCGTGGGCCCGGGTGCAGGTGATAGGAGAACCGCGGGGTTTTTTTAGTGGGTAGTCGGATGGTCGAACATCTTTCCCGGAGTCCCACATATCCCACGGTCTCCCCGAGCCGGGGGAACACGTCAAGAGAGGGTTTTTCCCCGAGACCAAAAAAAAGGCCGCTGGTAATCTTGTCAAAAGTAGTCGATGCCGCCGATGTGGATTACGTACAAACACACTTCACTATACTTGTATATTGAATATTATTTACAAAAATCACAATGATGTATACATTATAAATTGACAAAATTGAGAGATGTTGACGACGTGAAGTCTCGAGCCAGAAGGGCGAATTGCGTCGTCTTTTTGTTTTATATGGAATTTAGAATATATTTTCGAAATCTCGTTGGCCGTGACTATATAGAGTTAAAAAAACTATTTGTTAGAAATCAAATAAGTATAAATAAAAAGTAAATTTATAAAATGTGTTGTGCAATCTGAGGGGTCGCTACAAATATTACGGGTATATAACAGCAAAAATCAATCTTAATTTTCTGCCTTGTTTTCTGCGATTACCCTAATATTTAGAATATGTGAACTAATAATATGTTAGCACGCACTTTCGTACACTAACCTGAATGTTCATATTTATGTCTGGCAAGGGAGCTCTGCTTGACAAAGGTTTTGTCACATTGGTCGCACACGAATTGACCTTCTCCTTCTTTGAATTCCGTTTTAAGCTTATGCTTTTTAAGTACTGTGGCATCCTCGTCGACATCGTTTTGAGTAGGAATTTCTTCACCCCACAGAGGGCGGTCATACGAGGGGCTGGACCCTTGTCTCGTGATCTCAGACAGGTGCAAGTTCAACATCGGGGACCGCGCATTTGTCATGTCGTTGTACTGAAGCAGCTTATCCATCGGTAGAAGAGGATTCACTTTCTGCGGCAGCAATCTCTTCAAGCCGTTCACCACCATTTCTCCTGGTGATGGAGACAAGCGGAAATCGGTAAAGGACGATGAAGAGCAATTGGAATGTGGATACGTATTCAGGTAATTCGTGCGCTGGGGCGTAGTGCTTCTTGAAGACTTCTGGCTCAGATTGACCGCCTCCTCGGAATCGGAATGTGTTACGGAAATGCTGCACGGTGAAGGGGAGGGACTCGACGTGACTGATGCATTTGATTTTTTCGTAGAAAGATCAAGAGGTTGATCTAAATTGGTGATGGTTTGCGTCAATTTTCTCTCTCTAGCTCTATTATTCTGAAACCAGACTTGCACTACTCTGTTATCTAGACCTATTTGTTGGGCTATTCTTTTGAATTCCTCTCTATTTGGTTTTGGGTTCAACATGTAGCGATCTTTCAAAATAGTTTGTTGCTCCTCGGTCAACGCAGTGCGTACTCTAATTTTTCTATCGTTCTCTTGCCCTTTATCATCCCGTTCCTCGTCCTCACTGGCACTCACACCGCTGTGTACAGATGCCCGTACCTCGGCCTCCAACCTATTAAGAGCGACCGTTTCAGCGACTTGAGCTGCTAAGCTTTCATGCTTTCTAAAAACACCTATACACAGACCTTTTTCGTGATCCATCAATTCAATTTGACTTTCGAATGTTGCATTACATTTATAGCACCTGTGCGCGTTGGGTTCAGCTTTCACAATGAGGTGGGGGGTGGGTGGCGACTCGATGTTGGGGCAGACGTTGCCTGAAGGCGGTGAGAGTTTATCGATATTTGTCCTAAAGAAATGTTTGGTTACAGATGCACTCACGGATTCCAAAATCGTATTGAAACCGGAATGATTGTTATCAGATACATGATTGTTATTGTTCGATGGGACGGAATCGAAGCTATGCGGCGGCGATCTTAAATCATTGTCACGATCTTCTTGTTCTTTCTTGATAGATACAGCTTCCTCATCCTCTATATCCATGACGAGCTCGGCGCTACCTTCTGAACGCTTATCGTCTTCCTCGGTTACTTCTTCGATTAAATCTTCTGGATTAGTAGGAGCGGAACTTGTTGGTTTGGGGCTACTGGGGTTTTCTATCCTTCGCTGAGGATATTGCGATGAAGCAATATGTTCAAAGAACTGGCTCAGCGTAGCAGGGAAGCTATACGGAGCGATGCCACTAGCTGGGCTCATAGGCATTCCTGGGGGCATATAAAAGGGGTTGATACCAGGCTGGCCCAACGGTGGACGGTGGAAATTATTCTCTTGTGAGGAGAAAGATGCAAAAAATGCCGCTGCTTCGTTGTATTTAGGCAGGATAGGTAGAAAATTACTACCGTTGGGCGGTAAATTGTTGTTAAGCTGAGAGTTGACCATTGCATTTCCTCGTCTCCTAGATGGACTCCTTTCGGGGTTCAGAGCTGGATTATTGGGTTTGATGCGTCCCATCTTGATATTCATGACAAGACATTTCTTGGATGTCATGTGGCTGGAATAGGATCCAGAGTGTGAGAATTTTTTGCCGCAGTTTCCACATTGAAAGGGTTTTTCTCCGCTGTGTATGCGCAAGTGCTCCTTGAGATGATGTTTGAACTTGAAAGCTTTGTCGCAATCGTTGCACTTGTATTTTCGCAGTTTTGCGCTCTCGTCGTGGCTTATCATGTGTCTCTGCAGCCGGTACACATTTGCGAAGCTTTTGTGGCAGATATTACAAGTCTGTGAACAAAGTACACGTCATTAGTCATAAGTTAGTGTGTTTATTATATTGCTTCGTTTTCCTGAGAAGTATTTAAATATTGTAATCACATTTAGTATTAATGGTTTAAGGCCGACTTGTACAACCAATCACTAAACCGATTTAGAGCTAAACTTATTTAAATCGTCATTCTGTCCCTGTCAAATGTTGTCAATGTGACAGGGACAGAATGACGATTTAAATAAGTTTAGCGCTAAATCGGTTTAGTGATTGGTTGTGTAAGTCGGCCTAAGTAAATAATATATTCCTTGATGTGACTTAATTTTCTCATGATTGTAATAAATATGGTCAAAGAGAAATCAATAGGGATTCTCATTAGCAATATAAATGAATGGGAGATGGTTCAGGCAATTCTTTATTAAGAATGGGCACTGACATATTGGACTGTATCCACCTGTGTGCTGGGTGAATGCAGGGTCTCGTGGCGTTCCAGTTGCTCGCGGGTGGGGTACGCGCCTCGGCATTGACTGCAGTTGTACGGCCCTCCCGGACCCAAGGGTGACCCACCTCGGTCCTCCTCCTCCTCTGCAGGTTTGCCCTCCGACCCTCCGCCAGCCAGAGGACGGACTGTTGGTAGCAAAAATTATTCATTTTTAATCATATGCTTCCTGTATAAAAACGTAATTTAGTCTTTTTTTGAGATAAACTTCTCTTTTTTTATGTAGTACGAGAGACGTTGACACCCATCAGCACGATATGCACAGCATGTCAACGGAGGTGATTAAGATAGTCCCAGGCACCTTTGCGGGCCAGTTCGTGTGTAAAATAAATAATAGTAAAACATCGCGTAGTTATTATATTCAACGACTAGCTGTGCCCACGACTCCATCCGCGTGGAATAGTGACTTTGGGCAGAATTTTTTGGATTATCTTATGGTTTATTTTGGATTACAAACCCTATTAACTCTAAAATATAAATGAATTAAGCAAACAGTCAGTATTATCGATGCAACTGCTACGCCATGCGCCTCCAGAATACGTACGTTCGAACCTACAAAGAAAAAATGTTGTTTTGGTATATGTACTGTGTATTTTTTTTATTGGTGTAGGACAGCAAACAGGCTGACGGCCCGCTTAGAATTTAGCAGTTACCGTCGCCTATGGGTGTTTGCAACGCCAGTGGCATCGCGAACACGCTGCTGTCCCATAAGGGTACAGGAACTTGGGTCACTAATGCCGGAACACAACACAAGGTTATTATGGTGGCATACATAAGACCAAAGGTGGTCGCCATCTAGACGGGCTTGAGGCACTACCACGCGGCTAGGGTGGGTTGTTTTGTCGGCTTTTACGACAGGCCGACCCCGGCCGCAGAGGTTAGTATTCTTTCTCCGCCTCTGCACGGATAGTGTATACGTTCGAATGCACTTAGTAAAAAGCGGTTATTTTAATATTACAAACAGACCCTTCTATTTTATTTATTTGTATAGATGTATAGATTATATCCATGTGAAGTTCTGGTTTATTCGTATTGATAACAATGTCAATTTCAAATGAATTTTTGTTAAATATATTGACTTCTGGTGCGTATAGAAAAAATTACGAGATTAAAATTTTTATGATGCGCGCGCGCATACCGCCAGCGTCTTGAAGTTATCTGATAACTGTCTTTCAAGTTGTCGTAAAAACTCGTAACTATGTTCACAGTAGTTTCTCAAATATTCATAAATATACATGCGTCTATGTAATTTTTAATTATCATACGTTGGTGAATTTATTTTAATAAACTCTTTAAGTGCATTTACATATTTACTATCGGTATGTTATTTTATTTTATTAATAACAAAGTTCTGTAAAACTATTTTTATTATGTTACGCCAAAGAACATACTTTTTTCAAACTTTTGTCTGAAGTAGAGAACTCCCTAGAGAGTCTCTGAATGAGGACGACAAAACTTTGTCCAATTCAACCCCTTGATGACTCAAGTCTGCGTACTCTTTGCTGAGACAACCGCACTGCGCCACAGTTCCAAGGAACTCATCTTACCATCTCAGAGAGTATTGGGATACTTGGTATCGACGTCACGAACGATGTGCAATTTGGGGGACAATTGGTGGGCAAAGCTAAGTTTGCCTCGAAAAAGCAGGATGTGATCCGTGCAGGGGTGGAGAAAGAATACAGACCTCTGTGACCGGGGTCGTCTTGTCGTAAAAGGCGACAAAACAACCTACTCTAGTTACGTGGTAGGGTCCCAAGCCCGTCTGGATGACGACCACCTTTGGTCTTAAGTATGCCGCCATAGTAACTTTGTGTTGTGTTCCGGCATTAGTGACCCAAGTTCCTGTACCCTTATGGGACAGTACTGTGTTTGCGATACCACTGGCGTTGCAACCACCTATAGGCGACGGTAACTGTTAAATTCTAAGCGGGCCGTCAGCCTGTATGCTGTCCTACAGGAATATATATGATGCCTTCTTCGTCTTTCTACCACCGCACTGCCCGCCATTGGCTGGTTGTTCATCCCCATTTCCTGGAGTCTTTATTGTACGTAACGGTTCTCGAGAACGTTCATGTTGCGTACTCTCCGGATTTGGAATGAACTTCCGGCTAAGGTTTTCCCATCGCAGTACGATATGGGGATTTTCAAAAAAGTCGTTATAACATTTCTTCGATGCTGGCAGCGCGGTGGTGACCATCCCGCTGTCTGCTTCAGGGTGGGCTGTAGGGTACCGCTAACCTGTCTATTGAACTTCAGCTATAAAAAAGTATAACTCCTTACATGCGTACATACGAGTAAGTACATACACACACCTTTGTTTATTATTAAAAAGTACAAGTCATGTTGAATGGTAATACATTATGGTGCTTAAATGACTTTGTAGTAACGACATTTAAAGAAAGTTCGCTGTATAGACAGTAGAACTTGCAACTGTTCTCCATCGTTATGGAGGGAGTCTTCAAAATTCTGCATTACAGTAGACGAAACATTAACATCAGTGGCGGTGCTACGAGCTGCAAAAAGCTCTTACATATTAAATATGAAATTAACATAACCGCAAGACTAAGTTGAACTGGCTCACAAAACATGTAAACTTAATGTTGATGGACCGGTCAGGAAGTAGGAAGAACAAATAAATAGAAATCACATTACGGTAATAGTAATGTAGGAAGGGCCTAATCCATAGTTTCCTCAATCATGGAATATTGTTCTGGTCTGAATTTAATGTAAAGAGGCGAACGATATAGGTCCTATTAAGGTAAATAAATTATTTATACCTCAACATTACATAACATGAGTAATCTATATTTGAATTCAGTGCAGGTGTTACTCTATTTCCTTTAATAATAAGGTAAAGGTAAATGAGGTAAATATGAACAGGAAGTGGTGAGGTTAGTTTTGAAGAAAAAATACATGATCGGAAAGTATTAATTTAATTCGCTACGTAATAGTGTCCGGAACGTTTATTTTGCGCGTAAAGAGAATTTAAAACGAGCTTCCAGCTGAAGTTTTACCACCGCACTATGACATGGGGTATTTCAAAAAGGACGTCATAACATTTCTTCGTGAAGTGGGCCGTCAGCTTGTCTACTGTACCACTATAAGACGATGCACCACAACTAAATTGGTGCGCAGAAATTTAGCGTTGTGACTACAATAACTGCTGCGGGGTTTGATTCCTATTCCACCGGGAAGGATGAAGGAAGGCGAACACTCTATAATATTTAGTATATTTATGAGAATGATACGTTATTTTTATAGGTAGTTTGGCGAGACCTGCATTTTAACGTAAGGATTCGTAGTATTTTTTGCAGTTCCATGGCTGCTCAGTCAGATCATGTGCCGTCGAATGGAAAAGGTCAAAATCGGAAAGTCAACCTGACATGTCTCTTCCGATTTTCATTTGTGTTGACAGTGGGTGGTGAAATTTTTTTTAATACTAAATGCTAAAGCAACAGCAGATAGGCTGACGGTTGACTTAACAGTAAGCAGTTGCCGTCGTCTATGGATGTTTGCGACGCTAGGGGTACAGCTAACGCGATGCTGTCCCATAGGGGTCACTAATGTCGGAACACAATACAAGGTTATTATGGCGGCATACTTAGAGACCAGGGGTGATTGCCAGGCAGCTCGAGGCCCTGCCGCGTAGCTAGGGTGGGTTGGTTTGTCGCCTTCTATGACAGGCCGACCCTGGCCGCAGAGTTGTCATTGCTAACTGTGTGTTACCATTCATAATTCCATGAACGGAGTGTTACTGTCATCGTTGAAGATACAGCGAGAACTTATTGAAGGGCCTAATAATACCCAAATTAAACGAGGATTAAATGCAAAATAATTACTGAGTCACCTCTTGTAACGTTAGACACAATAAATAAATTAAAGTACCAAAATAAGTTGCAAATTGTTGTATGCGGTTATTGATCAAGCTATTTTATCTATAGCTTTTTGTATGCAAATAACTGTGTTTATAATATTGTGGTTTCCACTAAAAATTATTGTAATTCCCTGTTATTGTTTGTGTTGTGCGGTTTTCGTTATTATAATATTTGTTTAATATACAGATAACTGCAATAATTACCACATGGGAAAATATAGATCTAGTTTCGCTACTTGATACTAGATGGCGCTAGTAGTTATATTTATATTCATAATAGTGTCCGATACATTTTATCTGGACCAGACCGAACTACATGCAAATCATACAATTATTTTGTCATGTGAGGGTATTGAACCCCCAGATATAACCGTATAGAAACACTTTTAGCTTCTGAACTAGCCGGGTTGACTTTTAATTAATGCGACGTAGTATTTAGTATTTAAACAAATGTTATTTGAAATGAATATTTCGAATGTTGAATGATATATAAATTTCATATTAAAACATGGGGACAGACTTTTAAAGGCGTTTTAAGTGAGCATCAACTCTATCTCTTTATCTATTTCATGCCAAGAAGAAATAGAAACCGAGAGCCATGAACATTAGATTAGCAAGTTGTGATGAATCATAATAGATCTATTGCAATACGGCTTGAACTTTAACAACTAGACCAAATAATAGCCATTCCAAAATCAAAGCAAGTAAGAGACTCCTTTGTTCACAATTATGAATGAAAGTGATATAAATACGAAATAGTATGAAACAATTGACCAATGACGAGGCTATCGGTGCACCTACACATTTAAACATGGTGCATATTCTGCGCGCACGGGCATCGCGTCCGTTCACCACTGATAAAAGCACAGCCACAAACATACCTACTAGGTACATAATTAACGAGCCATTGGCCGCGTCTGAATGATTGTTCGTTACCTACTTGTTATAAAAATGTTGACATATATTTAATAAACATAACAATTACTGTTTCGGAAATATTTTAGAAGAAATATAACTCCGAAGATTGTTAGTGTTATTGTAATAGAAATGCTTGATGTAGGTTTAATCTTTAGTATTAGGAAAATGAAAATAATACAGATAACACATCATATATCTCCAAGCTATGCTTGTATTGTGAGTTGGAATACATAAAAAATATTAATTAACTGAAAAGTCCTTTTAGAACATACCCTGTCGGGAACTTGGAGTGGAGTGATTCGATCTTCCAAATATTCAAAACTATACCGTCGAAATGGTCACCTGACCACCCCCTAAGTTCCAAAGAAATGCCGAACAGTGCAGTTCATTTAAGGAATAATCTATTTATAGTCTTTTACAACTTCCTAGACCAATGATGAGATTTATTCGTATTTTTGTTCGAGACATCATGGGCGTAAAAATTAAATGTATCTTCTACTTGGTGTTATCCCACATTAGGTGGGGTCGGCAGCATATTCTCTCCTTTCATTCTCGTTAGTCATCTTAAAATTCACACCTTTTCCGCCGTATCATCTTTTACGCAATGCATCCATCTTTTATTTGGCTCTTCCACTTCTTCTTTAACCATATATCCTCATTTCTAGAATTTTCCTTGTAACAAGTGAGACGTCGAGTGAAATGTGTATTGTTTTAAAAAATGATATCTTTTTATTTTGACTACGATATATGACTTGGTATAAGATAAATATTTACTAACCAATAATCACTACCTTATAAAAATATGAACGCCATTAAGAATTGGCTTATCGGAGTAGAAGGCTGGTTGGTACACGCGTATGGTCATAATTTGAACTTCATAACCTAATTATCGCACATTGTGGTCAGATAAGCGGTCGCCGATAGCACAGCGCCGATGATTGGTCGCACCTGTGCCAAAGAACTCAGGGGGAGGAAATAAAACCGCCTAATCCACCATATTGCATTCACAAGATATTCTTTAACACGACATTTTGAGAGCTTGTGCTCTTTTTTATTATTGTTTTTTGTTTAATTGTTCTTCTATTGCAAACTCTTCTTTCCCCGTGGTATCTAAATGTTGGTTGTGAGATTTGTTACAATGTAATTTTTCATTAACATTTTTTTATTGCTGTAGGACAGCAGACACGCTGACGACCCACTTAGAATTTAGCAATTACCGTCGCCTATCGGTGTTTGCAACGCCAGTGGCATCGCGAACACGCTGCTGTCCCATAAGGGTACAGCAACTTGGGCCCCAATGCCGGAACACAGCACGAAGTTATTACGACGGTATACTTAAAACCAAAGGTAGTCGCCATCCAGACTGGCTTGGGGCCCTACCTGTAGCTAAGGTGGGTTGTTTTATCGCCTTTTACGACAGGCCGACTCCGGCCGCAGAGGTCAGTATTCTTTCTCCGCCACTGCACGGATAGAAATTACAATAATTTGTAGTTTACAATTACATTACAATAATCTCTAGTTCGATAAATTATTCACGGACCTATCTGTTCATACCGACGTGACTGGTCAGTAGCTGTCTAGTACGTTGAGTAAGTATATTCAGTTACAACATGGGTGACGTGTCAACTCATGAGAAAGTGAGAAACCCATCAAAATTGGTCGTTATAGCTCTGTAAGAATAATAAATGCAGTTTCGTGTGCATTGTATAAAAACCGATTATTTTGATATTAAAAATAATGAAATTATATTACAGTAATATATTTTAAAATAAACAATATTATATTACATTAATCAACGAATGTATTTGAAAAAAAAAATGATTTCGTTTAATTCTGTGAATTAAATTATTATTGTACTTTGTGTTGAACTGCACTATTTTCCTGTTAAATATTATCAAGAACAATTATAAATTATTTTAATCGACGTAACATATATATTGACTAACACCATAAACAATTTTATTCTAATCTTCAATAAGAAAATAAATATCTTATAAAAAAAACTATAGAAATGTGTCCGTGAGGAATAAATGAGGTGTGTAATTGCAAAAACTGGCTATAATATTTTTTTGGAAACGGGTAAATTGAACTAAACCCATGCTGATTTAGTGTAATTTGATACGAAACACAAAATAAAATGTTGAATATAATACTGAAACATATAGAATATTCAGACATTTGTGCAATAAAAAGTTGACAGCTATGTAGATATTGTTTTCTAATGATATTTCGTTATTTTATATTAAAAAAAAACCACTTTAGATGGTTACACACCTCAAATGTATATTATCTCAGAATTACGCAACAATTAAAACCGCAAATAACATTTACTCGTACCTTAGTATTTTGATTTAGGCATACATCGACAATAATACCTAAATGTTATGCTGGATTTTTTATATGTCGGGTTTGGCCCATACATCAGAGGGGCAACTCTGATATGGCAATATACCAATTTATTTCATTCGAACAATCAGTTAGATCTAGAAATATAGAAATACAGAAATGAAATACATCTAATTAAATAACTAGTCATGTGACAGTGAGGGCGGATTAAATAACGTAGTCATGTGACATTGAGGGCGGTCACCTAGGGCTGTACTGACTGTCAGAGACAGGGTTCCACGCACCCACCGCAATAAGGACAGTACTAATTGCCTGAGACAACGTTCCATATCCAATAACTGGGCAGTACTGACTGTCAAGAGACAGTGGTCCGTGCACCAAGACGCATTCGTATGAAATGCGTGCCGGCTCAACAGCGCGGCTCCTTATATAGGCGGAGGTGGGGCGAACTCGGTGCACGTTCCACTAGCGCCCTCTAGACGCCGTCTCGTTAAATAATATGGCTGTCGTTACATCCGGTGTAGTTTTTAAATAATATGACTTCCGTCAATGGCCGCTGCCACATCCGGTGCAGCGTTTAAATAATACGACTTCCATTACAATACGGCCGCCGCCACATCCGGCGCAGCCGTTAAATATATGACTTCCGTCACGGCCATTCTGATAAATCACTCGTCCTCGAGTGCATTAAGAAAAGGACTCGTTATTTCCCACCATTATCATTATTACATATCAATATGGTAAGTACTACTGGTCCAGGTTTACAATAGGAAAAACCCCTACAGTTCAAACATGCTGGTCTGAATCGTCACCCACTAAAGCAGGTGAGACTCCTGCAGCGCATCACTGATCATCACTATAGCAAGTTAAAGAGGCTGGTCCGAATCGTCACCCACTAAAGCAGGTGAGACTCCTACAGCGCATCACTGATCATCACTATAGCAAGTTAAAGAGGCTGGTCCGAATCGTCACCCGCTAAAGCAGGTGAGACTCCTACAGCGCATCCTTAAATCACCACAGCAAGATTAAACAGGCTGGTCCGAATCGTCGCCCACTAAAGCAGGCGAGACTCCTACAGCGTATCATTTATCATCACCACAGCAAAGTCAAACAGGCTGGTCCGAATCGTCGCCCACTAAAGCAGGCGAGACTCCTACAGCGTATCATTTATCATCACCACAGCAAAGTCAAACAGGCTGGTCCGAATCGTCGCCCACTAAAGCAGGCGAGACTCCTACAGCGTATCACAGGTCTCCCACAATAGCAGAAGAGACCATACTAATTGATCACTCAAAAGATTCTATTACAGCTTCGGAATTATCTACACTTAATACTGCAAAAGGTTTAACCCGGGCTTTTCATTTATTAAATCTTATAGTGTCAACATTAGCCACTTTTTGAATATTTTGTTTCAAAACAACTAGGAGCTATTTTAGCTAGATTAAGTGAACAACCTTGAATGCCAAACATCAGTTCTATAGGCGTAAAACCTGTGGTCCTGGAACGCGTACTATTAAGAGCAAGCTGAACCTCTCCCAGTTCATCCTTCCAGGTAATATTAGTATTACATTCTATAAAAATTTTAAAGTTCGCATGACCCAAACTTTTTGCAGTCATAACAACGTCCTCTATCTGCGATAATGCGCTTCAGAGCGCCAAATAAGTTCACAGCATTTTTAATTGCTCTTACCGCATATGAAGAACTTAAGGCCGGAGTATATTCAAGCAGTACAAACTTTGTAAAGGCGTCTATTAAAACCGAGGAATATTCCTTTCTATCACTTTTTCCTGAAAGTTTTCCTGTTAGATCTAAATGAATTGTATGCCAAGGGACTAGATGTTTGGAAACTGAATGCAACTGCATTTGCTGTGCACCTGAAGGGCCTTTGGAAGTTTTACATACTACACAGCAATTAAACTTTTTTACAAATCTAGCCATATCAGGAAACCAAAAAATTCATAAAGTTTGTCTAAAGTCTTATTAAAAACTAAATGTTTTATTTCATTATGGACATGGCTAATGAGGGACCAAACCAAAGAACGAGGCACAATAGGTAACCAACCAGGAACGCTTCTACGTTCTATCTTCCTATACAGTATTCCTTGTCTTAATTCATACTTATGCAATATCTCTTTAGGTAATTGATTATTACGGACTTTTGATATTATTTCAGAAAGTGAATCGCGTTCTTGTTCTACGATTAACCAAACTTTATCCAATTCAAGAAAATTTACCTTACGGGGTTCAGAATAAGAAATCTGCATGAGCCATCTTGCCTCTTTGTACACGATATCAAAATCGTAAGCCTGCAATATCACGCTTTGAATGAGAAGCTTTAAAGGAGTTACAATCGGTTAATACAGTGAATTTTCGTCCATGTAAGTAATGACGAACTGAAACTATATACCCGAGGTATTCGGTTTGGACTTTTAGAAACGAACACTTCTTTAAATTAAACTAGAACCCTGCATTGGAGTGGTTTAAGTAATTTGTCTAAACGGTGAAGCCCAATCATCAATACTTTTTGAAATTGAAAGTACATCATCCATGAAAACTAAAATCTTTTCGTCATTCATGGGTTTTAAAGCACTATTAACAGCCTTTTGAAAAATGGAGAAGGGGCATTGCGTAATCCAAAGGGCATAGCCAAATATTCAAACTGCCCTTTTGGGGTTACAAATGCAGTTTTTTTTCTATGGAATTTTCATGTACAGGAAGTTGGTGAAAACCAGATGCCATATCAATACCACTGAAATATTGAGGCGCCATCAAGTTTGTCAATTCGTTCGCTAATCAGAGGTAAAGGACAATGAATCGGTCAAGTATTATTATTCAATTCCATATAGTCTAGAGTTCCATATAGTCAAGGGCTCGCAAATGGGGATGAACTTTCTCTAATAATATTTGCCGCCAACAATTGCTCAATTTTATCATCAACTACCTTAGATTCCTGAGGGGACAACCTATATGGTCTCATAAGTACTACTTTATGAGGATCTATCAAATCAATTTTCAACTGCCCAGTTTTAATTCTAGTTGTCGGAAAATTTTCAATAAAATTCTCAGCATATTGCGTTAATATGTTAAAAAGTTTTACTCTATCAGATCCCGTTAGGTCGGTATTAATTGAATCAATGTTAAATATTGGTCCGGTTTTGGTACACACATTAGACTCCCTACATTTAGACTCCCTACATCGCTTAAATATTAAACCGGTCTTGGAAATTTCAACTAGAATATCACACTCGAAGTATATCTCCACCTAATTAAATAGCGTCTCGCAGGCAATCGTCCGGAACTACATGAAGAGTGACGCTAATTTCGAAGCTCTGAATATTTATGACACAAACAATTTGCTCTGTGCTACTAATGGTACTCTTTTCAATACCAGTCATGTTGATAAGGTCATTCAATCGTTGTCCAATAATAAGGTGTGAAAAGCTTTTCTAATTAAACTACACTCCGAACCGGAATCGAAAATAAAGAGAAATTTCATACCACCACAGTCCATAATACCCCGAACGATCTGTAGCAACTTGTTCCTTCTTCATATTGTCAACCCTTTTTGGGCAGGTGGAGACGACGTGGCCTGGCTCCCGCAAACGTAGCAGGTGGGGTGTGGCCTCTGGTTGATACGTTTATCCGCAGTTGTGGAGCGATTTTGTGGTTTGTTTCTGTCACAGCAATCAGCTCCACGATGCCCAATCCTGCCACATATGTTGCAGCTGCCACGAAAGCTGAACGTGGCGCGAGAGCGTTTTAACATTCTGACTTTCTTTTCAAGGAAAAGAGTCGAGTTCAATTTACGACGTATTTGAACATCGCACTGAGATAATACGGAAATGGCAAAGCCAGTCACCACCTTTTCAGGTAAACTTGCATCCGGGATGTTTTCAATTAACTGCCAAAGTCTTAAACATGCTTGAGCGGGGGCCTCAATCCTGAATCAACATAGGACGAGAGAATTGAGCTTTCAAAGTCTCCTGTATATCTTCCCACTGATACTGACTGGGAGGTATTTTGGTGAACAATGTGGCTGCACGGCCTCTTAGACAATGGGTCAGCGTTATGATTAAATCGACACCTTTCAAATTCTTGTTATTACTAATTATGGTGTCGGACAGGCAACACCATCCCTCTATGTCTGAATTCGGATCATCAGGGTTAAATGGCACTAATACCGAGAAAGTATGTGGTGGTGCATCGGACCGGGGTAGTTAAGCATCATTTAATTCCAATCTAAATTATTTGAGGGTAGCGGAATATTTTCCTGCATATTTTGTGATGAAGTGCCAGAGGTGGGCGGAAGATCCGATCCCACTTCTGATGTCGGGTTTGGCCCATACATCAGAGGGGCAACTCTGATATGGCAATATACCAATTTATTTCATTCGAACAATCAGTTAGATCTAGAAATATAGAAATACAGAAATGAAATACATCTAATTAAATAACTAGTCATGTGACAGTGAGGGCGGATTAAATAACGTAGTCATGTGACATTGAGGGCGGTCACCTAGGGCTGTACTGACTGTCAGAGACAGGGTTCCACGCACCCACCGCAATAAGGACAGTACTAATTGCCTGAGACAACGTTCCATATCCAATAACTGGGCAGTACTGACTGTCAAGAGACAGTGGTCCGTGCACCAAGACGCATTCGTATGAAATGCGTGCCGGCTCAACAGCGCGGCTCCTTATATAGGCGGAGGTGGGGCGAACTCGGTGCACGTTCCACTAGCGCCCTCTAGACGCCGTCTCGTTAAATAATATGGCTGTCGTTACATCCGGTGTAGTTTTTAAATAATATGACTTCCGTCAATGGCCGCTGCCACATCCGGTGCAGCGTTTAAATAATACGACTTCCATTACAATACGGCCGCCGCCACATCCGGCGCAGCCGTTAAATATATGACTTCCGTCATATACATTTCTGTATTTATCAATAATGGGACATTTTAATTAAATCGAATGAAATGTTTCGAATAGGGAAGTTGTCCAATATTTTTAAGCAACAAATGTAATTCGCGACAGAATTACATATTGATGTTGAAAAGAAAATATTGTGATGTAAAATAATAGAGATGCACAGTAATAGAAAGAATGTGTTCAACAATCCTAACTAATATTCAAATGCGAAAGTGAGTTTGTTTGTTATGCTTTCACGCCTAAGCCGCTGAACCAATTTTTCTTAATTTTGGCATAGTCATATATTGTACCTTGAAGAAGTATATAAGTAGGTAACTTTTTTAAAATTCATATTCAAGCAACATAGCAATAGGAACTCTCCTAGACAATTTCAAAAATAAACAATTGCACTTTTCCGTAATAATATGTATAAAATTTAAAAAAAGTTTAACCACTAAATCAAAGCGGGAACGAAACGGTTTCTAATTATATAGTTGAAAACACATTAAACATTAAAATACTTGAACAACTTGAATAGAATCGTAGTTAGAACACAAAGGTTCATGAAAGCACTTTGAGTGTAAATAACGTAAAGTTATCCACTTAGACTGCTAACAATAGCCCGAGTCACATACCGTCCTCAGCCCTCTGTCAATCCGAATAAATTATACCTACTCTGATTCACCGAAGAGGTGTAATCACAAAACAGAACAAAAATTATGTATGCCTGACTCATTATGAATCAGAGGCCAAGTTAGGTGCTTTAGGTAAGTTCGTGTTTGCGAGAGATTAGGCCGATATCACAGCATGTGTGTACAGTCCGTTATGTCAATAATTAGCACTAGGTAATCAAACACGCTTTAATGAACAAATTATCGGTGGTCGAGGGTTAATTTTACCTAATGATATTTCCATAAATATTTAAATCAACAAATAAATTGCCTTCAACATAGCTATCAAGTGATAACCAATTTTAATGTCATAAATTATCTTTAATTGGGTAAATAAAAAATTGTACATATAGTGAATGTTAGACTGTTATTTTTAAGGTGCACTTATTTTATTAAAGTCAAACTAAAACACACTTTTTTGTTGTGTTATTATAAATATCAATAACTACAAAAGGTGCTTGTACTGAATGTTATTAACGAAAATACACTTTTAAGGATAATAAATAGAAACAGCTGAGTAATGAAAATAAAATAACTTTCTTTGTGAATCGAAAAACTTCGCACGTAGGTAGGTAGGTATACACTTTTTGATCTTTTACGCGGTGCATAGTTAAAAGCGTTTATTATAATTAGATGAAAAACACAGACGTCACATAGAATACTCTTGTGCGCGGCGGGATGGCGATAAAACGAATTTTTAACTAATTTATTCATCCGCGTTCCACAAAAGTCTGTCATGTGGAACATTAGGCATTGTGGGTCGGGCGGGTGCATCAAACGGCCCTACTATTTCATCCACTCAGACAGGCGGCGCTCAAAAAGAAATCATCAAATAAAAAGAAAGACAAGAGAGGAAAAAGCAAATGAATTAAAACAACATAATCGTTTAGGTTTAAGACGGCACGGCACAAGCGGGGCTCCCCTCTACCGAACAAACTTTCTTTCAAGTCTGTGTACCTGTTCCCGATTCTCAAGTGGATGAATTATATCCCGAGGGAGACGAGGGGAGATCGCCCACACCGGCACCGGGGTTATTTCTAATGAAGACGTGCTCGAGTTTTATTTTTAATGGCGAGGTGATACCATTCTCACCTGCCGCCGTTCGCGGAGGCTTCGCAATATTTATCAGGGCAAACTTTTACACTTTTTTCTCTTAACACTTTTATGAATAAAACTCGCGCTAAAGAAAGTTTGAAAGATTTTCTCAAAGTAGATTTTTAGTAATAAAATTAACAAAAACTAAGAGAGGAACGGTTGGATGGATAATAAAATGCAAATAAAAAGAAAAGAAAGGAAGCTTACTTAAGGCCGCGAGCCGCCTGGCCGAGGTGGTGGACGTGGGCACCTGCTTACTCCTCATATCCGCCAGCCAACCGGCCGCCAGGCATTCGTACAAACCGCCAACTCCCATAAGCGCGCTGTGCACTTTCATCGAGCGACACCTGAGTCCTCACACGACACTGACCGCGCGGCACGCACTCCGCGCCCTCCGACTATCACCTACGGACTACCACACAGAGATTCACAGCCTCCGAGTCCTAGACTGGCGGCGCGTGGGCTCGGGCACTACTCACATCGGCAGGCGCCCCACACGTTGGCCAGGCTCCACAGGCGGTACGAGTAGCTGTCACCATAGCACCCGAACATGCTCTCATCGGTTCTCGCGACCATGGCCCGCACGAGCGGACTGACGTGCTTTCAGCGGCGCGGCGCGCGGCGGAATGGCGCGGCCCGCCTCTCGCCCCGCCCTGGGCCCCGCCGCGCCTCGCTCCGCCGCCCCCACCTTCGCTTAATTAGCGGAGCCCACTGCCACTGCTGTTCGCTCGCCGCTCGTCGCTCGCCGCTTACCGCTCGTACGTCACTTCGAGGCTGATCGCCTTCTCTGGATCCCGCACTCGAAGAAATTACGCGCGCACTGAAGCCGAAGCGTGCGCCTTTACCTTTGGATTTGTTTATTTACATGCTTTACGCCCCACCTATCCGCTTATCTACCTGTCTCTATCTTTCATTCATTCCAATCTGATAACGTCTTTCTACTTTTTAAATAAATATTAGAAACATGAATGAGAGAGACATTAAAAGCAAAATAGATAAAACAACGACTCGTACTTGTTTTATATAAATTTAAAATTGTCTATTTTATAATTATAATAATTTTAAATTTATATTTATAATAAATTTATATAAAATACACGTACTTTTATATTTTAATATCGCGTTTCAATTTAGTAAACGTGGCCGTTCCAATATAGCCAAATGTGCATTGCATTTTTAGTTACGCTTTTCACCGCCGGATGGCGATAGTAGTCTTTATGTTTTACTTTTGTATTGAAAAATTCTTTATAATTCTTGTGTGTTAGGAATACTGACATATTTTCAGAGCTAAACGGTTCAATAAAAAACGATGATAGCTAAAGTTACACACAGCTAAATGTGATCTACACGTTTTTGAAATTAAATTTCTTTATTTATTATATGTATGTTTATATTTGGATATTTGAATAATACAATTATTATCTGGTCCTTTCTTGGTCTTTTTTATTCCGTACGTATTACTGCAAAAAAGAATTGAAAGGTTTATATCTCGATAATATCCTTTATATTTTTCGTTAAAACGAATAGACTCATTTTATATTTGCTTACACGCAACTATGTCTATATAATTTTTCGTATGTTAAACAAGGGTTGTGTATTGCATTAATGACATCTTAACTCGTACGGGCTCATAAATACATGTACAATTTACGTATAAGCAAAGAAAATGTAAAAAGTGAGCTTTCAGTTTATTATATTAATATACGTTGTGAAGTAAAACGTTAATATCAATTTTGACTTCAAAGTCATCTGTCATATATCCCTCTTTAGATACGTAGTAGCCAAGTGACATCACAACCAATCTGGAAGTCATGTATTCGACCTCCACGACGGCTTTACTCGCCTAACATGGATATTTTAACATATTTATTATGTATGTACTAATGAAGAAAATAGGGAGGAAACTGGCGTACTTAGAGTACCCGTCAGTCCGCCTCGGACAAGCGTGGCGCGTATGCTATTTGTCCTGTCTAGGGGAACCCGTGGGAATTTATTTATTATACCACTCTTTAAAAAAATTTCTAGTTCAAAATGTCGTTTGGTATTGGAATATATGGGAATTATTTATACCCTGGCCAAGAATACTTCTTCATTATTACTTTTTTTAATGCTGCAAGACAGCAAACAGGCTACTATGGGTGTTTGCAGCGCCAGTGGCATCGCGAACACGCTGCTGTCCTATAAGGGTACAGGAACTTGGGTCATTAAAGCCGGAAACAACATAAGGTTATTATGGCGGCATGCTTAAGACTAAAGGTGGTCGCCATCAAGATAGGCTTGGAGCCCTACTCCGTAGCTAGGGTGGATTGTTCTGTCGCCTTTTACGACAGGCTGCCCCCAGCCGCAGAGGTCAGTATCATTTCTCCGCCTCTGCACGGATAAAATTCTATCGTTATTTTGTACTAAATAACTTTCGAATTTATTAAAATATCATTATTTTGATAACTGCGGAATGGCTATAACAAATTGGTCTTTTATTATTAAAGTGTCCCTAAACCACCTATACGCTGTTATGTCAAGAACAATACACATGTGTCGTACGTTGCGCCCGCGCAGCCCGCGCAGCCCGCGCAGCCCCCGCAGCCCGCGCAGCCCGCCACCACACCTAGAGATGTATTCTTCTCAACCTTTTTGTTTTTTGTGACATTTTGAAAAATACTGCTTGGTATCACTTCGAGTACGGCTTCATTCGGCTTCATTGTTCATAGTATTAAAGCGATGTTATTTTGTTTATTTTTTTTCGTCTTGCTTGGAAGAAAATTAATTATCATTTATTATATTGATAATTAGTTTTGTATTAGCATATTTTCTAAAACTCTTGCAGGATATGGACATATGTTATTTGTACGAACCGTGGGCGGTAGGTACTTACTGAGAAATGTCTAATAATATAAGAACTAAATGCTCTTTGTTTATTATGATATAATTAGCATAATCATAAAAATGACGAAGATGTCTTACTTATTTATTAATTATTAATAAATTAGCAAACGTATTTATTTATGAAAAACATGTTTGCATTGAGTTCTTATCAAATATCATGTTTTCCTATACAATGGCGTGACGTGTTTTTTTCATTGAATCACAAATTGCATAATTTCATAACATTTATTTCGATTTCTCATATTTTGTATTTTATCAACAGATGCGAGCGTCTAACCGTTTCGTAATCTTATAGATCGATTTCATGACTACGAAGTACTTAAGAAAGACACGTGTCTGTCGAGAACTTCGTGGTGTAATGGCTTTTGGAGGTCACGGGTTCTGAGGTGTGGGGGGTATAGGTCGTTAATTGAAACACGTATTGTCTGTACGACGACTTTAATTATACTGACTAAATCGACTTACACACTACACCACCGGGGTACAAGAAAAAAAAAATGTAACCTAAACATTTTTTTTTTTTTTTTTTTTAACAGTTATTATAATAAAATTGGTATTATATTAGTATGTACATAGTGACTTAATACTAGAATTCAATTAATGCTAAGCATATTAAACATTATTTTTAAACAACTTAGTTCTATTTTTATGCACAATTTCTATCTTATTGTTTTTCATAATTTTTACATTAGGTTCTAAATCTTCAATTACAGTATATGGGCCAATATATAATTTATCTAATTTTGTTGCAGGTTCATTTTTTAACAATATTAAATCATTTTTCTTATATAATACCTGTTTTTTATTTTTATCATAAGTACATTTTCTTATTTGTTTATTTTGTAACAAATTATTTCTAGCATCTTTGTGTGCAACTTGCAAACGATACCTTAATTCTAAACTATAATTATCTGGATTATACAAAGGTTCAATGTTTTTACTTATTCTACTCGGGATTTCACAAGGTTTCCCAAAAACTAACTCATATGGAGCGTATTTTGTAGAAGAATGTACAGTGTTATTAAAAGTAAAACACCAGAATGGAAGCCAGTGGCTCCAAGTTTCAGAAAATTGGTCACATTGTATTCTCAGATATGCACCTAAATGTTTGTGTGCATTCTCAAGAGATCCTATTGATTCATGGTGGTATGAAGTTGAATTTAATTTTTCAATTCCCAAAAGAGTACAGACTTCTGTCATTGTAGATGACATGAACTCTGTTCCTTTATCTGTAGCTATCTGTTTCGGTATTCCGAACCTTAAAATAAAATTGTTAACAAATGCTTTAGCTACGGTTACAGCTTCCTTATTTTGAAGTGGATACGCCTCTACGAATTTAGTTAATTCGCATTGTAATGTAAGTATATAACTATTATTATCTATATCTTTGTCCAGTGGACCAACTAAATCTAAGAAAACTTTTTCAAAAGCATACGAAGCTGTGGTTGTTATTACCATAGGCTCCTTAGTATTTCTTGAATACTTTGAAAATTGACATTTATCGCATTTACTTACAAATTCTCTAACATCTTTCTCCATTTCTGGCCAGTAATACTTTCTTTTTATGTTATTAATCATTCTGCGCACACCAGCATGACCACTTGTGGGCAGTAAATGATAGTCATTAATAATAAATCTTTTATCATTGTCGTCATTAATTCTTTCAACACCTCGCAAAATACAAATGCGTGGACCGGTCCACATTTCGTCATTTTTAATTTCGTCTACTAAATCTTTAATAAATAACGCGTTATTATTTCCTTTTATTATACATACTTTATCAACGTTTATGTTTTTACAAAACTGACTTAATTTCTTCACAAAAACGGCTCGCGTGTATTGCGCTTTGAAATTAAGGTTAATGTATAACGTTTTCTTACTTTGAGAAAATGCAAAACACTCGGTTTCTACATTTATATTATTTTGTTTCTTAAGTTTATTTATCTCCTTTCCTTCTATTAAAACCATCTCTACAGCGTCACTCGGTATCCGTAACAATTCCACAACTTTCGGGTGATCAGTCCGATTGTCCGTGTCATTGCTATTGATATGAGTTTCTGTATTATCTTCCACGTTGCTTATTTTTTTCTTTTGTGCTCTAGTCATTACTGTTAATAATATTGAGTTCATACACTTTAATTCGTCCGAGTTTGTTGGTAACCTAGATAATGCGTCAGCTACGCAATTATCTTTTCCTTTAATATAAGTGATATTAAAATCGTATTGTTCTAATGTTAATCTATGTTTTAGTAATCTACTTGACGGATCTTTCATTCCAAACAAATATATTAACGGTTTATGGTCAGTCATAATTGTAAATTTTTTACCTAAAAGATATGGCCTAAAATACTTTACTCCCCACACGATTGCAACTAATTCTTTTTCAATTGTTTGATAATTTCGTTCGGCTTTGTTTAAAGGTCGACTTGCATAAGCAATCGGTCGCATATCTTTATTGCAAAGTACTGCTCCAACGGCAATACCTGAAGCGTCAGTTTGCAAAATGAACTCATTTTTGTTCGAAAAATCTGGGTACTGTAAAACGGGTGGTGATATCAACTTTTTTTTTAAAATTTGAAATGAATTTTCACACTCGTTGGACCAAACAAAAGGTACATTTTTACGACACAAGTTATTTAATGGGATAGTTATCTCAGCAAAATTTTGAATAAACTTTCTATAGTAGTTACAAAATGCAACAAAGCGTTTTACTTCATCTGTATTTTTAGGCTTAGGGTAATTCTCAACTATTTTAATTTTGTTTTTATCAGGCAAGATTCCTTTTGCTGATACTGTATGACCTAAATATAATAATTCTTGTTTTAAAAAATTACATTTATTGGGATTTAATTTTAAATTTACTTTTCTAAGTCTTTCAAAAACATCAGTTAAATTTTTATTGTGACTTTCTAAATTACGTCCAAAAATTACAAGGTCATCAAGGTAGATAAAACATTTCTCATAGTTTAATCCTGACATAGCTATAGTCATAGCTCTTGAAAAAGAACTAGGGCTGGTTTTAAGACCCATTGGCATTCTTTTCATCTGGTACTGTCCCGTATTAGTTGTAAATGCCGTAAGTTTCCTAGACTCTGGATTCAAGGTTACTTGGTAATATGACTGGCTAAGGTCTAAATGACTAAAATAAACTGCACCGGAAAGAGATTCTAAAATATCCGTTATATTAGGCAATGGGAATTTATCGTCTTGAATAATTTCATTTAATTTACGGTAATCAATAACTAATCTCCACTTTTTATTAACATCGTCGGACTTTTTTGGTACAAGTAAAATAGGACTTGACCATTCACTTTGAGTTTCTTCTATAATATCGTCTTTTAGCATTTGCTTAATTTGTTTATTTATTTCTGGTTTTTGACTATTTGGTAGTCTATACGGTTTCGTATAAATAGGATTCGTATTTGGTTTTAAATAAATGTTATGTTCGTATATATTGGTAGTAGTAAGTTTATCTCCTGGGAGATAAAATATATCGCTATACTTGGAACAAATAGCTTCTATAGTCGTCCGTTCCGTAGGGTGTAAATGGTCTATATTCAAGGTTGATAACAAAGTACTAGCTCGTTCTGCATTCGACTTACATGCAGTAAATTGACAGATTTGGTATTCATTTAACGAATGTACTTCTGGCTGAAAAGTTGGTATAGTAACTAACTCCTCACCGGTATTCAATATTTTAATCGGTATAACATTGTTAACAGGTTTAACTATTAAGGCTGCTAAATACAAATTTTCATTTAACTGTTTTGGTAAAACAACAATATCATGGTTCAATTTATTATTCTGTAATTGTATATAATGGATTGATTCACTTCTAGCAGGTACAGTCAGACAGCTATAAGAAATAGTTGGTGTCGTATAAAGTGGTATGGTACACTCGTGCACATTACGTAATTTTAATATATTATTTTCTAAGTCAATATGTGAATCATAATTTGATAAAAAGTCTAGCCCAAGTATTCCATCTGATTTACAGGGTAATTTATCAAACAAATAAAATTTATGATTAAAGCAAGTTCCATTTTGATCATATAAAGATAGATAAACAAAACCTTCAGATTGAGTTTTTCCCCCAATACCATTTATTTCGATGTTGTCTCTAAATAGTGGAATTTGTTCCGTTAATACTTTCTTGGTAACTGTTGAAATTGATGCTCCGGTATCTACTAGCCATGAACATTTGTTATTATTTACATTAAAATGAGCATATCTAACATTTTCATTACAAGTCATAATATTAAAATATTTAACCCCGAAAAAACCGATTTTCATTTTCCAATTTTTCTTTTTGTTTTTCCGTATTGTCACATAATTGAACAGGGAACATCTTATGTTGTGAACTTCTACCACGATTTCCTCTACCACGATAAGATCTTGTCGAAGAATAATTATAATTATTTCCCCTGTTATTACTTGTTCCACGGTAATATCCACCACGGGAATTATTATTGAAATGTTGTTGTTTAAAATTATTATATTTATTAACTGTGTCATAATTAGCATATCCAAATGGTTTTAGGGAATTAAAACCATTCTTATAATAATTATTTCGACCTCCTGTGTTATTATATCTGTTATTTGACCTACCTCTCATGTTGAAAATATTGCTGGATGAAGAAGGTTGAGCCAACTCTTCGTCTTCAGCTGCTCGCACCGCATCTTTGAGGTCCAAATAGTTACGTGCTGAAATAATGGTACTTAATCGCCTATTTCTTAACCCATCAGAAAATCTTTTAATTGCAAGTTTTTCATTTATAGGTCTTAGTATTTCACATGCTTTTTCGTTACCGTCAGCTTGTGCGATAGTCAGGCCTACGAATAATTCTGATAATTTATTTCCATATTCACTGATAGACATATTATTTTGACTCAAGTTATTTATTTGAGAAAGAATAGAATTTGCAGATTTTTTTGTAAGCAAATAAGATTTCATGTCTTTTACGAGACTTTCTATATCATTATATTCACCTTTTAATTTTAACTTAGCAGATTTAGTAAGCCTAGTTTTTAATACGAAAGATATTAGTAACTTTATCTGATCTTTATTTTTTAAACAATCACTATACAATTCTACAGTGTCAATAATTTTTTCTGTTGTTTCCTCAGAACCATCCATTATAGGAATTAATGATGTTGCCGTTCTTATCTCAAAGTTTTCCATTTTGCAAAAATTATTATATTTTAAGCTAGATTCAGTACTATAAGTAAGAATTTTTGAGTAAGCTAATTCAATTTTTTCTCCTAATACTTCAAGTATAAGTTCATCTAATTCTAAAGAAATTTTATGCTCGGGAATAATACTTATAATATTTTCATAAGAAGAATATAGCTTTTTAGCCTTTAATATTTTTTCGTCTACAATAATTTTATATTGTTTTCTTTTAGAGCCCAATTTCCTTAAATATATTTGTATGTCAGTTAACTCACATAAAATTTGTTCTACATTTTCTTCCATAGATTTTTTAATGACGTTAAAATATACTCACTAATTATTAACTAAATTTAAAGTTCAATAGAAAATCAGTAACGGCACCTTGTTCTGGAATAAGTAGCGCACAAAAACACAAACATAGCACTCTTAGTTTTATAGCTCACAGAAAAAGAATTAAAAAAATAATAAAAGCACTACACATCCTCAACTCCTTCTCCTTCGCCGTAGATCCTTTTGGACAGCCGCATACGCATTCTTCTGACAAACTCAGCATTAATTCTCTTATCTATCCATTTCTTCTGTCTGTCCAGTACTTTTTTAATAAGTACAACCAAAATGAAAAGTATGATTAATCCCAAGGCCGACAGCAGTAGGATGTTGTTTCTTTGGATATGAGTTTCTATAATAGTATTCTCTCCAATAATCACCTCCTTTATTTCTTGTTTATTGTTTCCGTTGCCCATTGTAATTTTTATAATATATAATTTTTCTGTCTTCAAACGACGTTGTCAGTTCAGTGGTTGGCGTCATTATTATGTTTTTTAATTTTTATAATTCAAAAGTCTTAACTTCGTGCACTGAGGCACACAGGAATTCGCTGATCTCGCTTATTTATCCGTCGCGCCGTCGCGTCGCCCGGCACCTGGGCGAAACCCGATACCTAGGCGATAGCGCAAGGCAGGGTCGCCATGAGGTGTGGGGGGTATAGGTCGTTAATTGAAACACGTATTGTCTGTACGACGACTTTAATTATACTGACTAAATCGACTTACACACTACAGTTCCATTCTCATCCCACGTCTGGGTGTTTGTATGAATAATATTTATTTATTTACAAACGAAAAGTTTATATGTACTCGTAGTATATCAGTTGTCTAGTACCCATGACACTAGTGCTTTACTTTGTTTGGGATTAGATGGTGTTGTGTACCTAAATGTGAATATTTATTTATTTTACTAGTTGAGCAAGGCTCAGTATTCCTTTCAGGCTTATGTTTTTGGTATACCTAATGTTTTCATTACGACAGTCACACCAAATATAACCGACTGATAGCACAAAATTGGCTGTACCTTCGCTTTCCAACACAATTCCAACTTTCGGTATTAAATACATATACTTAGACAACCAGTACACACATGTTTTGCTTTAAAACATTGAAAATTCAACGTGCTAGGGCCCCAAGCCTGTCTGGATGGCGACCACCTTTGGTCAAGTATGCCGCCATAATAACCCAAATTCCTGTACCCTTATGGGACAGCAGCGTATTCGCGATGCCACTGGCGTTGCAAGCATCTATAGGCGACGGTAACTGCTAAATCCTAAGCAGGCCTAAAATTGTTGAATAAATTCAATATTACAAAACTACAGTACTAAAGTAAACTTAGACGCCGTGTCATGTGTTGGGGTAGACCACACGTAAGACCCCACGGGGTCGCCGCCGCCACGTGCACGAGAGGTGGGCACATTGTACCTTCGTGCACAATGTGCGTGCACACACGGGTTCATTCAGCCCCGATTGTGTTCGTTCATTGTTTATTAATTGATTTTGAATAACGAAACATTTCGTTTAACAATTAAAACTAAATTGTGGGAATCGGAAGTTATTTATTGTACACTCTATTTGTGAACGAAACATAAGTTATTAAGAACAGCAGACAGTCTGTCGCCTATGGATGTTTGCGACGCTAGGTGCGCTGCTAATACGCTGCTGTCCCATAGGGGTACAGGAACCAGTCACTAATTCAGGAACACAACACAAGGTTATTATGGCGGTATACTTATAGATCAAGGGTCGCTGTCAACCCTACCACGTAGTATTAATTAAACTAACTTGGAATATATGTATTTATTTTTGTAGTATTTTTGAAGAAAAATCCAAAAACTATTTTTTTTCGGCTTCTAGAGTCGACTAACCTCGTAACTAAATACTATATATCCCTTTCTAAAATTTTTGGTTCATTTGTTTGTTGTAGTTTTGATCTAATTTTTTTTAATGATAACTAACCGAACTTTTTACTTTTTATAAATTATTGTTAAGTACATTATTTTCTTAATTAAAACCACTGGACAACTAAATCTTTTGATTGATACCACAAACGTATTTGATGAGACTCTGAAATGATTTTTGTTATTGGTTATTCTGAGATCAGCAACATCTGGCCGCCAGAAGTGTCACAGGTACGCTTTAATTGTTTTGTTACATCAATTACCGTGAACCGTTTTATGGTATTTTGAAAACCTCCTTACTTGTCATTCACTTTGCTATAGAATGGAGTTTTATGTCCACTTCATTCACTTGCAACCTGTTACTAAAATCTGTTATATCGTTCAGACAGGTCAGATTTTTTTTTACCTAGCCAGTGTTGAAATTCCGATGAATGAGTCTAATATTTTAGTTAGTTATTAAACCATAGCTACCTTAATATGTGATGAATCTGCGACCTAATTGTGCGTGCTAGAAATTAATTTAATTCATATTACCTATATAATGCTCCTAAAATATCCCTGGTCTTTGTTTTTTTTTATATACTTGAGTTCAACAGACAGGCAAACGGCCCACCCTGGCAGGTGGTCACCGTCGCCTATGGACGTTTGCAGTACAACACGAACGCGCTGCCGGTCTCAAAGAAGTTTTATAATGCCTTTTTTGAAGAACCCCATATCATACCGCGCTGAGAAAACCTCAGCCGGAAGCTCATTCCAGATCCTGAGAGTACGCAACATGAACGTTCTGGAGAACCGTTTCGTACAAGAAAGAAGAGGCTCCGAGAAATGGAGATGAACACCCAGCCGATGGCGGGCAGTGCGGTGGTAGAAAGACGACGAGGGCACCATCCTAAATAGTTCCTCAGAACACTCTCCGTTGTGCAGACGGTAGAATACGCAAAGAGACGCAAAGTCTCTCCGAAGTCCAAGCGTGTCTAAACCGTCTGTGAGCATGGGATGGCCGATAACACGAACTGCGCGCCGTTGGATCGAGTCTAGGGGATTGGTCTGACAGGCCGGTGCTCCAGCCCATAAATGTGAGCAGTACTCCATATGCGGTCTGACCTGTGCTTTATATAGCACAAGCCGTTGCCTTGGACTGAAGTAAAGCTTGGACCGGACCGGTTTTGTTGGTACCCATACACGCTGAGATGATGGAACAATCTGCATGTGTATGTAAACCCTATGACGAGATGCCGTGGATTCGAATTAGAGCCATTAATGACGTGAACCCGCTCTTAAAGCATTAAGTATCTGACGACATCGACGGGATTATTAAACACTAACCGTTGTCACCTGCTTCGCTGGTCGAATAACAGAAAAAAGTAAATCGAAAAAAATATGAGAAGTTTTCGTACGCTTTCTCGCGCTACACCGCTTATCCTACTTCTCCGCCGCAAGAAAACACACATTAGTATGTACCTATAAAAATCGTTGTATCTTAAAACTTTATATTAAATGAAGATGTCGCAATATTTTTTTAGATAAGGGCCAAGTGCCTAAGAATTAAAACTTAGAAAATTTAATTAAAATCTATCCAGTCTTTTTACCGTGATGCGCGCACAACTGCAGACTTCTATCATTTTATTTATACAGATAAATAAATATATTGGGACATTTCACATAACGCCATCTAGTCCCAAACTAAGTTGCATAACACTTGTGTTATGGGTACTAGACAACTTTACATACATATATACTTTTCTTTTGTAAATAAATACATATTATAAAGCAGCACCCAGACGCTCGACGGGAAATGAACCCATTACTCTAATTGGGATGTCATTAACGATTTTTATGTATCTTTTGTTTGAATATTAAGAATGTAATATGTGCTAATATGCTCCAAATATAAAATAATCAATTCAATAGTAGAATTTCAAAATACTTAAAAAGCTATGTGGCAATATGGTAACAGCCAGAATTATTCTAATAAAATGCGCCCTGTGTAACACTAGATAGGGCTTTTCTATTTAGGTTTGAAAGGTGACGTTTCAGTTTCTCTCAAAAAGTCTAATGTAAGTATATGTCCTTAATACATTAAACGCCATGGAGGTCACTGGTGCCCTCAAGTGGTTTTGTTTATTATTCATTACGAAATCAATCATTTCATTTTGTAAATGTCAAGAGTTAATTTTCAGTGGTGGCGTTTAACGTGTTAAGTAAAGTGGTATTCATTTTAGAGCAGTGGTCCGCACCACGCGGCTCTCTGACTCCTCGACTACGACGCCTTCCGCGAAATGTTTAGCCCAGGACGGGCAACACTTAGGCCGACTTGCACAACCAATCACTAAACCGATTTAGCGCTAAACTTATTTAAATCGTCATTCTGTCCCTGTCACATTGACAATATTTGACAGAGACAGAATGACGATTTAAATAAGTTTAGCGCTAAATCAGTTTAGTGATTGGTTGTGCAAGCCGGCCTTATCTATAATTATTTCCGTAATAATGTCTCCTACTATCGTAATGAACATGTTATAAATAGCTCTTTGAATAAATTTCAATTGTGTAACTATTTTTGGCTTTTTTTGATGATAAGGTTGCCGACCACTGTTATAGAGGATGTTGAAAATGAAATGAAAAACAATAATTACTACCATAGTATGCAATGTAGTCTATTATTTCCATACCTACGAGTTCTTTTACGGATAAATCCCCATTCGATCATCATTAAGTAAATAGTTTAACGAAATCCATAATACCAGTTCACTCTAATGCCCCAAAAGTTAAATAAATAAACTACAACAAACGAACAGTGCCGGAATTCCCATCTGTATGTACCTACTAATAAGTAACATTTAAAATTATAACACAACAGCTAGTTTTAAAATAAATAATATAGCGCTTGTGTTATGAATACTAAATAAGTAACATACCTGCTTAAATAATTTTTTATCTCTCTCTATTTTTCTATTGGCTCTAGTCGGGCATGGAACTCGTGCCACCCGCTGGCGTTCCGGCGTCTGAAAGCCATTACGTCACAGAGGTCGTCAATATGTTTGCAGGTTTGAAAAGCACAGCCCTAAATATACGTTGGGCCTCTATAAACAGCTCCTGTTTCCAATCTATGGTCTCTTTATAAAAAGCGTTGTGAAACAAATTATCATCTACTTACAGCCCTTGCTTAAAAAACCGTTACTTCAGCATAAGGGTAATTATGTATGTTATTAAATTGCATTTGTACCAATTATAATAAATTCCCGATTCGGTCGATATCACTACGATCTGAAATCGATATTGAATATATTTATATACTCTCCGCATTGTATTCAAGTTAAACATATTTTAACATGAACGTTTTAACAAACAAACAATTACGCTAAACGTGTTTTATTTCAATAAAAAAGTTAAATTTTATGAGTATTTCGTCCGGTACTTTCTGTGGTATGAATATCACCGCGCACCGGCAGTTTTTGAAAGGTGTTGCAATATTTGTTTTATAAACTTAGTCTTTCTTGAAAGAAGATAGCATTTTTGCAAATTTAGAGCAATTACCCGAAGTGCCTATTATGATAGCAACTACAAGCTTGTTTCCTGTACATTATGCACATACACTGGAGGTGTTTACAAATTTGTCACTTATTACAACTTTATAATAAATAAAATAATAAATGTTCATAAAAATATAATTTATCGTCGGTAAGTAACAATTATGAAATGAATATTTATTTGCGAAAATGCTCCAATCAACCTTTCGGCATGCGACATAATTTTTTTATACATAAAATTAACAATGTTTCTTAAAAAGGTTTCAGTGTTTGATTATTTAATAATAATGAAAAGCAGAATAATAACAATTATAATATTAACTCATTATCAATATTATGTTGAAATCATAATATGTCATAATTATAAAATTGCATTTTTATACTTTAATACATACATAGGTATATTAAGTTATATACATACATTATATTATATATACATGTAGGTACATTAGGCGGAAAAAACTGAATAAGCGGTGTCATTGTGTTCCCATAACTAACAAACAAACCTGTGACTGGATCAACCTTTAGGCTGGTCTTCGAATGTGGCACCGTTTCTACTATCTTAATTGGAGTGGTAAGTGACACAAATTTTTATTAGCTGTAGCTTGACAAACAGGCAAACGGCCCACCCGATAGTAGGTTGTCACCGTTGTGTGTGTACGTTTGCAATACCAGAGACATTGCCAACGAGCTGCCGGCCACGATTAAATTTTATAACGCTTTTTTTTCTTTTTTTTATTGATGAAGGACAGCAGACGCCTGTCGGCCCGCTTAGAATTTAGCAGTTACTGTCGCCTATGGGCGTTTGCAACGCCTGTGGTATCGCAAACACGCTGCTGTCACATAAGGGTACAGGAACTTGGGTCACTAATTCCGGAACACAAGGTTATTATGCCGACATACTTAAGACCAAAGGTGGCCATCCAGACGGGCTTGGGGACCTACCACCGTAGCTAGGGTGTGTTGTTTTGTCGCCTTTTACAACAGGCCGACCCCGGCTGCAGAAGTATTATTATCAGTATTCTTTCTCCGCCTCTGCGCGGATAAACGATAAACTTTTTGTGAAAACCTCAGCCGGGAGATCATTCCAAACGTGGTGAGTAGGTACGTAATATGAACGAAAACTATTTCATAAAGAAGAGGCTCCAGGAAATAGGGGTGGACGCTCAGTCGGTGCTGCGCAGTGCCAGACAAAAAAAAACGTCGGACTCACAAATCTCGAATTAAATGTATATCATTAAAGAGAGAGAAACAAAGAGTTATCTGATCATGCCAATAGTCTCAGACATTGGAAAGCGCAAGCCATTTTAAAATTTATGAGCAGTAGTAATAATGGTTAGGTACATAATACTATATAATGATATACTTACATCTAATATATAAAAATACATATATGTAAACTTGCGACTGATTCATAACTTTCACATTAATTATAGGTAATTAATTTTACTTAAAAAGAAAAAAAAATATCAACATATTAATTTTGTTATTTTTTTTATTGCGTAGGACAGCAGACAGGCTGACAGCCCACTTAGAATTTAGCAGTTACCGTCGCCTATAGGTGTTTGCAACGCCAGTGGCATCGCGAACACGCTGCTGTCCCATAACGGTACAGGAACTTGGGTCACTAATGCCGGAACACAACACAAGGTTATTATGGAGGCATACTTAAGACCAAAGGTGGTCGCCATCCACACGGGATTGAGGCCCTACCACGTAGGGCGGGTGGGTTGTTTTGTCGCCTTTTACGACAGGCCGACCCCGGCCACAGAGGTTAGTATTCTTTCTCCGCCCCTGAACGGATAGAATTAAATTGATAAAATTGTTAATTCAACTTTTGGAACAATTTTTTCTTAATAATGTACACAGAAGCAAATTGACTGAATGGTTTTAAACAATCCATGAGATTAGATAATAAAAAGTTTCAACAACGTTGCGAGCAACAGGAAGCCGTCAAAAGCAATGTGTCAAGGATTATCTTTATACATTAAAATGTTCCGAAAACTATCAGCAAACGTTTGAAGGATAGATAAGAAGGAGAACAGTGTAATCAGCTTACTGTGCGCACTTGCGCAGGCGCACGGGCGGAGGTTATCGGCTATCGGAGTTTTATCTCCATTCAGAACGGGTTTATATGCATATATTGTTTTTATTTTTTATAAAGTCACATGTATATAATTGAGAAAGTAAAGATATATCTGACAGTTAGTGTTTAGGTTTGAGTATTATGTAAAAGCACTCCACTCTATAGAGATAATGAAAGTAATTAGAGAGCACAAAAATATGTAAACTATATAAAATAATATGAATGTAAAAAAAAAATCCAGCTTTTATACAGGTTTGTATTTTTGGTAATCTTAAAAATAGACAGAGGTTTCCCTTTTTTGCATATTTATTATTATAAAAATAGTGTAAAATTTATATATATATATATATATATATATATATATATATATATATATATATATATATATATATAAAATGATAGAAGTGTGCAGTTGTGCGCGCATCACGGCTAAACTACTGGAACGATTTCAATAAAATTTTCTAAGTTTTATTTCTTAGACACTTGGCCCATATCTAAAATTGCGATATCTTCATTTAATATAAAGTTATTAAAGTTTTAAGAAACATGCGCTTGCTTATGAAAGTTTTTCCTATTTTTTCGATTTACTTTTCTGTTATGTGACCAGTGAAGCGGCGGGAACGGCTAGTTATACATATATAAAAGATCCGTTTCAACCACCAATTTTAAAGTTGTTGTATATACCATTCTTGTCTGGATGAAAGTTTATAGTAACTTGTGAAGTAGTTTTAGGGGTAAGTTAAGGAATATTGACGCCGATACTCATTTCCAACACATTAGTGTGTGCTGAAAATATTTAAATGTACGAAAATGTGCAAAACCGTTTTCCATGGGAGTGTTGACCAATTATATTTTAGAAATAGTTCTATTGTTCAATAACTGAAATTATAATCACTAATTTGAACCCCATTAAAGTACATAGTGGATAAAGAGTTCGTCGCTGTGGTCGAAATAAATAAATAATTCATTAAAATCATTAGTTTGAAAATTATTTCTATTACGGAACCCAAATTTTGCCTATTTTTGACGCAATCAAACCGCAAAGCTTTTATATTTTAAAATACTGAGAAAAATGAGGTTGCTAAGATCTGTATTATGCAATTTATGGCAAAATAACAATTCATTACTTTCGATAGTTCGTCAACACATAAAATCTGTATTTTATATAAAGCCAAACCAAAAAGGACGCTCGAAGAGAAATTATTTTTTTGTGTCAATCTTTTAATGTCCCTGACAAGTTGTATTAACATTCGCAACTTTTTGTATTTCCAAATCAACAATATCCCAAAGTTTAGCCATTGTCCTTGGCGGCGCATATGGCTGCCATCCGTCGTCCACCTAAGAACAACCGGTCACGTTTCGAACCTGCGAACAAACTCTAATTGTTACAACTATTCTGCTATGTTCTAAACAATCACCATCCTCACAAAAGGCACACTCGTATTTATGAGGCGGTAGAGTTGGAAATCGTGTGTTCAAAGTCAAAGTTGGTCCGTCGCCAGATGGTCTGCCTAACAGGATGCATTGTGTTTTGTTAGAAGTGTCATCTAATAGTTATTATAGTTGAGTTGTGCCACGGCAATGAGAGGATGCGGTCGTAAATCCTTTGTTTGTACAGTTAAGGAAAAACAGCATTACAATGGGCCTTTGATGAGCCCTATCCAACGAAAAGAAAGGCGGGATTGTATGAGAATAATAGTATTTATGACCTATTAGTTAAACCCAGTAAAGAGGGCAGGTGTATTATCCCACCTCATATAAAGTGGAATAAAGACCGAATAAGAACGCGGCTTCTGATAATGTGCCTCCATGCTACAGACTAGGCCAAAGAAATAGCAAGAGTACCATAATTATTCACTGCTCTGCTTCAACCTTGTAAAGGTGTATTCATTTAGGTTATTCACTGTTGTGTGTATATTCGATACACACATCGGTGATTAGCAAACACATTTAAATTGTATTTAACAATTATGTAATCTTCACATTTGGTGAAAAAACCCGTCTTTAGCGTGTCATTGAGGTAATCAAACCCAGAGATCTTGAGATTCAAGCGTTATACCATTCGTTACCAAAACTATATTGTTACATAAAACTATATTTTGTATAAAATATATAGTTTTTGTATTAGCCTATAATATAATGCCAACGCGGAAACTTGCTACGTCATCATTTCAAAAGCGCACTTCATAATTAATTAATGAAATAACAATAGTCGGGTGGGGACTCTTTTTACGACTTGTCCTTACAATGGGCACATTAGGGCAACTTTGGCGACACAGCCGCGCTCGTGTGCCGCTAATGCTTTGTAAATTTGCATCTCAAAACAATTTTAAACCTCACGAAATAACTTTTTATATAGAAGGTATCAAGATTTTTATCCGTGCAGGGGCGGAGAAAGAATACTGACCTCTGCAGCCGGGGCCGGCCTGTCGTAAAGGCGACAAAACAACCCACCCTAGCTACGTAGTAGGGCCCTGAGCCCGCCTGGTGGTCTAGCCGCCATAATAACTTTGTGTTGTGTTCCGGCATTAGTGACCCAAGTTCCTGTACTCTTATGGGACAGCAGCGTGTTCGCGATGCCAATGGCATTGCAAACACTCATTGCGGTAACTGCGAAGACGGTAACTGCTAAATTCTAAGCTGGCCGTCCACCTGTCTGCTGTCCTAGAGTAATAAAAAACATATGTAATATACAAACGTTTTTACAAATATATTTATAAAACATATGTTTCTATATACAGGCGTATATTATACCTCTTGTACGGACGGGAGGAATTAATTTGGACATAAATTTCGCTTAAATTTATTTGTGTTTAAAATATAAATTATATCAAAATCGTACACTTGATAGTGTAGAACGACTAATGTAATTTTTTGTGTAAATAATAATTTAAATTTATTTTTCAATATTGAATATAAATAAGTCAGGAGTATTCCCGTGATTACGAAGTGCAACATTTGTCTGTCTACGCAATTAATAAACCGCGATAATATAATATTATGGAATTAAATTATAATATAATATGAGTAATTCTGAGTTTCTTTTATTAGACATATTTACGAGTACTATGTACATAGTATACCGAAAGGACTTGACTTGACCACATAATATATGAAAAACATAGTCACATATACACACAGTACTGACATAGCGTTGTACTATTTTACATAAAATTAGTCATTATACAATCCTTCCTTTTTATACTGTTGTCAATTACCTATTTTCTTTTATAAAGCGTTAAAGTGTATTAATTCATTCAGCGTTCAGGATATCAAATTATATCGGTAATGAATAAGGAAGTTGTAGTGGTAAAGGGCTATTCATTTTGCCGAAGACCCGACGGCTTTTGAGGCATGTACCGTGTACAAAGAGACAGGAGACATGACCTGTGACTTCCGATAATGATGAAGCATTTTTATAGTTCTTTCATTGATAGTTTAGATAGTATAAATATATACATTAAATTGATGTGATGTACTATAAGCGCGAAGAACAAATGACTCTATTGATATTCCAGAAACACCCTGTAACGGTTTTTTTATAAAACCTTTTCGAAGCCTTAAACGGTCATCCTATTCTTCGTCTCGGAACTTTTATAAATAAGGCGGTATTGATATTTACACAAATCGGTGACCTTCGTGTGCGGGAAGGAAATCTTATGTTTTCTCCTCTGTCAGTGAGCAGCAATAATAATATGCAGATTATGTTAGTAAAATTATTCAACAGTACATGTTATAGCTAAATTGAATCTCGTGCCTTTAAACAAAATGGTAAAACGAGCGTGAATTTTAAATCGCCACGTTCTCTTATAAGCCAAATATCCACGTGTAAATCGTACACATAGATTTAACCGCACTTGGCCGTCCTCCAACCACGACAATTCGCGCTTTGCGTGCATCCGTCGCCACTTGAGAACCACATAAATACATCCCACCAGTGAAAACACGTTAATGTATATCACTCACATAAATAACGTCAATTGTGCACATCCATTACAACTGTAACGATTATTTGCTAATACACGGTCGTCGAAATGTTGCCTGTAATTACTGAGCCGTTGGTGTTTTAATTTATCCCTTGTTTTCTTTATATAAATACAAATAAACCGTTCTCTTACTAAATTTAGTTATTCCACTGTAAAGTTTTAAACTACGCCATTTAGGTAGAATGCGGTTAACTCCAAAAATTCAAACCAAATAAAAATAATTAAATGTTATAGCTTACTTATTGGATGTCACTTTAAAATTTTGGAATTTAGTTTTTACAAGTCGTCATTTTCGTCGTCATGGCTGCATCTCGTTAGGCGTTCCATATTGTTCCCGTTGCTGGTTGGTATGCGGTCCAAAGTCTCTTCTATGTAATATACATAACGTTAAACCACAACCATTGATCTCCACGCTAATGGCGGATACACACAGCAGGCCGTACTTGAAGCGGTTTTGCCTCAAAGTTGCTAAAATATTATTTAAAAAAATATAAGTAGATTAGATAAACAAGCATACATCATAAAGCTGCGCTTATTGTCTGTAATAAATAGAAATATGTATTATATTTCAAGCGAAAAAATTTTGATAAATGGAAATAATAATTTACAAAGTCAAATAGGAATAACAAAAACGAAATGTTAAGAAGAAACTGTACAATAACAAATGAGAAACTGTTAATATATATAAGCAAGATATACGTAATAGACATAGGATAGTAAAAATATAATACAAAATAAAAAAACAAAAGGTAAAAAGACGGGAAAATATACCGACGGGTGAGAAAAAAGTAATAATCGGAAAAATACAATCAACAATAACCTAAACAACAATTCTGGTCACGCCAAGAGGAAAGCAGCCCAATAAGAAAAAACCTACAAACATCTCCACAAACTCGGAAAATTATAGCTAATTTGAAAACTGGTTTTTTAAGGAGGTTCTAGTCACATATATATATCATCATCATCTCAGCGTTCATCCCGGTTGCAACCCAAACTTCCGTATCGGTGCCCGGGGTCCGCTTTCTGACTTTTTCTACTCCACTTCGCACGGTCTTCAGCATCCCTGGTAGTGAGCTCATTAGCACGCATATCACCCTTTACGACGTCAAGCCAGCACTTTTTGGGTCTACCCCTCCTGCCGGGGCCCGGCGGAGGCGGCATGGCCAGACATTTGTTTCACACGTAAGCATCCGGTTGCCGTAAAACATGGCCGTACCAACGAAGCCGACACTCCTGCAATTTATCTGCAATGTCACAGAGATGAACACCGCCGCGAATGCGGGAGTTCCTAACGCAGTCCTTCCGCGACACTCCACACATCCACCGCAGCATATTCATCTCCATGACACGCAGTTCTTGCTTGTGTCGCTCTAACACCGGCCACGCTTCACAGCAGAGATGTTATGGTGAACCGTAACCGAAACTATCGGATATCCGAAATAAAATTATATCCGTATCCGTAACCGTATCCGTTTCACAAGTTTCGGATAGTTTCGTATAAGGGCGGAGTCTAAATAAAACGACATGTTTCGATATATTTGTGTCATTTTGTGTTTATGTCGAAACTATCCGAAACTAGCGGATAATCCGAAATAATTGCATATCCGTAACCTTATCAGAAACCGATATAATTTTATTCCTATATCCATATCCGTATCCAGATCCGAAATATCATATCCATAACATCCCTGCTTCACAGCCGTGTAAAAGGACAGGCCTCATGATAGTCTTATAGACCTGTCCCTTCAACTTTACCGGCATCTTGGGGTCACAAATGACACCACTATGTGTGTATATGTATATAGTGTATAATAAAAACTATAAAATTTATTTTAGTGCAGTTATCGCTGAATATTAAAGTTATATTCGTGAGTTTAATTATGCGTATAAATTAAATTTACAAGTGTAACGACTTTAATCCGAATAGCCCGAGTGATTTGGGTGCGAATCCGGAAATGTGCAGCAATAAAGGTTCTCGCATTGTTTTTATGCCGATGCCTCGGAAACGGAAGTTGTGTCGCGCCAAAGCCGACGCCTGCACCGCGACGCCTATTACACTTCAACGGGCCTACATTTTCCTTCTGTGTTAAGTAGTGGGCATTACATCACGAAACAAAGAAACTTTTCATAGTTATCAATCTTGATATTTAGTTACTTTTCATATATTGTCATGTAATAAGCGAAAATATACCTGAGGCCTATCGGCGGGTTTGAAGAAGCCCAGAAAGGCGCGCTGGCACCAGTCGGGGTCGCGGCCACCTTAGTATATTTTTTGTGGCCTCGGAGTTGAAGACAAATGGAGGAACAGCGGGATTGTTTTTGTGGGTATACAAGCGACGTGCACCTCCTAAGTAAAATATGGATCTCAAAACATCTAATCAAAATTGAAATTAGACCCACAAATATGGCCGTATAAAAGCAATACACAAAAAAGTACTCAAATTCCAAAATATGATTGGCTCATAGCGATCAATTTTTCATCTGTACTTCGTGAGGGCATCGTTTATTATCTAGTATTATATTTAAGCCAAGGACTGGCTTCGCTTACGTGTACCCAAAGTTACCGAAAAGTTTTCGATCAACAGGACAATATAAATAAGTAACTATTACACAAGATTATGTTAGGTAAGAGCAGTGTACACTTCTACACTGAACATAGTTCAATTTCCTTCAAAGGTGCACCTTTTTATCTTACGCTTGAACTCTGTATCGCTCGACGTTAGCGTTTCTTAATTGACGTCAATTATATTTATACAATAATGTCCACGTCAATCTCACTATATTCGTATTAGAAGTTAGAATAACCCTTTGTACGTCATAGAATATTACTTATAAGACTTATGTTTATTATCTATACATCTTATCTTATAAATAAATAAAATTGCAGGGTCTGTTCGTAATATTAAATAACCGCTTTATACTAAGTTCATTCGGCCGTATACATGGTACATATACCAAAACAACATTTTTTTTAAATTTTTGTCTGTCTGTCTGTTTGTTTCGGCTAATCTCTGAAACGGATGCACCGATTTTGACGGGGCTTTCACTGGCAGATAGCTAATGTACCAAGGAGTAACATAGGCTATTTTTATTTTAGAAAAATGAAATAGTTTTTGTTAAAAATTGTACTGTCCAATTTAAGTTGACCTCAGATTTATATCATCAATAATATGAAATAGGGTTTAGCTTAGGCTGGACATAGTAGGTTGAATTTCCAATTTAAGTTGATCTCATATATCCAAAAAATGCTGCCCAAAGTCACTATTCCACGCGGACGGAGTCGCGGGCACAGCTAGTACGTATATAAAGCTCATATGTAAAGTGGAATTAAAAATGTATTATAAGTGATTTTCTCAATAACAGTAATCATTTTATATTTCCAATTTTATTAAAGGATATGCAATATTTAAAAACTATAATTATGATTATGCTAGGTGGTACGCCTGAACAACCACCCCTGTAATGAAAACATGCGTCTATAATGACCTTGTCGTGTAGTTCCTGGCGTTCGTGTATACCAGATTCCAGTACCTCTTCGAGGCCGGCAGCATCTTGAAAATGCCTCTGATTTTGCAATAGTATATAGGCGACGGTGACCATTTTCCTGTCTGCATATCTCAGCTATTAAATATATGTTCATTAATTAAAAATATAAATGACCTTCTTTTATGAGGTTCTAAGGTCTAAGTTCTTTTTCAGTTTATTTGTTCCCGCAAAGGAGTTTTTAAAATTGTTTAATATTACAAAAACAACTATTTGAGGACAAATGGTAGTTTTGCATCTAAAATTGTAAGCCGAGTGTTGAATGCAGGCAACGTGTTAGTTCGCGGGCGGTCCTCTTGAAGCCACACGTGAAACCAACAAAGGGCTATCAATCAATGATAGCGTGTTCGTAGAAACGGCTATGTGATCGACAACACGTGAACGGCGATCCTTCACCTCTTCACCCAAGATAATGCTCACAAATAGGCTACCGATTGACGTCAAACCGCTGAGGTAACATCAGCGCTCCATGCGTTAATTAACTCTACCGCAACGCAATAAATACTTTTATCGCTTGACATATTATACAGGTTAGGTTCGGTACGTTTTATAGTTGAGATAACCGTTGCCTTCAGTGACATAGGTAGCTTGTTACTTTGATGCTACCATTAAAGGCAAAATTATCAATAACAACGTATACATAACTTAATCTATTTAACTTGGTCAAAAAGCAATATGGAATTATATAATTTTTACTTATTTAGGAAAATATTAGACATTCCTCTTACTGAGACTTTGTGGACAAGGGGAGGCCTAAACAGTGCTGGCTTTAAGTCGTAAGAGACGATATGCATGCCAATAGACCTATTACAAGAAATGCCGGAGACGAGAAGAAGTGAGGTGTAGAAGAAAAATTCAGAAAGTGGATCCGGGCACCGGAGCAAACGTTTGGGTCGCAACCAGGGTTTGACGCTAGGATGATGATACGATCGTTAAATTGTGACTTTTTAAAAGCGGAGGGTGGTTTAAATAATTTTAAAGATTAGACCAGGACAGTGGCTCAAGTCGCTTGCTTTGTTACCATTGTGTCATTGTGAAATGAGAACACGAAAAAGAGACTTAATTTACTCTAGTATGGCGAACATTCGTAACATTTTTATCGGTGCAGGGGTGGAGGAAAGAATACTAACCTCTGCGGCCGGGGTCGGCCTGTCGTAAAAACAACCCACTCTAGCTACGTAGTAGGGCCTCAAGCCCGTCTGGATGGAGATCACTTTTGGGTCTTAAGTACCCCATAATAACCTTGTATTGTTTCCGGCATTAGTGACCCAAGTTCCGGTATCCTTACTAACCTATCTGCTGTCCCACAGCATTAAAAAAAAAAGAACAATGTGTTTCATTCTTCTGAATCTGTCTTTCGACAGTAATTAATTGTACGCAATATCGACCAATTACTTCGTATGTATTGAAATGGACATTATTATAACAAAAAATTTATAAAAATCATGGTAGGATTTGAAAATGTGGAGTAACAAAATTAATTGTTTTTGAACTGTGGCTTGCGTACTAACCGACGTAACGATTACGACCGGATTACGAGGTGATGTTTATTATATAAAGTAACTAGCTGACCCGGCAAACGTTGTTTTGCCATATAAATAATAAAATGTCAAAAAATTAAAAAAAATTTTTTGGGGGTGGGTCACCCCTAACATTTAGGGGGATGAAAAATAGATGTAGGCCGATTCTCATAGATACCGGATAAGCACAAAAAATCACTAACTCAATTTAGTTATCTGCCTACTGCCTACCCCCTAAGAACGATGGCGTGATTATTTATAGCCTATGACCATTTCTAGGTTATCATCTATCACCATACCAAATTTCATCAAAATCCGTTCAGCCGTTTAGGCGTGAAAGAGGAACAGACAGACAGACAGACAGACAGACAGAGTTACTTTCGCATTTATAATATTAGTATGGATAAAGAATCATTGACGTATCATGATGATATTCTTCAATGAGTTTTTCCCGTGTCTTACATGTGTTGCGGTAAGAATCTCTCTTTGACCTGGGCTTCGGGTAGTAGCACTTGGCTATTGCGTACCATACACAAAAGTGTAGAAATGTATACTTATAGTATTAGTTTTGTTACGTCATATTATTAATGTGACGATTTTGACCCGAATTGTTGCACATTATTGTTTTGCATCCGACTTTGATTACCGTGTTATGCGACACTAGAGCAATAAACACATCACGTTGGCACATTCATTGTTGTAAAAGCACGCCACTTATTTAGTAAGATATGTTGGAAATAAATTCTACTTTACTGAAGTAGGTACATGTAATAGGAAAAATTACTTCGACTAATTTAATAAATGAAAAGCTTATGGTTTTTATCATTCAACTCGTAGCGTATGTTCTTCGTGCAGGGGTGGCGTAAGAATCCCTGCGGCAAAGCTACTGCAGCTAGATGGCTTCAAGCCCGATTGGTGGTTATCGTCCGTGTACCGACATAAAATTGTGTTGTGTTCTGGCAAAATTAATCAGGTCCAGATACTCTACGCAAACGTAGCGTTTTAACGATGCCTCTGGCGTTGCAAACGTTATACGCAATAGCATCTGATCTCCTTGCACTCACTTATCTGCACTTTTTTATTGACGTTAGTAAAAAAAAAGAAAAAAAGCCACGTTCACAGTTTCGCGACGCAAGCGTTGCGTGATCCTGATCAGAGAGCAACTGCCGCGTTGCACTATTCCGTCACATACCTATATTTCTTCTTCAGAAACACGTAACCACTTAAATAGTCGTACTCCATTAAGCAATTGGGAACCTATTCCACCCTCTGTGTCCAGTCTCAGTAGCTTATCTACTACTACTCGTACAAACAAGTTGCTTGAATACAAATGCTATTTCCAAAAAGTAAGGAAATTAGCATTTGTATTCAAGCAACTTCGAAATGTTGCCGACAGGGATTTGATTAAAACTGTTTACCTCTTTTTAGGGCAATCCATTTTGACATATAATCCTGGGGTGGCGTATCTAAAACTAACTTTATGCAACTTGAAAGAGCTCAAAGGTTAATCCTCAAGATAGCCTTTAGTAAACCACGCTTGTTCCCTACTGAAGCTCTGTACAAGGAAATACAGGTTCTGACAGTAAGAAAACTGTTTACATTAAATGTTTTGTTGAAAAAATACTCACTTATGTCATACAAAAAAGATCACGATGAAGCAAACACACGTAGAAGTTATATGGTTTGCAAACAGCCATCTACAAACACATGCTTTGCCCAAAGATTTTTTAATTTTCTAAGCAGTAACTTATATAATAAAGTAAATGAATATTTCAATGTACACACTATGAATAGACATGACGTTAAAAAAGTGTTAACAGAATGGCTATTATCTCTGAACTATAATGAAACGGAATCTCTTATTAAATACTTTAAAGTTGATTAACTAAGTAGTAAACTTCTTACTATTGTATGTTGTTACAACCTGTAATAAGTTAACTTTATCATATAACGCATTTTTCTTACTTTATTTATTTATATCACAAATCCTTACACACAAACATAAACGCACGTGCGTGCTCCCACCCCTACAAACACACACACACACACACACACACACACACACACACACACACACACACACACACACACACACATAGCGATGTACGCACGCACCCCCACATTTTCATAATTTCTCCTTATGTCAACGGTAAGAGAGAAGAGGCTAGGAGATCCATAGGACGGGCTTCTGCTCAGTTTGGACTCCTGTCTCCCTCTACTTCATTAAGCTACTGATCGTACTTTTATAAAACACTTTCTATTCTTTCTACCTGTTGGACTTTTATATGTATGTACTGTCTTGTAATATTTTGGGAGAAAATAAAGAATTTTTTCATTTCATTTTAACAAGTACATAAATTGTTTATACATTACATATTAAGATTCTTAATTATTGATTTTTTCTTATCAATAACATAATATTATGATTTCAACTTAAATATTTATTATATATCAAGCAAATTGTCTCTGAAACTACAGACTTGCATATCTGATGCAATAGGGTGAAATTCCCGACAGATAAGCCATTCCGCTATACGACTGTGGGCGTTATCGCGTTATTATTGACAGGGGCGGAGGTTTTACGGTTAGGGGCACTCATGCGCAGCCGGCCGTTGCGTTTGAGGCACCGCTACTTATATCTACGAGAGAAAGCCTTCTGTCTAAACATAAAAATTAATGATGGTACATTGATGGACTGGACTTCACCAAGGTCCTTGTGTCCAACTTAATCTAGTGTTATTTTCATTATCATCATCAGCATCCCAGCATTAAATCCAGGTGGTAACCCGAATTTCCACTTTGATGCACAGGGTTAGCTTTTCGACATTTCTTCACTGCGCACGGTCATCGGTATCTCTGGTAATGAGTTCATTGGCACGTATTACATTTTACAAGTTAAGTCAGCTTTTTTAGGGTTTACCCCTCCTGTCGGGACTTGGCGGAGGTGACATGGCTAAACATTTGTTTCCCGCGTAAGTAGTGTTAATGTACTTAACCAAAAAAAAAAATATTTTCGCGCAGATTTTTTCAGCGCAGGTTTATAGTTCAAGCCAAACTTTATTTAAATTATAAATGATGCTAATGTAATGGTTTGGATGTTATTTTTGGAACGATTTTAATCTCTTGCACCTATAAGTTTCTAGGTTTTTATTTATTAAACACAATCACTGATACGGTTGGCAATAATGGGCAGCGCAGCGCCTTGGCCCCTGACCGACGGCTTCGGGCGATAGCGCGAACTGCGTGCGCGCGTTCCCTCCGCATGTGTGAGTTACATCCACAATATCACACGCATATAGATAACAATAAAAAGGTAAGATCTTTCTCATAAGAAATCCATTTAAATATTTCACTTATACGAGAATAATATTTTTGATTTGTAATAAGAACACTATCTTCTTCCTTCTGCCGTTATCCCTACGAGTATGTGGGGTCGGCACAAAACGTTCTCTCCTTTCTCTCTCCTCTGTTAGCCGACATCTCAACATTCACATTATTTTTCACTATATTATATTTTACGCAAGCCATCAATATTTTCTTTGGTCTACGTCTCCTCGTGTATGCATCCACTCTCATTTCTATCAATTTCCTTGTTATATTACATTCTTATCTTCGCACGACATAGCCAAATCCCGCCAGTCGGTACTTGTAAGTAATAAAAATATTTTGCATTTTATAGATGTATCGTACCATATGGTCATAGAGGACCGTCTGTATAGATGGTGTGCTATGTACTTATAGATAGTTTTAACACCAGAAGTATTTAATAATTTACAATTTTGTAACGATAAAATACATACTGTATTTTGAGAAAAAATCATCTGGAATTTAATTCCAAATTCACGAGCGCACTGGTCATGTCGATGTCTGTTGCGATTGGGAGCAAAGAGGCTTGTAAAAGTATTATTATTTGGGGAGACACACGAAACAAACCACTGTGTACGATATAATTTATTTATTCTGTATCTACCTACAACTGGTTGAAATTTAGTACCGACATCTAGAGTCCCCTTATCAAAACAAAATAATTATTTTCAACTAACAAAATAATGCACTAATTCTAAACTCTAATTTGATTTAATTATGTTAGTAAATGTTAAGCTACAGATTTTATTCCATACTTTTGTTATGCAATTATATTGCTTAAAGTATATTCAATCTTTATAACCACTACCCAATGTTTATAATAATGTATTATTTATTTATTAATAACTTGTAAACATTATCAATATATATATTTTTTTTTACTAGGCTATATTCATGTTACAATATCGCAAATAATTATAATGTCAATTGTTGTTAATAAATTATGATTTTCTTGATTTTTCATTGTGAATTTACTGTATGCATTAATTTGATATTGGGATATTTATTAGTTAATATTATAATTCTAATGTACAGTAATATATAAAAAATGTAAAAAAAATGTCACGTGCATCATAATTTTACATAAACCCTTATCAATTACCAGTCCTTTATAATATATCGTTTTTAATAATGTACATAATCTTACTTTGTGAATATTTCTTACTTATTATTGTTCGATTCAATGGTTATATATTATTTCGTTATTCATATTATTTTATTAAAAATGTTCCTAAATTTTACAAAATTAAAACAAATTTATCATAAACATTATCCAAGTAAAAAGAAATTAACATAATTCACAACATTTACAATATAAAAAGTCATAATTTTACTATCTACGGCGACGAGTGCGAAGATTGCCTGGACATGTCTACTGATCAGGAGGTATCACTTGCCTGCCAGAGCGATTACGGTAATTAGCCGAATTATTATCCTCAGTTGGAGTACTGAAGCTAGTACTTTCTTCGCGAGTTCACATGCTCTATAGTATATTTTGAAGGATTTCTTCCATTTTTCCCACTCTTTACTTAAATTACCCGATGTCATTTACTAAGTCATTCGCGAATAAAAACGGTTGCAACGGTTGTAACATAGATTCCATATTTTATGGATTAAAGTTTTTAACGACTTATATTTATTATATATTATGCACTACGAGACTACAACTTGTTTTGCTCTGATTAGTCTTTTTTAACCGATTGCGACGAGTAAAAGTATTATTATTTGGGGAGACACACGAAACAAACCAATGTGTACCGCGTAACTTATTTGTTCTTTAACTACCTACAACTGGTTGATATTTAGTACCGACATCTATAAAGCTATCGGAAAGCGTAGCGAGCAGTATGCTGCAGAACCGTAATATTACTCCAAACACTATAATCTCCGAATACGATGGTAACCTAGGTCGCATCCAGGATGTTTTATCAGCTTTTTCACTGGAAATCATAAAAATGATAACGATAAAACAATCGCTGAATTATTTCTATTCTTTACAACAAAGTAAGATTATTATTTATATACCTACTATTGTACAAGACCGTATAACATTGTTGTATGAATAGTGATAATATTTTTAAGTAGGTACTGGCTGATGTAAGTAGTATCGATAACTGTGGAAGCTGTATTACATTTTTAATGGTCGCCCCACTTACGCGCTCCATTTTCATGGTTCAAAGGTTACAGCGGTTGTCTAACAGCGACTCACGTATATCACAGGTTGTAATAAAAACAGTTGGATTATTAAATATTATTAATATTTATTGGTTCGTAATAATCAAAATTGCGATGTGGGTGGATTCATAACTCCTTATATATATATATATATATATATATATATATATATATATATATATATATATATATATATATATATATATATATATATATATATATATATATATATATATATATATATATATATATATATATATATATATATATATATATATATATATATATATATATATATATATATATATATATATATATATATACACACATATACATATCGACGCTTGAAAGGCAATCTTTGCTAAGCGACACTGAGCGAACTTTCCAGGAAAGTGATTTGAAGTTCAAATATTTAGATATAATTTATTATAATTCACCTAATTGTTGGATTGAAATGATCCAACAGGAAGTAAATAATCATTCAACCCAACAAATAAGTGAATTATAATATTTGTTTTCTAAATATTTGAACTTAGAATCACTTTGCTGGAAAGTTCGCTCATTGTCGCTTAGTAAAGGTTGCCTTTCAAGCGTCGATATATAAATAAGAGATGTCCACATATACCTAGTCAGGTCATAAATTCTGTCACATGTTTAATGTAAAATAATTGTAACAAGTTTATTCATTATGTAACCGTTCATATACCAAAATGAACTTAACAAAACATAGATTCTTATGACTTTAAAGTTTATTCAAAATGACCTCCGTGATTTTGAATACAGGCCTTCAATCTGCGCGGCCAGTCGTCTATCGCAGCACGAACGAGGTCCATGTCAATATCGGCGGCTGCCTTAATCAAGGATGTCTTGAGTGACTCCAAATTGGGATGAGGCTTTGAGCACGCCTTTTCCTCCAAATGTTGCCATATCTTGTAATCTAACGGATTCAAATCTGGACTGGAGGAGGGCCAGTCTTCGTGCCGGATGAAGTCGATTTCACGCGCCGCCAGCCAGTCTTGTGTGCTCTTCGCTCTATGAGCTGGCGCCGAATCTTGTTGGAATACCCAGTGCCTGTTATTGAACATGGTATGAGAAACAGGTTCCACAAGGTTCGTCAGGACTGTATTTTGATACACAACAGCATTCGTTTTTACACCTTTCTCACAAAAATGTACCTCTGTTAAGCCCCAATAAGAAACTCCCAACCATACCATGAGCGAGGATGGAAAATGACCTCGTTGGACACGCGGAATACGGTTGCTCGCTTCTTCACTACTGTGTGCGTACACCTTATCATTTTGTTTGTTGTAGCTCTCTTCTACGGTAAACATTTTTTCATCCGAAAAAAGAATTTCCCGATATTTTTTTCTCGCGTACCGCTTCAACAAAGCGCGGCATCTCTTCAGTCTCAGGTCCATTAGACGAGCATTCAAACGATGTCCTGTTTTTCTTCGATATGCCCGAAGCCCTAAGTCTTCATTTAACACCCTTTTCACCGTGGTTCTGCTTAACCCCATCTGAAGGGCCAACAGTTTCTGCTTACGTTTGGGATTTCTTTGAATTCGTGCCTTCACAGCTTTTATCACTGCTGGAGTCCTAACAGACCGAGGGCGACCACTTCTTGACCTGTCATCTACACTAGAGTCTTCATTGTATCGTTTGATGGTACGATAAACGAATCTTTTGGTTATATTCAAATTTTTCAGTATGTTAAAAATTTGAATTGGCGCGTAACTGCAACGATGCAACGCAATAACTGCAACACGGTCTTCTTTAAGCGTCCACTCCATATTTAAAAATGAGTAAAATTCTAAAAGTATACCTTTTTTATTTTCATGAACAATTCGAAATTCGAATTCAATAAACTTTTTTGTGGCCAGCATTCTAAAAGAAAAGTTTTTACTGTGTGACAATACTTATGACCTGACTATGTATATTGTCTCATCACGAACTCTGGAACCATAAGGTGTAGAGACTTGAAATTTGGTAGGAATATTCCTTTCGCCGAGTAGTTTCACTCAAATCAAGCTTACTCTTTTGTCAGTGTTACTCATATGTATAAACAAAATAATTCGCACTTTTATATTAACTTTTTTCTGTTATTCGACCAGCGAAGCTAAGCTAAGGGCGGGAACGGCTAGTTATGTAATATAATCTACATATTTTCTTCTTATACGTATTACTATTTATTGATTAAGAAGAATCTTCTCCGTGCAGGAGCGGAGTAAGAAGAATACTAACTTCTGCGGCCGGAGTTGTTCTATCGTAATAGGCCACAAAACACCTATGGCTACGTGGTAGGGCCTGAAGCCCGTCTGGATAGCAACCACCCTTGATCTATAAGTATATTGCCATAATAACCTAGTGTTGCGTTCCGGCCTTAGTGACTCAGGTTCCTGTACCTCTAGGTACTATGGGACAGCAGCATGTTACCTGTGACCCTAGCGTCGCAAACATCATAGGATGTTAGCCTGTCTACTGTTTCTCAGCAGTAAAAATTTATAAAGAGAAACACTAAACGATATTGTCACTTTCTCAGCTTGTGTTGTGCATGACAATATATGAATAGGTGAAGCAAAGCGGCTATAGGAGTGGACTTATGCTATCAGGCTTTTCCATAACACGGCGTGACGTATGTGACGTATAGGCCGTTACAGTAGTGCGTGACGTTTCCACTGATTAAACCAAATAAGTCTCCTCGTATACTACAGCGGGACACCGAGCACGCTTTTCTCTCCACTGTAGTGTCACACGATGTGAGTTTTCTTTAATACATTTTATATTTGCAGCATTATATTTCTGGATTCACTTTCAAGCTATTTTAAACTCTTAGCTGAATCAAATAGAGGCAATTGCAGCCCGATTCAAATGAATAATAAAGTATTTATGTTCCAGCTTGTCTTTTTTTATTACACGCTTTATATTTACTTGACACAGGTCAAGTATCTACTATATATTATTAGTATCTACATAGATACTAAAAATAAAAGTTAAAAATAAATTATAGTTAATAAAAAACTAAAAAACACGATAAAAACTAAAATTACTGAAGGGAAAATTAATGTCATTGTTCTAAAAGCGTGGGGTGCTTTGTACAACATTTTTAAACTAACTCTGCATTTCAGAATGAAACTAGCAAAATTATTTGATAATAGTGCTATAGTAAAAATTATAATGATTGGTATCGAGCACCTCACGCTTTTTAGAATAGTGACATTCATTTTCTCGTCAGTAATTTTATTCTTATGTTAATAATTATTTTAGACTTTTTAGTTTGATTAATTATTAAGATCCGTATATACAAACATATTTTGAAATTTTTTATCCTACGGATATATATCCGTAAGTATATCAATAAGTAAGTATATCGTCTACAAACCGTTTTCATCAAATGTCTCTAAGAAAATTTTAAATAATTACTGTATGGGAGTCTAGTCTAAAATATAGTTTTTACAATATAGAAAAGGAAACGGGCAAAAAATATTAGCAATACTCTATGACCAATAGGTCATCAAAATGTATTCCTCAACAATTGAACTGAAAAGTCGTCCCGTGTGCTGCGTGCCGGCTGTCAGCGAATTCTTCCAATCTGTATAACGTCTGGTGATTCGCGTTCCACTTATTATCGTGCCGTGGCCATTTGCATAAGAATAACAAGGAGGATTATTGATGTCGCCCCCCCTTCTGACGCACCCCTCGCGTCGTGGAAACCTCCCCGCGAGTGTACGCCGTGGATACGGTCCAAGGACAAGAGATCTAGAGAAAAACGGTTCATATTTCTAATTTTTATATTACATAGTAATAATAATAACAATAATTTGAAGACCCCCTAGCGCAATGGCTAACGCACGTGGGTATATATCCGGATGACCGAGCTTTGCTCGGTATTTTTTTAATAAATTGTGTTTTTTGGAAATTAACAATTGATTTTCTTAGTCTAACCTCAAAGCAAACACTCATTGCCTTCGTGTTACTTAACAACGCCATCTGCTGGAATAGCTTTAGTGTTGTTGTGTCGTTAAAGCAATTTTAAAAAAATAGTATTATTATTCGCCGATAGATGTCAGGAAGAGTCATTTTTCAGTTTAAATTGGGACTACTCAAACGCCACCTTTTGACGTTTTCTAGAAATGATTCCTAGCTAGATATAAGATATAAAAAGTATATATGTAGCATATTAGTTGTCTAGTACCCATGACACAAGTGCTATGATACTAGATGGCATTGTGTAAAATATCCAAATATGTTTATTTATTTATTAACAATATAAGCGTCTTATTCTCTGTTAATAACTGTTACAAAGTGTATATTAATATATAATATCTAAATTAAATTGTAATATTATCAGAATGCCTTTGGGCAAAGACTTTCTGCAGTTTATTCCAATATAGTCGACCGTAAGCTCCTCTTCTCCAAAATGCCTCCTGTCCTCCTGACCTGTCTCCCTCTTAATCGTTTTTCATCCCTGGAGTACCAATGTGTACCAAATTCTACTTTTGTATTATATAGAATTTTATAACTATTCTTAATTCAATGTACTTAACATTTAACGAAATAAGCTGAAAGATAAGTCACTGCTTAATGTTATAGCTACATTTTAAACGGTACTAGTTTATTAACATAAATGAGAAGAAAAAAACAGTTAGCGTTAAGTTTTTTAGTTTGACATACGTCCTGAGGTTTTGTTCTGTTGTTTTGAAAAATATAATATTAGTAAATAACTCTATCTATTGCAGATCATATCATATTAAATATATACCTGAAACTTATAAAGAAGCATTGAAAGGTAGTTAAATATTCTCTCTAATAACAAAACTTAAAAAAATAGTTGTTATTGCTATATGTAGATATTTGATATTCATGAAAATAACATTTTCCGGAGTGATTTACATGTACGTATTAATACCAAAAAGAAAGATTATAGTAAATAAAATAATTAATACAAATTAAATGAATTGCCACAATAGCCGCAGCGCCACATGTATTTGTTAAACGCTGTGCGCTTGTGGCACATAGGCGTATTGTACTGCTTAATTTTGTTCTCTTTTCATGTTTGCTCTGTATACATTTCGTCTAAAATGGAATGGAATAATTTGATGTAACGCCGCCATCGACGTGCGCCGATTGCCGCTTTGCCTTTATTCACTCTACCAATTTATATATAAATATCCATTTGAAGAACAATAATTGTTCCCGGTAGTCACTCACGTTTTATTAAAACAAATTTGATTTACACAAAGTATAATATTTCGCCTGACTTTCCATCTTGACTGTTTTCAATGTGATAAACTATATATAGTATACTAAAAGAGGTTCTTAGTAAGATTTTTATTATAATGGCATATCAACTAGTAAACTGTGTTCATTACCGTGACGGTGGCAAACAAGGTAGTGTTTAATAAAAAGTCTAATGAGTATGACGCAGTTATCTTTAATGAATGATATTTTATTTTGCGACGTATTCACCTTTCAGGTAATACACTTTGTATATCTTTTTTCTAAATCTAAAATTCTCTTTAAATAATCTTCTTCCTGATCCCTTAAAAAATTGTGTACCGCGGCGACTACTGCGTCATCATCATCAAATTTATGGCCCCTGAGATGTTCCTCTAATCGCGGAAATAGGTAGAAATCACTAGGAGCTAGGCCCGGTGAATATGGAGGATGTTCCACCAATTTGACCCCAACTTCTTGAATGGCAGCATCGCAACTCTGCACTTGTGCGCAGGGCGTTATCTTGGTGAAACAAAACAACTTTAGCGAGTTTGCTACGTCCGCGCCGTTGCTTGCGCATTTCCTCGCGCAACTTTGCTATTTGTTCTGCGCACAACGTCCCCTTAATAGTGGCTACATTATTACCGCTTCTTGACTGTCCCAGAAAAAAACAGCCCATGATTTTACCGGCGGATGAAATCGCCTTAAAGTTCTTCGGAGTTGGAGATGACGGTCTTTTCTGCATTCTGCATCCTGGGCATTCTGGGCAACTAGCGCGCTGACACTTTTTTTATACTCATATGGTTGTGTATAATATTATAGACACTTCTTATAGAAATCTACCTTTCTTCTGCTATAAAACAAACAGTAACACGAAATTTTTTAACTTTTTCAATCATTTGAACATTTGAAACAAAACAGTATTGATTGATTTTTTTATTATTATTATTTTATCTAATGTGTGGGATATGCCTGCTAGTATTATTTTTTTTCATTCCAAGGAGAAGGTATCGCATTATCACTATTTATTGAACACCCCTTGTAAACAAGACAAAATAAGTCAAATTCGAGTGCGTGTTTTGCTTCACTGAGAAATAATACATGATAGTTAATCATTGTAAAAAAAAATTGTTTACTAACAATTTTATTTATATTATAATTACTATTATAAGAAAAATTATTTAAGAAAATGTTTCATTTTGGAATGAACTAAATTAAATATAACTTAAATAACTAACTACAACAAATTTGTTTGAACATTTCGTATTTAAACTATAAAAGTCATACAGAAAACTTAAATTTCCGTGTTATAAGCAATTAATGTATTCCATTTTAGTTCTGAACGACTAATTTGCCCATTAAATTAGTATAACTAACAAATAATAATATTATATAACTGACAAATATGCTATTTTAAATATCGTCTCTTAACTGAATGGCTTATAAATATTTTAGTGGCACTCCTAAACATATTGTTCTCAATTGTACAAATATTGTATGCAAATGTGGCGATAATAAATTGGATATTATTTATACTTAAGGCCATAAATAGTGGTTCTGGGGTGGAATTGTAATTCGGAGATTTCGTTATCTTAACAGCCCATCTTTAACGGCCTGTAATGAAGCGGTACACCACTCTACTGCTTATTGTTTCTAGCACTAAAACATATATATCATGGTTTAGTATTTATTGCCTGTCAATAACATTTTGTTCTATATAATACTTGCTATTGGTTACATAATATACTTCGTGGTGTAAATATGCTATAAATAATATTGAAGTTTCATTTGAAGGCTTTGAGCGTTAGTTATAGTAACTGCAACCTCAGAGTTATTTCGTTTTTATATTTTCGCTTCATCCTATCCTTTTTCCCCCTGCCTACCTGCAAGTTAGTTTGACTAACTGAATTTAACAGTTAATATATTACATTTATTTTTGAAACCATTCTTAATTTGTTCAAAGATTTCTTCTCAAATTGAAAATGAATCCCATGGGTCGATGGCGCCATAATTAAATAATCAAGGGTCAACCATAAACTTCCGACAAGTTATCACTTAAAAGTTTTGTGAACGTTAATAGCAAGTACGAGGCGTTATAGACGACAATACATTTTGTGTCGCGCACTTTGCACACGCACATGTATCGGATGTGATATCCTAATAAAAAAAAAATTATCTTAATCTCAAGAATTTCCAACAATGTACAACATTAGTTGCTCTAAATATCTTCTTCTTTGGCGTTACACTCTTGCCAGAGTGGTCGTGGCCGTCACGTTGAGGTTTTTGTAGCCTGTTTTACAATACGACGCCACTCTTCGCGAATTGCCGCTCTCCTTGTGCATTCGTGCAGAGGAACGTCGACGGCGCCTTTCACTTGGTCCGTCCACCTCATCGGAGACCTCCCACGTGGTCGGGTGCCTTCAACCTTGCCCTGCACTACCAGGCATTCGATGGATTCGCCTCCGCGCCGTGATACGTGTCCAAAGAAAGTGAGGATGCGAGCCTGTACTGTGTTTGAAACTCTAAATATACATTATTGTTTTATTATTATTTTATTGTATATACACTTATGTAATGTATTCATACACAACATTTAATTTCCCTCTCATGTACACACACCCACACCGCACGGATTATGCAATGGAAATTTTTTGCCTCGGCCTCCAAGACACAGATACTTTTCTAGTTTGGGGGCAGTGGCTGATGTTTTTGTTAATTTTGTTAATTAAATAATGTGTATAAAAATAAATTTGTATTGTATTGTATTGTATGGGACTTGTTTCTGAAATAAATTATTATTATTAATGGTTTGTTAGAATAATGTTTAATATCATTAAAATATGTGGTTTGCCTCTATAAGTTTTATCTTGTATGTTTCAATTCATGCAAGTTGATAACCTTGTTATAAAACAAAACAAAGAAAATATAAATAATAGATGGCGCTTTGTGACAATTCATACAGCGCCGTTTAGTTACGAAGTAAGCAGCAGAGCGCTTGTATTACTAGAACGTAGAAACATCCAATTGGAACGGAATAAAACCCGTGACCTCCGCGGGCGTTTCAACTTCCGCTAGCCATTGTACCACGAAGTAATCTAGGAAAAATATGTTTTGTCGTTGTGTGTATTGATTAGTCTTTGCTAAAATTCGTACGTATAGTACGTTGTTTAAACAGCCTTTTGAACTCACCGGTCGTGTTAAACGATTCAATTAACAGCCTCCGTAGCACGTGACAGCTACGCCGTAGCCACTCCGGTGCTCTCTACGTGGCTACGGAGCTACGTGATCATGGTTTCTATCCGTTTTATTACTTATGTTTTAACTTCAATTTATTACATTTTAAATATATTTTAATCATTTCCAGGTTTATTAGAAATATGTTCTGAATTTAAATTTGTAGTATGTACTTGCATTAACTATGTGAAAATGATAAAATGCGATTTTTTTTTAACTCAAATCTTAATTAAGATTCATAGTTAATTATTGTACTGTATATATAATAATTTAAAACTTACTGGATTACATCATTCAATAAAATAAAAAACTTGCAATGATAACATATATGAAAATGCAAGGGTTCGTTGACATAAGCAAAAGGAGCAACGAAACGAAAATCGGTGAAATCTTATTCTAGCTTTATGACCAGTTAGATTTGGAGATTACTGGGCGTGTATGGAGACAATCTAAAAAATCGGTGACAGCGTACATTCGGAGTGTCCCGCGGTGCCCGGGGCGGGCATAAAACCCTGGTCCCTCGCCGCGAGGTGCCTGCCGAAGCAAAAACTCATTCTTATCACAACGGCGTATATTGGTGACATGGCTGGGATATATTGTTCATTTGATGCAATAACCTCGTAAAAGAGCGAATGGAGATATTGACGGAGGTAACTTATAATGATAATATGTTCCAAATGTAGCTCTAGATATCACATGTAGATGTTTTTTCAACAAAGACTATATTACAAGCGTTTAAAGGAAATTATAGATACTTACTACATCAAACTAGCAGCAATATCCCAACAAGAAGGATTTTTTAACTGAACTGACGCATTTAATAAGAAAAATATCACAGACATTAAAATTTATAGTAAATTTATTACTTACAAATTTTAAATATATATAAAACGTCAACAAGTCTAAAACTTTATTTTTACTTAAATATTGGACACATAATGATTCCATTGATCAAAACAGTTCACAAACAATCAAAATAATTCATCAAATTTCGGAATCAAATATTAGCCTAAAACAATTATCAGAATAAAGTTTAAGTAAATGAAAAGCATTGTTTTGACTTCGATATAGTTGAATAGTTTGGCAATAATTGATATTGAAGTTCTGACCCCGACCGGGCGAGCGGCTGCCTCCGAATTAACCTTAAATAAACTGCGGACATTCGACCGAACCGCCACTGGACTTTTCCCACGCACATTTCATAGCTTTTGCAACATGGAGAGTGTTTGACGTAATTTATCTGTGCAGGGGCGGAGAAAGAATACTAACCTCTGTGGCCGGGGTCGGCCTGTCGTAAAAGGCGACAAAACAACCCACCCTAGCTACGTGGTAGGGCCTCAAGCCCGTCTGGATGGCGACCACCTTTGGTCTTAAGTATGCCGCCATAATAACCTTGTGTTGTGTTCCGGCATTAGTGACCCAAGTTCCTGTACCCTTATGGGACAGCAGCGTGTTCGCGATGCCACTGGCGTTGCAAACACCTATAGGAGACGGTAACTGCTAAATTCTAAGCGGGCTGTCAGCCTGTCTGCTGTCCTACGCAATAAAAAAAAAAAAAAAAAAAAGTAATACCAGTTCCACTATAACTTTGGTCGCCAACATGTGTGCTGCCAGAGCACACACATCTATCACGACGACCTCCGTGGCATAACGGTTAACGCATGTTATCAAACTACGCATATGATCGTATGAGTAAATATTCTGCTTTACACTACTTTGATATTGTTATTTGATATTGTATCCCAGCGTTGTATCCCGGTCACAACCTAAACTTCCGTTTCAGTGCTCGGGGTCCGCTTTCCGACTTTTTCTACTCCACTTCGCACGGTCTTCAGCATCCCTGGTAGTGAGGTAGTGGCACGCATATCACCCTTTACGACGTCAAGCTAGCACTTTTTGGATGTACTCTTCCTGCTGGGGCCCAGCGGAGGCGGCATGGCCAGACAATTGTTTCCCACGTAAGAATCCGGTTGCCATAAAACGTGGCCGTACCATCGGAGCCGATACTCCTGTAATTTATCCGCAATGCCACGGACATGAAGACTGCCGCGAATGCGGGAGTTCTTAACGCGGTCCTTCCGCATCACTCTACACATCCACCGCAACATATTCATCTCCGTGACACGCAGCTCTTGCTTGTGTCGCTCTAACACCGGCCACGCTTCACAGCCATATAAAAGGACAGGCCTAATGATGGTCTTGTAGACCTGTCCCTTCAACTTTACTGGCATCTTGGGATCACAAATGATACCAATTACCTCACGTCATTTAGCCCACGTGGCAGCAATGCGTGCTTTGACGTCGTAATCGATGTCACCATACACGTGAAATACAGATCCCAGGTATTTCAGTTTGTCCGTGCGCTCGACTGTGTCGCCGCCTATGCGTACGGGTGTGGGATCTGTGGAGTTACAGGCCAAGTACTCGGTCTTCCCCACATTGATATTGTTATTATTTGTGTATCTACTATAATTGACGACTTCTGTGGCGTAGCGGTTAACGCACATCGGTACACTTGCAGTGGTCATGAGTTCGATTTCCGTTCCGTGTCTGGATATTTATGTGTAATATGTATTTATTTACAAAAGAAAAGTATACGTCTAGTATGTCTAGGAACCATAACACAATATGTGTGTGAAATATCCATAAATTTTGTTTTATTTTGTACCTGTATATTTTAAATGTAAAATTAAAAGAAATAATTTGTCCACAAAGTGTGATCCTTTTCTGGATAATTTTCAGTTAATTATGTATTGGTATGTAAGTCTAAGTGTGCTGTGTGATAATTGTTTAAATAAAATTACTAAAACCTATGCGAATCACTGAGGTGTAGGAATAGCAAAAGCTCTTCATATTCGTTTATATGTTTTTTTAGAAAATGTTTTATATCTAGTTTAAAATGAGTTCCTAATGAATTTAAATCGATCTTTTTTTTTGCTAAATCTAATTTATTGTTTTCAATGACATGTACTCCACCTTTAATACCTGTTAACAAAAATATTTATATTCAAAATTTCTTCTTTTATGCATAATAATACTCAAAGAATTAAATGAATCGGTTCTATATTATCAAAGTTTATTATTAATTATTAAAATTGTGGATAAAGCCATAAGCACAGCTAATAACGTTTATAATGTAAGCACCAATTAGGATATCTGAATCCAATAAATCCAAAGTTCCCAATTGGCGTGTTATCTTGTTAGACACGGATGGGATACAGGACCCACGTTATCTTATAGCCATTGACCGCAACTTCTAGAGAATATCGTCTTGTGAATGGCACACGCACTGGTGGAAAATGACGTAGCCGTTTGCTATATCATTATCTCCAATTGCCGAGTGAGTCTAAGATATCTGAAGACTGACTATGGTCATTAAAATTATAAAATTAGAAGATATTACATTTAACTATTTATTTAAACATAAAATACAAAAACACATAACATAACCGTTCATGTTCAAACCGCTTACTTGCCTAAAGAAGATTACACTGAACTGTAGAAACAGGGGGTTTTTCAAGATTTTTAATATACAGACAGCATAGTCATATCCTAAATATGCCTTTTTTTTGTGCCACGAACAGAGAGCGAAGTTGGAAAGGATGTAGGACGGGAAGAAAGGTAGGACTCTGTCGCCTCGGACGGAGAGGAGAGTGAGGCGACGGATGCTCGGGCACCTCGGGTACGCACACCCGTGCACTCCTCGGACAGAGGAGCGCCCCTGAGGGGATCCTAAATATGCCTACAATAACTAGAAATATTCAAACATGTCTTATAATTTCTGTAAAAATTGACATTGAAAGATAAAAAATTATTTAATTAAATTTGAACTAAGGAAGTATGATTTTTTATATCTACTCGTAACAGACATATCAGACCTAAACTTTTTATTAGTGTCCTTTTGTAAATATATTTTGATAAAATAAATACATTGTACCTTTTCTTTTTTTAAGATTTGTCTTGTTGCCTTATATTTTAAGATTACATAAGAAAACGATGGTGTGCATAAAATATCAAGAATAAAAAATCGTGCAATAGCCAATATTATTTTTTTATTATAAACATATTTCATATCTTTTTTCTTTTGAATTGCCCACCCGACGCTGAAATTAAATACTTCAGTGCGTTGTTATCTTGGAAAATCTTTGTGCCCCGATTGCACATAAATAAGCAAATGTCTTTAGAAGACAAGACAGGCGACGTGTTAGGCACATGCGTGAGTTATTGCTGGATAAACACGATTCAAGACACTACGGAAATCTGAGCAGTTTAATTAAAAGTGAACGTAAACTATATAATAAATATTAAACCAGACCCATCTCATCCCTTTACGCAAGTAAATACGCTTTTGTCACCCTAGAAGTTAACATATTTAACTTAATGATATAAATTTGTTCGTAACATTAAGCTTGGAAACATTAAGTTGAATTTAATAGCTCAATTACTTAAGAACGACATCTCTAATTCAGTTCTAAAATTATGATCTCGTTTTCTTGAATGGTTAGAATATTTTTTATCCTTAAATTTTGATAGTAAATATACTATTAGAACTATGTGAGATGTTCGATATTTGTACAACGGTATTCTTACAATATGCTTTGAAGCTTGATATGTGCAAAGGAGTTTTGGATTGACTGATATTGAATGTTTGTCATTGAAATAATTATTTTAACGATTTCTGATAAAATGTTTATTCAAAACTATAAGAAAAACGAGTAAAAACTCATTGACGCACCTACGGTATCCTATCGCATGAATTACGTAGGTTATGTGTTGATAGCTGTAAAAGTTAGAGCATTTCACTGTGGAGGTGCCAGTAATTTCCTGTTGATTTATTGAATTCAGATATTATTGTCAATTAAATTGGATACATTTACAGCTATGTTAGATATGTAGCTAAAAATTATTAGGGCCTCTGCTAAGTCTCCCTAGCAGGAGGTTACTGGTATACCTAAATCTAAATCAATATTCTAATTTCTAAAAAGTGAGAATTGTATTTAAATATATGATGGATTGAATTTAATGAGCAAATACGAAACTGTTATTGAAGTTGTGAAGAGCTTAACGAAATTTAATCTTCTTTATTGCTGTGGAACGGTAAACAGGTTGATGGCCCACTTATAGTAAGCAGTTACCTATGGATGTTTGCGACGCTAGGGACACCGCTAAATCCCTGCCGTTCTCGTAGGGAGACTGAAACCTCCGTTACTTAAGCCGGAACATAAGGTTATTAAAGTACGTATTTAGAGATCCGGAGTGATTGCCATTTAAATGGACTTGGAGCCCAACCAGTGAGCTAGGGTCGTTTTGTCACCTTTTCCGATTGACCGCTACCGGTCGTAGAGGTCAGTATTCTCACTCCGCCCCTGCACGGATAAATAATAGTCAAAATAGGATATACATTAAGTAAATCATCACCCTGTATTACCTTATCTGTTGCGTCCATGTTTTGAAAACGTTGTATCACTCTCATTTTTCGGCTTAGTACAGAAAAACCTGCCTCTAACTACTCCATCTGGTGTTGGTCTGTGAGAAAAAGTGACACCCGTACGCGAGTGGGTCGGCGGGATCAGTCAACATGGTCACATTACAATAACACCGACTATCTGTTATCAAACTACGCATACGATCATACGAGTAAACATTATATTATTGCTTTACACTATTTGATATTGTTATTTGTATATCTACTATAATTGACGACCTCTGTGGCGTAGCGGCCAACGCACTTCGATACGATTGCGGAGGTCACGGGTTTGATTCCCGTCTCGCGTCTGGGTGTTTATGTATAATGTGTATTTATTTACAAAAGATAAGTATATATGTATTATATCTATTATTTGTATCCATAATACAAGTGTTAGGCTATTTGCTGGGATTAGATGGCGCTGTGTGAATTGTGCTAGTGTAATAATCTATTATTATTTAATTAAACCATTACTACTTTTCGCAGGTATAATAATTTTACAACGATCAAATATTGTAAGTTACTAGATGATTTTGTAAATATACTTAAAATCTACCTATTTCAATATTTATTAGTAAAATATCTACTGATAGTCAACCGTACACAAGTGCAGACATAAAATGCTGTAGGCTTTCCGTCCACATCTCACCTCCCCGAGCTGCAAATAAAACTTATCTCATTTTTGCTCTTACCTTACTCAAACAATACACAGACTTGTAGAAAATACTCAAACAAACTCTACGCTAAAGGAATTAAGTGCACGTTTGTTTGGCGAGTTGTAGGAGATAAATTGGTTCAGTGGTAAATGTGAGGACACGCGTCCACAGATGATCTAAATAGGCGGTCCCTAGTTTTATAGAGGTGGTAGATTGTGTGAAATGTTCTTTACTTTAAGAATATCCAGTTTGAAGATATGATGCCAAAAATAAAAGATATAAATCTAGTTTCGTTCAAGTTGGACACTATTGTGTGTGTGTGTGAGATAGGCGAAGTTATTCAACATGTTCATATAAATAAAGAGCTGAAGCTTTTTTTAGGTTACAAGTAACTTTTTAAGGAAAACTTTTAAATTACGAAGTAATTGATATTGAAAAATTTTGATCATATGATTATTAATAAATGATATGTATGTACTCGTATATCCATTGTAAATATTATTAAGTATTCATTTCTCGTCTTTTTCAATACTAATCCTTGCATTACATGAACATAAAATATATCAATGGTGGACATTAACAATCAAAATATAACAAAACTATTTGCAGTTTATACAAAAATATTTCGTCCTTCTTTGCAAGACTGTAAGACATGTAAGTATAATGCGTAAGCTCTTAAGTTTACGCCATATACAGACTCCTGTGGCGTAAACTGAAGGCTTACGTCTAGCAATATCAGGGCAATGGGTACACGACTGTACAAGGTAGTCACTGAAGCAATTATGTAGTCAAATATTTTTCCGCGCCTTTTTTTGGGAGGTGGAAATGCATGACGCAGACCCCGCCGCCTGGGAATGGCAGGCGGGGTCCGCATCATGCCATTATACCATCATACCAATGGTCGGAAGCCAAGCTTCCGGATCTCTAGGATGATAGCCGGGAGCGAGAGGTTAAGACCAATGGTGGCGACGAGGTTTGGGCGTTTTAATGCCCATGCGGGTCACACTTGAAGGATGTGGAGCGCCGTATCCTCATCTCCGGTGTCCCAGTGGTGGCACTCTGTCGTTTGCTCCTTTTGAGCGAGGTACCGTCCAAAGCAGCCGTGTCCCGAGAGCACCGTGACGCCGTTCAATCCAATCTTGTAGGGCGGGACACACCGCTGCGATGGTGTTTTGGCCTGGATCCGGCGAGGAGGGAGGCCACCTCCAAGGACAACGCACGGTATCCTCTGATGGCCCTCACGGCCAGCGTGTGCTGCGGTTTTCACTGCAACGCAGCGCTTTTGGCCATCATATGCTCCGCCCAAACGGGGGCCCCGTAAAGGGCCATTGACCTTACGGTCCCTTCGTATAATTTTCGACACACTGAGTTCGGTCCCCCGATGTTGGGGAGCAGTCGGGCGAGTGCCCCGGCACCCCCGTGAGTCGAGGGGCCAGCTGTTCAAAGTGTGTCGAAAAGTCCCATCGGTGGTCAAGGACAAGGCCCAGATATTTGAGCGTTGCTCCGACACTGATGCGGACGCCTCCCACCGTTACGAACAGGTTCCGAGGCGGCCCGCGTCGTCGGCTATAGAATACCATAGCCTCGGACTTGTGCAAGGCCACCTCTAAGCCCAGCCGCCAGATCCGGTGTACGACCTGTAAATATTTCCGTCGCTAGTGCAATTAAAGTGATACTTAGTACTAAATTAAATATTTGCAAAACTATGAAACAAATTTAAAACTATATACGAACACACACTCACATACACGCATATGTACATATACTGTCTTTACTCTAACTCTCTCTGTCACACGCTCACACACAGTCCTATCATATATACCTATATTATCCCATATACCTATATTCTTGGAGAAGACTAGTGAAGAACGAAACCTTTTGGCATAGGTATTATAACTCTCTGAAAAATTCTCACTACATAATGTAAACAAAATTTAATTAAGATTTATTATTATTCAACTCATGCATTCTTCTTAACTTGGTTAAACGTTCTCCTTATTCCTCTAAATGATGAAAATAACTTAAAAGATTCTTCATTGATTAACTAAATGATAACATATCTGACCGATACTTAACATTTAAAGTGACACTTAAACAACGTCACGGCCAGTCGGGGTGATTCATTTGTAAGTTGGGCAAACGAAAATCATGTCCGTAGTTGTGGAAGTTGTGTCATTTACATGCAAATGTGGGCGTGTGAAGCATCACCTTCGCGGACCTACCAAATGATAAGTATATATGAACGCCATTTTTAATTATAAAATGTAACATTCATAAAAGAAATATCACGTGACGAAAAAAAATGCATGATCAAGGAATCTGTGGACCGAGATCATTGGTGATAGAATTAAATATCAATTACCTTGACGTACTTTTTGTTGTTAAAGCTAATGTGCTCATGGGAAATTTTAGGCTGACGAAGATTAAGTGAATTTGAAAATATTGAAATTTATTAGAGGTATTTCTGTAGTCTTAGTCGTTTATTTGAATTCAAACTTAATAGACTATCGACTTTTATAGTTTTTGGACCGTCAAAACATCATGTACTTAATACCTATTAAATACTGATTTACCTGTGAGACAGATATGTATGTTCTCTGTCAGTGAAATATATCTAGGTAGAATATAGCATTAAAATGCATTGGAACAACTCACACAGCGCCATCTAGTCCCAAAGTAAGTAGCATAGCACATATGTTATGGGTTCTAGACAACTGGATATACTAAATATATAAGTAGTTTTCTTTTGTAAACACGTATCCTCCGTAAACGTACCGAAGTATGTTAGTCGCTACACCACGGAGGTCGTCATAAAACGTACTTCTCTCTACCTTGTATTCACTGCAATCATTGTTAAATTATATTTCTGACTAGCTGTGCCCGCGACTCCGTCCGCGTGGAATGGTGACTTTAGGCAGCATTTTTTGGATATATGAGATCAATTTAAATTGGAAATTCAACCTACTAAGTCCAGCCTAAGCTGAACCCTATTTCATATGATCGATCATATAAATCTGAGGTCAACTTAAATTGGTATATAAAATTTCCGAAACTTATCATTTTTAACAAAAACTATTTTTATTTTCTAAAATAAAAATAGCCTAAGTTACTCCTTGATACATCAGCCATCTGCCAGTGAAAGTCCTGTCAAAATAGGTGCAGCCATTTCAGAGATTAGCCGGAACAAACAGACAGACAGACAGACAGATAGACAGAAAGACAGACAGACAGACAAAATTTTAAAAAATGTTGTTTTGGTATATGTACCGTGTATACGTCCTAATGCACTTGGTAAAAAGCGGTTATTTTAATATTACAAACAGACCCTCCAATTTTATTTATTTGTATAGATAGATTGAAACCTATACATAAACTATACATAATCCTACAATAAACCATTAAAATAAAAGTAATTTTTACTCTTACATACTTCATTCATCCTTTGTATATAAAAGGTGAAATCAATTAAACGCGGCCGGAACAATTAGCGGGCACCCCTGACCGCGAAGAACTTGGATGAGATATGCGCCGGTCCGACGCACCTGCGCCGCCCGCCCTGCCCCACGTGCGGACAACGCGCATTTATCTTCGCCTTCGAAGACGGCACCTTAAACACATGTGTTATAAATTATATCAACCTCGTATACTATTTTCAAATTGTTAGGAAATGAAAGAAAATTCAGAAGTTGGTACTTAATAAAAGAATTACACCTGAAAATGATTTTTAAAATATTACAATAAAATCTGTGTTTGTGATACTTATATCACATTCAATGCCTTAAAATGGAACAAAGGTATTTGTTTAGGCAATGTTAATACATAAAAAGGACGAAATTAAGTAAAATAAACACTTAAAGTTAATATTATGGATTTCAGATATTGTATAAGTAATAAAAAGAAAATGGGAAATATTTATTTTACTAAATAAAAAGAAAATAGAACAAGGATGATGAAAAAATAAATACAAACACAGTCAAGAATCGTGAAAACTTTTTCAACGATTCCGCTGAAATTCATGAAGTTACATCCTTCGATTAATCTGGGGTGGTCCCTTTCTTGCGCTAGTTGAAAATCTATCGGATCTAGTCATACCGAATACATAGTCAGATACCTGTTATTATATTCCAGATTTTTTTTAATTTATTATTTTTATCCATGCAAGGGTGGTGAAAGAATACTGACCTCTGCGGCCGGCGTCGGCCTGTCGTAATAGGCGACAAAATAACCCACTTTAGCTACGTGGTAGGGCCCCAAGCCCGTTTGGGTAGCGATCATCTTTGGTCTTAAGTATACCGCCATAATAACTTTGTGTTGTATTCCGGCATTAGTGACCCAAGTTCCTGTACTCTTATGGGAGCACTTTGATCTAGCGTGTTCGCGATTCCACTGGCGTTGCAAACACCCATAGGCTAACTAAATATAATATAGTAACTGCTAAATTCTAAGTTGGCCATCAGCCTGTCTGATGTCAGCATAAATTTTCAATAAATTCATATACCCTTTTGTGAAGAACATCCCTAAAATGTTTCCAACATATTGGGAGAAACGTTGTTATATGAAGGACGTTTAAACTCGAAGAAACTTCGATTGTAACAATTGGAAGTACCTACAAATCTACATAATTTAACGTATTCCTGAACTCAGGTCCCTTAATAGCCATCGGACTGGACGGAACAAATTGAACCAAAGGTCTAATGTTGCCAGATTTCTGAAGTGGGTTACGAAGAAAAAAACAAGATTTTGTTTTTGTTCTAAATTGGTGCTTTAGTGGGATATTAATCATTGCTGGTTTGATGTTACAGTTGCAAATTTTTTAAATGCCAATCAAATATTATACAACTATTATTACTATTAACTCCTCAGTTGCTTTCTTATTTTTATTTATGTTCTATGGTCTATTAATCTGTGTGTACTATACGTAGGTAAAAAAAGTCAGGAGGCAGGATTTCAAATACCCTATAAGCAAGGATTGAACACTATATAACATATAATAAATATGGTTACATGCAAAGTTATCCAGATTTCGGCAAACATAGCAAATTGCATTGCCAACATACTATCTAAATTGTTATTAACTTCCTGCCTCAGTTTGAAGATGATATAGATACATATAGGATACACACCTGGCAACCCAAGGTGGGTGGCGAGGGCCAGGTCCAAGAAGGCAACCGTTCATAAACAACAGCTGACTGGACCCAATTAATAAAGCAGCCCTGAAGTGGCACAATTAATTGTAAGCCTTCGGAGATTTTAATAGTTCGCATAAATCAGTTGGTGGCCCGTGGGTTAATCGCCGTTTAATATGCCGGACCATCGGAAGGACCTCCGGCTATCGGAACTTTCCGATATATTGGCCCCCTCGCATCAACAGATAGGGCACGCTACGTGACAAACACCACTTCGGTGTAAATGAACATTGTTGTAGTAGGTAACGTATTATCGGTAACATCTTACTGTTGTCTCTGGAAATAAAATCATATATTACATGTTATAATACCCAGTATCTAAAATTAACAGTATTTTGTGTAGATATTTAACAAAAAAAGTTTACGAATTTCCAATTTTTCCAAAAACTGTTTCAAAATTATATTAAATTAAATTTTTCTCTAATGTAGATTCTTTATGAAGAAAAAAGAACTAATAAAGTCGCAATTCAAATAGATCTCGCGCCGTGGGTTACAGTGAGAGAGGAGGAGCCTGCTTACCGCTGCTGTATGCCTGATAGAAAGGGAATCCAGACAGACTGGCGCCGTAACGCGTTACGTAACGAAGCGGTTTACGCCCCTAAGAAGTTATCACTTCAAAAAAATTGTTACGGAGTTCATCATTAAAACTATAGCGTACGTAATTTCTAATCAAATACATGAATTGTATTATATAATATCTGTGTGATTCGAAATAAAATGTTTAGACTAAGTCCTGTTAAGTCATTTTAACTAACACTTTATACATTTTTTTAAGTAAGAATGATAGAACTTTGACCGCTTTGTGAATACTTTTGTTGCATCTGCGCTATTGATTCGACGAGATACCACACTAGGTGAAATGTATGCGTTCACAATTCAGGATCTAACAATATAAGTATAAATATATAACAATATAAATATACAAATATACAACATATACAAAGCAAGATATAACAATATAAATACTAGAGGAAAATGAAAGATATTGTGGTGGCACGTTCACTTTGTTTTGATGATTTTGTATTTTAATTTTTGGTAACACGCAAAAATTTTGTCGCGTGCGGAATTTCGTCACGTTCCATTCCTTTTTTCTTTATGGTCTCACTTTTTCGGACTTTTGAATGCGTCCATGTTTGACATTCAAAAATATCCACGTCTCTTGATACTGTCCGAGAGCCCATCAAGCCAACATCGACACACGCATGGGCCGCATAATTATGGCAACGAAACAACTATTTTATGAAATTTGTCCAAATATACCGCTAACAATTTTCAAGAGCATGCAATTGAAGAAGTGAAGTACAGGGCGTGTTTCAGGGCCTTAGTCCATTATAATATGATTTGAATAGAATTTTGTCCATTTGCGGAAGGTGGCCTTTAAATCAGGGGTACGGGACACGGGTGCACTCCCGGCGCTTAATTCAATCATGATAACTGCGGTACCCGCAAGAAATAAATTGACCAATGGACGCTCCCTGTTGTGAACGACCGCTTTCGTAGGGCTGCGATACTTTTCAGGTTTTATTTTTACTATATTTTATATTTGTAACAAAGATTTAACACGTATTACACATAAGTAAAGTCTGCTGCTTTGTTTCAAAATATGTAACGTAACTTATCATGTGGCACAAAATGAAAAAAAATTCACGAAAAATGAAAAAGAAAAGAAGATAGTACTTACCTTATTCTGGATAATAGTTTGTGTTCAAGGGCTTATTTTAACACACCTCCGTGCCTGACGCAACTATTCAGACCCTTATAAATATTTTCTATTGAGTGGAAATCGAATCAAACGGTTCAAAATTAGCCATATTAAAATTAAACGATATAGTAATTTGAACTACTACTTGAATGTAATTTAGATAATACTTTTGTTGGATCTTTTATGAATGTAAATATACTATGTTGCTAAATGCAGATAAAAATCTTACACAATTTAATAATTTCAAAGACAAACTAAAGTTGTCTACAAAACAACCTGCAAGAAGCGATATCAAAGTTTTATTACGTAAATTACGTGATGATTTCAGTGAGGACGCTAAAAACAAATCTCTCTAAGCGACTTGAATAATACAAGGACTGGACGTGTCAACCCTACAGCGAAAGAAAGGGCTGGTGGTACCTGGCCGGTTCAATCCGGGTGCGACCTTGCACCGCTAGATAACAATTGAGACTACCCGCAAATTCAATATCGAGAGGTGTCACCCACCCCCTGCGCCCCCTAACCTGGCACCTTGTGTTAAATGTCCAGAGCTGCCCTCTGTCCGCACAGTTTCAGGAATATAACCACTTAACGAGTAGCGAAGTCTGGCTCCAATTCAATTGACTAGCTAGACTCGTGCTTAAATAGTTGTTGAAAGGGTGGTTTCGTTGTTTATGATTGTTTTCTCAGTAAAGGAAAGTACGGTAGATATAATCATACGTATAATAATGAATTTTTTATTTACTTTTACAATAACTGGAACTGCGCCATTGTCAAAGGAAATTGATTAGACTGATCTGAATGTTCTGGAAATCTCTTGGGCTGAATAGACTTTTTGTTTATTAACTTATTTTATGTCAAATTGTATTTATCTTTGTGGTTTTTGTGTAATGTGACGTCATTGTCTAGGCCCTAACGGCTGCCAGCACCAGCTGCTACAGTTAGTAATGCTGAGTTGAGGTCCTTTTTAGGGCGTTTATTAACATTTATAGATTTTATGTAATCTAATATTTTGTTCCTTATGTTCTAAATAAACATTTTTACCCATTTTTCTTTCATGTAATCTATTTCTTAAAATACATTACATGATACTTAAAAACTGTTTTAAGAGTGTGTTTCCTTTACATATGTGAAATTAATTGGAAATCTTAACTCGCAACGAGTGTTAGCAGCCCCTTAGCCTATGTATCGCATCGAGATCTGCTGCTAATCTAATTACGTCTCCACCCATCGTCTTTGTGTACACAGCTTGTTTATTTCCTTTGCTTCGAGCTGTGTTTTTAATTTTATTTTTTCGAGTTGCAGACTCTCAAAGGCGAGTTATGAGATTGTTCAAGCGTTAATTGTAGACGGCCGGTCGCGAATATTAAAGTGGCCGTGCGAGTCTAGTTGACCTCGCGCGTAGCCTGTACCCGAGCGAGAGTTTTAAAGGGAAAAAATTATTTATTTAATTTCTAAAGTTGGGCATCGTTAGTGGTGTGCCTTGTTTGTAATCAACTGCCACTTGTTTGGATTCCTGTGGATTCGCGGAGACTTTTAATGAAGGCCACTTTTTAGCTAAAGTTGGATCTGACGAATGTTTCATGGAAATTAAATATCCGAATGATAATACTGAATAAAATTGTAGCTTCATGCATGTTGTTGCATACTGTATGCAGCGCATTGCTTGCATTATGCAAAACATCTATGGAAATTTATTTTGTATGTCATAGCCTAATACAATGGCATATTTTTGATTCCATATATTTTTTACAAGACCAACTGCTGTCTTACTTTTTAAACCTGAAACGGACCCCTGAATCAGGGTCTTATATTTTGTTTATAAGAATTTAGCAGCAAGTATTTACAGGTTATCTTATATTTTGAGGGTTTTTGTGGGACTCTTTGCAGTTTACCATCTGCTTTCGTTGTTGAGGTTTAGATGGCCGTTGCTATAAGCGAAGTGTGAACAATCGAATTGAGTTGTTTCATTTAATTTCATATGTTTTATTGTACATGTTTCTTTTTTCAAGTATAACGGAAGGCTGAGATGAAAAAAGCAACCTATATAATACCAGTTTGTGACAAGAATCAACAATAGGCCCATCGTTTCAGAGTAAAAGCTTGGATGTGACCAGAATGAAACTCTTACAAGAAGAGAAAAGGAAACATGAGATATATGAATGTAAACTATCACCCGATAGCAACATTTCGCGGGCGCTGTCTTAGACTGCATGCAGTGGTCATTCAAACTTTTTTGATCTCAGTAAATATTTTCTCGGCGCGGTGGCCTTTGTGGGCAGCGCTGGAGGCCGTATTTGTGGGCTTTTTTCTGATTATTGGTAATCGTCGAAGTCATTAAGCGCTGGTTTTGTTTTTTATCGACGCAGGGTAATGGCGCGAAAAATGTCGTTAGTGGACCGGAGACGAGGGCAGGTGCCAGGGTCACCACGCATTTAAACTTACGAGTATTTTATTGACTACCTATATATTATTTTTATATAAAGATGATGGTTGAATTAGCTAGAAATTTAAGATCGAAAGAACTTTTACAGAAAGAGATAGTAATCAGTGTACATTATATGGTCATCGACACATTAAGATCGACAGGATCTGAAATTGTTTCCTTCGTAGAGGATATAATGTTTTTCCATGATTATTTTAGTACCTTTTTTTATTGCTGTAGGATAGCAGACAGGCTGACAGCCCACTTAGGATTTAGCAGTTATCGTCACCCATGGGTGTTTGCAACGCCAGTGGCATCGCGAACACGTTGCTGTCCCATAAGGGTACAGGAACACAACACAAAGTTATTATGGCGGCATAACAACCAACAACAAGGCTTGGGGCCCTACCACGTGGGTTGTTTTATCGCCTTTTACGTCAGGCCGACCCCAGCCGCAGAGGTTAGTATTCTTTCTCCGTCTCTGCATGGATAAAAACCGGATACCTCTAGAAAAAAATAAATTAACAGTGTTATCGTCCTTAAAATTGTTCCATAATTATTTTATTTAATTGAATTTGCTCACTGAATTAACATTAAAACGTAAATCTGCTTAAGTTGAAATCTATTGCTCTAGTTCCAGTTATATCAATTAAAGAGTAAACTTTAAATATATCCGGAGGAAGGTTGGGCCATAAAGACGGCTTGTGCTCCGGCGCCGACTTCCCAACTGCTCGGCCGGCCATTATTTCATTACTTAGCCCAATAAAACGAATTAAAACCTAATTAGACGTCGTGATTTTTGAACATTAAAAGAGGGGCGGAATTAATTAGTGGAGGGCAAGCAATGATTCCAGTTCGGCGGGTAATGGCCACGGCGGCGAGGCACCGTCGCGGCTCGCGGCCTGCTCTAAATCAATGAACGATGCAAGAGGAGGCTTCGCAGCTAAGATGAGCGAGCGGTCCAAAGATCCTGTTTTATTAGAGAGTAGCACTAGACAATACATTCATACATAAATTTTTATCCGTGCAGGGGCAGAGAAAGAATACTGACCACTGCGGCCGGGGTCGGCCTGTCGTAAAAGGCGATAAAAGAACTCACTCTAGCTACGTGGTAGGGCTCCAAACCCGTTTGGATGGCGACCACCTTTGGTCTAAATTATGCCACCATTATAACTTTGTATTGTGTCCCGGCATTAGTTACCTAAGTTCTTGTACCCTTATAGGAAGGACAGCCACATGTTCGCGATGCCACCGGCATTGCAAACACCCGTAGGCAACGGTAATTGCTAAATTCTAACTGGGTCGTCTACCTGTCTGCTATTCTACAGCAAAAAAACATAATGGTTATAAAGTTAGGTACTAACACTGGTTTTCCGGTATCTTGATCAGCGTATCCTGTGACACATATGCCCCTTCCAGCTTCCATTCTTTTTATTTTCATTTTTCTTCACCATGTAGCGTCTCCGATTCCTGGCATCATCTATCCATCTTATTGGCTATCTTTTTCCTTCTTACAATAATTATGCTTGCTGTCTGTGTCTGCTGTCCATCCTCAATTAAGCTATTTTAAAATGCCTTTATTTGCCTTTATACCTAATGATTTACTAATTATTCGAAGGAATCCCGGTAACCTGGAGAAACTGATGGTGACAGGAAAGGTGAAGGGCAAGAGGACAAAAGGACGCAGTTCAAAAAGTTGGCTAGAACACCTAGTCTACGGTCGAATACCTATCAGAAAACCTAAAAATACATGTCAGCGCGGCAATACACCAAACCATGGACCGCAACAAGTGGAAGGAGACGGTCAAGAATTCGCAACGGAGACACGGTCCTCAGCTCTGAGGGACCGACTGATGAGAGACATACCTAATGAATGCTATATATACAGGGTGATTTTGACAAAACCGTCCAAATTCACACAGAAGAGTCTTTAGTAAAAGTTATGAGAAACATGTATTTTAGTTTAGTATCACATAGTACAAAAATGTTGAGTAATCAGCATCACAAAATTATCGAAAGAACTCGCAATTTACTTACTATAGCGCGTAAGTGTCAATGAACTCTCCATTAGTACAGCAAAAAACTGGTACAATGACCTAGTTCGAGGCTGGGGACGGCGGTCATTGCATCTGTGCGAGCGAATACTATGCAATACTAATATAATTTACGCAGGAGTAACAGACACAGGTAATAACAGGTTAACGTACGAAATTTGCACCATATGACTATTTTGTATGATTGAATTAGTGACCATATTTTCCTTGGAATGAATTATTTTATGGTGAAAATTTGACATACAATCTTTTTTGAATAAATGGGTTCCTTAAATGACGTTTAGTGCGTAAAAAAATTTGGACGGTTTTATCAGTCACCTTGTATAAATTAATAATCACTCAAGTTAACGTATAAAATATACAAATGGTGGAAATTATATTCAGAACCTCGTGTAGTTTTGTCTAATAGATCTCTTGGCTATCACATACTTTGGACAGACCATATGTGTTTAATTTCAATTATATTTTCCCGTATAACTGCTGCTCAATGTTTTAAACAACACTTGTAAAAACACTATCAATGAATGAGAACACTATGAATATTTGGTTTTACTCATAATAAACGTAATATATTCATCATTGTAAAAACGCTCAACGCTTGTATTTAATTAATTCGAAGACGTCTTGTAAAAACGCGTCGTGCAAGAGGTTGGAGTCGCTTTGAAGAGTGAAGCAGGTCTTATTGAATCAACGGATGAATTATTCTGTTTGTCCAAGTTTGTAGCGTTCCCCCACTTAAGATATAATTGTTTGGACTGCAGAAAGGTTTGCGGGGAATTAACTTGATTCGTTAAGTATAATTTATTGTTTTTTTTTTACCTTTACAATAAAAGAATAAACGGATGCATACGTTTTATAAAATTTGATTGTTCGTTTTCTAAACTTAAAGTTATTGTTTGAAAAAAATGATTGTATTTTAAAATTTGACTAACGAGTTCCGATGAAGTTAAGTCTGGTAAGTATAATTTCCCATGAATTTCTTATACCAGAAACATATGAATATCTTTAAATTTCCTATCCATGATATGTTATGTTTTACCTTTAGAGGGTAAGGGGGTAGGGGGAGGACCAACAGGGACTCGTACAGCAAGGAACACGACTAAATGGAGATCTTTAGAAGAGGCCTTTGTCGGAGGACAAGTTGTATCTAATTAACTACGGTTTGCTGATATTATCAGAAATTTGAAATAATTGTTAATAAAAACAATAATAGGTGAGAAAAATCTATAATTTGGGAACTAAGTGCAACAGTAAAGACTTTTTTATTTATTTTATTTTTCCTATCCGTGGTATCCGCGTGGTTGTTGTAAAAAGTGGTCCAATGAAAATCTTATTAATTTATGTATCAAATTTCAAAGAATGAGCCGATAAGTGCAACTGCAGATATAATAAGAAGAAATAACTACTTGGTTTACATTTATCTTTAAACTGAACTTAGTTATAGGAAAATAATGTGCTAAACTGGATTTTCGGGAAGTTTGAAACTACATCTTGAGTTGCATCTCAAGTGTGTTTCCACGTAATCTTAAAAAATACAAGATTCACAGCTTGATTTGTAAGGTTTAATTTGACATTGTCGTATAAAACGCATTACACAAACGCACACTTTATAATAATTGTACCGTTGCGTTTTACAAAGAGTAATAATAAATACTAAAAAAGAGAATAAATTTGCATTTGCATACAATCCCAGAAACGGATTACGTTGTTAAATACAGTTCCCTGTATTAAGTGAAATGTGCACCGCACCGTAGGGCTCTTTCACATAGATATGTATGTATATGTATTTGACGGTCACATACACCTACATCATAAACTATTACAAAATAATACAACAGCCCATGAACGTGTGGAGAGTATACTCGCCACGCTTGTCCAAAGCGGATTGGTGGGTTACCGGACATCTCGGTATGCAGGTTTCCGTTCGATGGTTTCCGTCACCGTCGGTACATGGCAGTTACGCATTAGGCGAGAAAAACTGTCAAAGCAGTGCATGCCATCGTGGTCTTAGAACCCACTAATCTACCAGGTATTTAACAACTTGTTCGTACCAACAAACTATTTGTACCTTTCAAATTAGGCCTTATTTAAAATGCCATAAATTAACAGTGAATAGAGATTTGTTCCCAATAAACGAATAAAGTTCGGAGAATTAACTGAGTTCGCCCATTAATTACATCAAATTCAATTTGAACCGTTCATTATTGGTGGCGGAGTCATAAACACCTTAATTCTCATTAGGAGAAGAACGTCACAAAGGAAACAAATTGAACCTTCCGACAGTAAGGACAGAACAGTAAGTTTATTTATTGAAGAACAGACACAGTTCGAAAGTAGAGCCATTTGAGTTACATTCATCATCGTTATGATTATATTAGTAATAAAATTCGTTTATATCCTTGTTCTAGCCTAGGATTCAGGGTAAGTTCTTAATTATTGATAGGAAAGATAAGTTCCTCAATACAGGCCAACACATGTAGCATTTAAAAAAGAAACATTGTCTACTTAAATTAAAAATAATAATGAAATACATAACAAATTAATTTATGAAAAATCATAAGACAGTACCAAATAAGAAGACAAGAAATCGGATAAATAGCGAAGCTGCTTTAATAATTGTGGTAAACACCTACACTTATTAATTCAGGATGAACTTACTCGTCTCTGTTTTCCATGACCAAGAGCCATTAGAAATGGCTCACCGGAACTTTGACAGGTTGGACGAAATGTCCCGCTATTTTTACTAATTAAGGCGGGAAACGGGCGGGGGTGCGGAGCAATCAAAACCCTTCCGATTGCTATAACCGGCAAAATGGCGAGGTGTTCCGGAAAATGAGTTTTGTGAAAAACGTTTATAATTATTACGGCCTATTGAAGTTAATTTTGGAAATGGGTTTATTATAATTTAAATTTTGTTATGATTTTATATTTAACTATAATTGAGGAGTTTATTTAGTTTTAGCATATTAAAGTTAGTATTCTATTCGGCGGCGCTTTGCAAGTTACGACATGTTTTGTACTGAATATGGAATATGCAACCTTTTACAAGTAACAGTCGCTGAGCTTCTTAAAATAATATCTGCCTACATTGATAGGTGAAGTCAAGCCAACAATTTAGTTCTTCACTATCAAAGCAAATAAATTTTCGTGGACTTAAATTTTCGTGAATTGTCGATGGTGGCTTACGAATTGTGAACCCCTATTTTATGTCACGACAACGTAGACTCCCGTCGAGTTTTCCGTGGACCACTAGGGGTCCACCTGGACCACTTTGTGAAAGACTAGGTTTCCACCCCTCAGGGGAACACCTCTGTCCGAGGTGTAGACGGGTGTGCGTACCCGAGGTGCCCGAGCATCCGCCGCCTCACTCCCTTTCTCTTATGAGGTGGCAGATTCCTTTACCCTTTCTATTTCTTCAATGCTTTTCCATCTTCCGCATCTTGGGTCGGGTTGGCTGTGTGGCAGCTTGGCTGGGGGTGCTAAATTCTACTTTGCGCCCCGGCTCCGAACGGCGTTCGGCACTCACGACCGCGCCCACTGCAACCACTTCCGACTTAAGATGTGACGTATCGCCTTAGACTTTGTACTCTCGGGGCACGGGTGCTTCAGACGGTACCTGTGTCGCATCGGTCAATAGGAGCTAAGGGCAGAGTGCCACCACTGTGACGCCGGCGATGAGGACACGGCACTTCACACTCTCAAAGCGTGTCCCGCATGGGCATTGCAGCACGGAGACCTTGTCGCCACCATCGGTCTTAACCTCTCACTCCTAACGGCCATCATCCTGAAGATGGTCGGGAGCTAAGCTGGATGGGACGCTGTCGCCACCTTCTGGAAGGTAATCATGTCCGCAAAGGAGGCGGTGGAGAGTGAGAGGGAGTGCGCTAAGTTTCCCTTCCGCTCACGCAGGGCCACTCGTTGCCGGAGATTGGTCGCTGTAGTGATCAGTCGCGGGCGCGGCCCCCTGGGAAAGGGCTGCAGCCCGCAAACACATGGCCGAAAGAGGGACCCGCGCGGATACGCATTCCCAGCTCACACCTGCGAGAGGAGGAAGATGCCAGGCTCGTCACTCTCTCGGATTTGAAGAGGCCCGCAAAAGCGAGCCGGCGTCCGTCGGGGCCACAGTCTTACTAACCCGTCGCGTCCCACAGCCTCGACACTTAAGGCGTGTGAAGGAACCCCAGGGTGGTTTTAATGGGTATACCAGCGACGTGCGTCCACTATCCTAGAGAAGGGGACGTACGGGCGCATTGCACTGGAAGCCCCACACTACCCCGCCGCCCATTCCCACGCAGCGGAGTGTGCGTCATGAATATCCACCTCCCAAATAAAAAAAAGGTTACCAAAATATGAAGAATTGTTTTCCAACTAGCTGTGTCTATAGACGTCATTTATTTTCTTAAATCAGCTACACGTTTATAGTATAAATCATTTAAGAACATATTTCACCATTAATTAATAAATTATTCATCTATTATAACAAAATCTTTATCGCGAATTGTGCTTAAACATTTGTCCGTGTAATCATAATGAACTCGTTGATAACGGCCTTGATTTTAATCCAAAAAGAAGACTTTGCAAGGTCTTTGGTTCAATATTTAATTGTGAAGTAATAGAGCGAAGCCAATTGGAGGGGTCCACCTTGTAATTCGGCCACAATCAATCCGCACCCACTCAGCGCAAATTAGTTTTGATATTTAAATTGGTCTCGCCGCTAGCTATCGACAATCCCTCTTTATAACTCACGACTCTTACATTAAAATAGCTAATACAGCTAGTTCATTTACCGACAATTATATTTTTTACTCTAACATTTTAACTTCGACTTCCACCGAATACAAACAAAAGTAATATTCAATCGGAAAGTTCTTGCAAAGGTGAAGTGTTTCATTTTTAATCAAAGCCTTTAATCAAATCAAATTTTATTTAATTAAACATGGTGTCAAATTGATCTTTGGAAAAAACATGAGTACAAGCATGTTTCACCATTATCTTATTGGTTTGGACCTTTTATTTTCGAGTTCATAATTTCGAATCTCACGGAGGACACAATGTATATATAATTTTCAAATAGTTTTTTGTCTGATTGTGTGGTCCTTCCACTGTATTAACGTAAAAAACTTGAACCTAAATTAATGATTAAAAAAGTCTTTAAATGCTCAGAACTAATATTGTGCTTATTGATCACCTGTTTCATGACGTCATCATCACGAAACAATTAAGATATCGATATTAATTGTCTCAGAAACTTAACTTAGAATTTATAATAAGTTGACACTAAGCATTAAATATTATATAATTTTCGTATTCCAAAAAAATCATATACGATCCGACAAATCGTCTTGCGTTGTTCAATCGTCACTTATAATAACTTTACTTAAAATACCAACTCAAAGATTGATTCCTTCTTCCGAACTACAAGTTAGCAAGATGCCCTTTATTAGGGGTGCTATCTTTAGACAATCAATTGTCGACTTATAATTAAAATTATATAATATTTTTTTATAAATTACTATCATTATCACCCATACCATTTCGAAAAACCCAATAAGACCGGAAAGCATCTGCTTTCCCGAAAGGGGAGTTAGACAACCGCCGTTTCCAAATAAATCCTCATACAAATTTAAAATTCCTTCTAAATTTTTTGAAAAATGCTCTTGATAGGATCAGGTTGGTTTTTGGATATAACCTTTTATTATATTCTGTCTACTTTTAAAACATGACAGTTTTGCTTTTACCTGAAAATATTATCTAAATCTAGCATAAGATATAGTAGGTAATAATGGAGAAAAGAGACGATAAGGTTTATTGAACTTGTCATTTATCGATAGATGTCCTTCACTATGCATCCGTTTGATCGGGTTATTTCACAAGATAAGTCCGTTAATTGCCTTCACGACGCAGGTTGCTCATTCCGTATTGATCTTCCTTTAAGGTTTTTGTTCCCTTAAGGGGATTCATGAACGGTTGGCTTTTAATTGAAGTTTCAAAGTTCGCTTCAAAGCTTTTTGAAGTTATTATTGTTACTTGTTATTGTGATCTTGCTATATTTTCATCATCATTACAGATTTAAATTCTAGTTGCGTCTTGAGGAAATATCAAATGTTTGGGATTCCTATAATTTAATTTTTATTCCTGTTCCTATATTTTATTTTTCTCAAAGTATCGTCAATTAATAGCCACCCATAACTTATAGATTGTATTTCGGACTATCTTATTTATAATTAGTTAAACAAAACAAAATCACGTTGAACATTTTTTTCATTTCATGCCTAAAATTGGAGAAGGAGAGAGTAAGCTTAGTTATTTCTATATTTGAATTATTTTCTTTCAGATTTCAGAAAGAGATACAACGGAATTTCTCTGACTTCTTGGAGACTGGGGTGGCCGCCCGTGCGCCTACTCCGCCTACATATACTGAAGTTACGCGCGTGGAACACAATGGCGTTCCTTTCTTCAGGATATTATTTATGATTTTATTTTTTAATATATTTTTTATTTTTTAATAGAGTCCCTTCAAGTGAAATAAATTTCCCACACCTGGCATACTATTCCTTTAAATCACCCAAATATATTCTTTGTCTTCAAAATGACGATCTACGGCAGCTTTCATTTCGTTGTCATTCGAAAATCTCCAACTCCGTAAGTTTTACTGATTGTTTTTATACTTTCACTGAGTCCCGCATTTAGTGATAGAAGTAACAAATGTAATTACTCATCATTAAGTACCGCAACTCAGCCGTCGCTCGTAACAGTGGATTACTGGTATTTATTAAATTTATTTATGCAAATTTTCGTAAAATTACTGATATTTTATACATTTTGTTGAATATAACATGCATCCAATGGATAAATGAGCGGACCTCTAAAAGTTATGCGTTAAGATGTAAAATAATTTCACGTCTAGTGCAATAAATTTATTACATCATTCTGAATTGTACAAAAACTAAAGAGCTCAAAGTATATTATACATAGTAAGTTGGAGGAGGTCTCGTTAGTCGTTTTCCCGTCTGTGGCTCGACAAAGGGCTTTGTCTCAAGGTGCGCTACTTCGTTATTATTTTATAAGTAAAAGAGAACTAAGGTTCTCTGCAACAAAAATAAACGAGGAAACGTACAGTTCAGAGGCGCAGCCTATCTTCTGTACATTATTATAGTGTTCTTGAAATGCTTCCCATAAGATATGTTTTTTTAATACTCCTTATTATACGTGCACATTTTTTTAAGATCAACTGATTCCAAAGTTATCCCTTTATCTTACAAATGCCTATTTGTCCTAATTTATGACCTAAAGTAGAGTTACTGATGGTAAATGAAAATACATATTATATTTATGTAAGTTTTGAACCAACCACACTAGACACCATTCGAGACTGTATATTATTCGACAATTTCCGCGAAGAAATGGCTTTCGCACACCGAAACACCTGGGGATAGATTCGATTTAGTCCTGAGTCTGAATATTTTTGTATGATCCATATTTATTTTCAAGAGAAAAGTTTATATGTAATATATCAGTTGTTTCATCATACAGGCGCTCTGCTTCTTACATTGACTAAATATCATAGTAAACGAGTATTTATTTATTAAATTTTTATTTACTAACGAAAAATATAAATTTATTTCTGAATTTCTTATGTTATTAAATAATAAAATTTAAAAAATTATATATTTATGTTTATGAAAATATTTACTCATCAAGATGGCGATATGACAGAAGGAAGTGCAGTATAGTTGTAGTGATGTGTTTGAATCGATTAGAGTATTACTTTTTTATATTTTTTACAGCGGCTGAGCCATTTGAATAGCATTTTTCGCATTTAAGCATATTAACTTGGTAATATACTAATTCATACTTAAAATAGAACAAATTCATCGTTACTATATTTTGTATAATAATATGTGTCCTAAATAAAAATATTCTATTCTATTCTATTCTACTTACATATCTACCAATAGATGAAAATGCGCCTTATTAAAATCAAATTAAATCTGGTGATTTTGGGCCGCTTCTTGGTTCTATTGCCAACCCCCCACTTCATAAAGAACTTGCCCATCTATTGGTAGGTATGAAAGTACATTGTCACTGCTTCACACATCGGTTCTCAGGATTAAAGAAATGTATTTTCTTTACATAAATATAAAAATGAGAACAAAGAGTTTGTCCATACTGGCGTGAAATTTAATAGAGTCAAAGTAAAAAGAAATATTCTCTATAACTTCCCCTCAATCAGGGCTGATTTATTTTAAGGGGTTACCGTAATTTGATTAAAAGTAAGGCGGAAAGAATTCTCCACGAATGGGCCCAAGGGTCCCAATCCTTATTGTAAATCTGATAAGATCTTAAACAATAAGTGGATTAACGCAGTTTATACAACATTAGCATTCAACGGGGAATTAACAGAATTAGCTAAAAATAAGAGGGGCTCGTTGAGAAGATTGGTGGCTATCGACTTGGATTCTAGTTATGTCAATTACGTTGTGAATACTATGTTTTTTTAACACACACAACACTTGTGTACAATACTATTTATGGGTACTATACAAAACGCGACCCGTGGCCACTGCAGTTCCGATGTACTTGAGCCGTTGCGACATGCGTTAGTCCGTTATTAGAATTGTTCAATCTTATGTTTTTGAATATACGATGCTTCGTTTTTCAGTTGAATATAAGTGAACTCAATTCTTCGATATTATTTTGTCTATTATTCTTCATTATTAGTTCTCATTATTATTGTGTATTTATTATATTATTCAATATTTGTTGCTTAAATATTTTTTTATTATAAATATTCTATAGATGTTATAACCTTGAAATGATCATGATACAGCATACATTTCGAAATGTATTTTATTTCTGCGATTTGATTTCGTGATAAATATATAATATATCAAATAATTGTTATTATATATTTATTGTGTTCGCCACTACCTGCTGCTGTCGCCAAAGTGCGCTGATCATCATTCCATCGTGATACAAAATACCATGTTGGTGGTTGTTGTATATAATTTTAGAAACATTGGTGAGACCTCGTACAACTAGCGTAATTTATACAGCTCATATAATCAGCAGCGGTTCTTAAAAGTGGAGGACGAATTGTTTCGTAACATCAAAAGGATATTTAATTAAATTCGTAACTAATCCGTCTACTCGCGGATTATTGTATTGTGTGCAAATTGAAAAACTTTTCTCGTTTTCAACTAATTATATCGGATGGAGGCGAAATCTTCGGCAAATATTTATCGAGGAACGATTGTCGCGTCCACCAACGGCGGGCGCCCTCTCTCTTCTATGCCCTGTACGGTTCTTATTCCAAATGCGATCCTTATTCGAATTTGGAATTATACTTGCCAAGGAACCTACTTCCGTTAAGATTTAATTAAAATTATAATTTACCAATTAATAAATATTAATTTACTTGTAACTATGATTTCATTACATAACGAAATTTAACAAATTAGTAGGTGCATCCTACTTTATGCTGAATTAATGAAGCTTCAAATACAATTCGATTATTACTATTGTGAAAATACATTATAGGCTGTATTGTTGTATTACTTGATAATCTCAGTCACTACAGAATTAAAAGTAGGCTAAAATGAAGAAGTATTGTAAAATACGATTCAGCAAATGCAGCACTTTAATATTGTAAAAGTGTTTTTCACAATTTTGGTTGATGTGCTAACATGTAACAATTTTGGAATGTGATTCTATTGTGAAAGAGCATGCAAATTGTCTCGCATCTCCATCCTATTCGGCCATTAGGTAATTAGAGCACATAATCTGATTAGCTGCACCCCTTGAGGGTAGGGGGCTGTTAATAAAACTCCGTTTGCACGTCGGCTAATTACGGAGAGTGGTCGGCACCTATTTACCTATTAGCGGTGGTTGAGTTTTCATTTTTTTTATTATTTATACAATATGGAACAATTACCTATGTTTATTTACTTAAAAATATATTTTATAAATTATTAAACAACAAAAAATATATTAAAATTAAATAATTTATCACACAATACAATCCACAACAATTTGAACATTAATACGTTACAGTTATATTGTAAATGTTTCTTCTTATTTACTTGACAATAATCTCTAAGCTTTAAAAGGTACGTTGAGCTGACTAGTATTTTTAGTAATAATAGAAAAAGACAATCATCAAAATCATTGTCCTCCTTTCTTATTCTTCTTCCTCCTGCCCTTGTCCCACATTATGTGGGGTCGACACAACATGTTCTTTCCTTCCACTCTCCTCTGTTAGCCTTCGTCTCAACATTGACACCCTTTTTTGTTATATCATCTTTGACGCAATCCATCCATCTTTTTTTGGTATACCTCTACTTTATTATTACTTTTCGAATTCATTAACTTAATTATTAAATAATAACAAAAAAGTCCATAATTCAAAAACAATTCGTTTAAAATCATTATCCACTATTCTATTGATAAACAAATTGATGTGCGCACCCACACACACGCACACATGACGAGAGAGATGTGTAAAATATTTATCTAATTAGTAATACTTTACTGTATATAATCTTTTAAATATGTTTGAGTGGGGGGCACTGATTTCCGAAACACAGGTTTATTATACCTATCTCGGAGGTCAGGGACTTAATCTTTTTTTCTGTAAAAATATTGTTGAATAAAGGTTTATTTATTACTGAAAGTTAAAATTTCCTCAAGGAATTCGTATAGTAAATTAAAAAATAACATCATAAGGTATAATTAAAGTCCATCCAAGAATCCTTTCCGTCTTCCTTGGAGATTGTTTAAATTAAAAACAACTTTGATAGATAAGAGTGCATTCTTACCTCGGGAGGTTCCATCGCCGGCATCCGGCGCCCACCTCGCTGCGCAACCCTTCCGCAAAAATTATATAACAATAAAAGGGCTAATTGCGAAGGAGTTCCGTCGATAAAGGCCACACGGCGGCCATCGCATCGCTCTCAAATAATAAAACTAATTAATTAAAAACAAAACGGAAGGTTATGGTGGGGTGGCCTTCTAATCGATTCCACTGGAAGTTTTAACTTTATACATATTGCTTAATTTATCTATAATGACGATTTCAGTCGGGTGGTGCCGGATCAATGTTCTGGATCCAGACTCGGAGATATTTTTCTGTATATATTGCTAAAACACATTATATGTAACGTGAATGGATAAAACTCAGAATAATGATAGTGATTTTCGCTAGGCACCCATTAAACAATTTAAGATATACCTACAAATAGCGAGTTACTGCATATTAATGTTTAGAAATAAATAATTTAAAATAAATAATTATTCGGTGTTACATATTCATTATTGAAATTATTTATTTCAATATACCTCTCGACAATCCACAAAAGCATTTCATGGTAACATTTTTTTAAAATTAAATTTTGATGTTTTCTTACTAAAGTCTGCCTCCGTGTTTTAAAATATTTATTTTATCGCACAACCACTGAATAAGCATTACATGTTATAATAAAGATTGAAAACAAATAATATCGTGTGCAAGTTTAAAATATATTGAATTATGCATCAGTAAATATGTATTGTACAGGTACACGAATATATAATTCAGCTGGGCGTGGTTCAGGTGCGCGGCAGGTACAGGTGACGCGCGCACCTGCACACGCCCACTCCACGGGCGGCGCAGGTAGCCACGCCCACCTCACCTGGATACCCACACCTATCACGCAATTCTCACTAAAGGTATTTATCGAAAGCTCACTTGTTTTATCATTGAGCAGCTATTAGTTCGAATTCTAACAGATGTTCTAATGAACGAATCTTTTTATAAAGAAAACTCCATTTGCACTAGCTCCACAGTTCCAAGCAACTTCTCTAGCCATCGCAAAGTACTGGAAACCTTGGTGCAATAGATGATGTGCAGGTAGGGGATAAATGGAGGGCAAAGCTTATCTTGCATCCAAAAACCTGGGTGTGCTAATTCGATTCAAGCAGTATTTCACACCACAGCAACGATTTATGTACAAAGTAGAGGTTAGGTCACTCATGAACTGACTGGAGCACCTGCCTGTGAGCTACATTCCCTAGACTTCGTCCAACAGTGCACAGTTCGTCTTGTAGATGAACCCATACTCACAGGCGGTCTATAGACACAGACATATCTTTGCGTATTTTACCTTTTGCATAACGGGTAATGTTCTGAGGAACTGATATAATGGTGTCTTGGTCATCTTTTTACTACCCCACTGCCCGCCACCGGCTGGGCGTTCATCCCCATTTCCTGGCACTCTTCGTTCCAGTAGGAAACGGTTCTCGAGAACGTTCATGTTGCGTATTCTATGGACAGGGAATGAACTTCTGGCTGAGGTTTTCTCATTTCTCATCACAGGAACGGAAGTTTAAAAAAAGGCATTATAAAAATTCTTTGAAGCCGGCAGCGCGTTGACATCGCCTCTGGTTTTGCAAACTTCCGTAGGAGGTGACTACTGTTATTGAGTGGGCTATTAGTCTGTCTGCTAAACTAGCTAAAAAAATAGGCGGTAGTCACCGCATACCATCACAACAGATCAACATTTGTCCTGTGTGGTTCGACCAAAAATACATTTTTGGGCTATGTAGCTTTCCTTTCTTTTGATTATTCTATGGAATCTCAGGAGGTGATTAATGGATTGCTCACTTCGCTATTCTTCAGGTAATATGTTTTAGGATTATTCCCGGACGCCTAAAGTGAAAGTTTAGTAATAAAAGTAATGCTTGCATTAAAGATATTGTAAACGTAAATTTAAGCCTAATTAAAATCTTTCCTGTAATCATAAGTTGTTAAGGAATTTTGAATTTATTTTGATGATTTTTATACTATTGTAAAAATTGATTTGTGGTAAATCAAATAAATGGTGAAATGAACTTCCAAATGTTGAAACACTTTATACCTTATTGCGATAGCTTAAAAAAGCCTTACGAGTAAACCGAAATAAGTAAGAGAAACAAAGGGTTTCGAGTGTGGGCTAACATGCAAATAGGTGAATGTGTTTAAGCCAGCCGATGCTGCGGCTGACAAAAACGCCAACGCTGAATGGCCTCCCGCGAAATGGGCCCAAATGTCAAGCCACGCCACGCGTGTGCCTCTAAAAGGGAATTTCCCGTTTTGTATTTTTTATTCCTTATCAAGCGCCCCCTTTGGGAGGTTCCGTTCACTGTACACAACTACGTATTTTTGCATCGTTGCATTAGCTTGATTCTTCCATTTTTATGAAAATAATCGTAAAAATATGGTTGGACCTTCACTTGAGCCATAGTCTTTTGAACCCTCACTCTTCGAAGAAATGCCTTTCTTAATTAACCACATAGTAGAACTATTTGTTTGTTCTTAGAAACAAAAGGTGTGCTTAAAGAAGACATGGAAGATAGCTCTCAAATAGCATCAAGTGTATTGTTTGTAATATTTAAATGCAATTATGTTCTCAAAAAAGGCAATAGCAAAATGTAGGCCGAAACGGGTAGTATACCCACGAGCGGCGGATGGCGCGGGGTCGGCAAAGAGGTCAATTGTGGAGTGGTGCGTGGCTAAGACGGCGCCTCCTTTTCCGTGTCGAGTGCCGCCGCCGCGGTGGAGGGTTCACAAAGCAAAAAATTTATATCCCGCCAAGGTGACCGCCGCAAGGGTTAAGTTAGGTGCTCTTCCAAAGGGTGCCTATATAAACACACTATTACACACTACGTTTAGAGATTTATTTTGTACGAACGATTTTTTTCAACAGATAATGATACAGGTTAAGGCCACATATATTTATATTACTGTAATTGTAAATATTTTAATTTGTAACATATAGTTGTACGTTATATATCGAACTATTATTGTCTATATCCAATATTTATCCTACTAGACCATAATTAAAAATCGATCATATCTAAGATATGGTAGCCTCTATGATACATTAATTATGAAAATAAAACAACCAATCTACCAAAACAACTAACACTAAACACCTGACTAAATAACATTGGTTAAATAAACAACGTTAGGGCACGTTTACACTCATTTTGCATCATTTGCCTCGATACAAAACCCTAAACGTGTGATAAATGCTTTGAAGTTAATAATGATCCAATACAAAATGTTTATTAGCCAGAGAGATAGTAAATATATACAAAGAATGATAAGAAAATTTCCAGAATTTAGTCATTATCGCTCATTGTCAAAGTAGTAAATTTAAGTTACAAACTGGTCCTTATTCACAGATCACTGTACTGTTATGTTTTATTCTAAAAATTTAATTGGAAATTTTACTTTTTGCTCCTTTACTGTTTGTTAGATAGCAGAGGCTTTAAAGACCAGGTGCGTTACTAACATTCTACCGTCGCGGTTAATTATTTTTAATGATTTCATTAAAACATTTCTAACATTATTACATCGCAGATATAACACAATATAAGGAATCCCATTTAGGTATTTATTCAAAAGGAATTTAGTTTAAAAACAACTATTGATTACACAGAGTTAACGTCAGTCGTCTATTGTAATCCTTTAATATGGATCAATTGGAGAAGAATGGGTAAAGAGCACTTATGCTCATCTTTCACTGTCTTCTTCCAGTTTTCTTGCTTAATTTATTATCTGTGGATTAATATGTATAGTCTTTAATAGAAACAAGTGAGTATTGTATTACAGGGCGACACACCGGCGCCTTGAGCCAATGGGTAATTAATACCGGAGTACGTGGGAAGGGGTTGCAACCACCATAGCTGTACCTGATCTGTTGTTATACATAAAATAAGCAAGCAAATTTAATTGCTCTTAGGATGTCGGTGTGGTTCAACCGGAGGCACATCCAGAGGTGTAAATGTTATTGGTGCATCTTTATATGTAGATAATGGACAAGGTTCTGACTATTCCTTTGGAGTAGACGGAAGTGACCGGCTAAGAAACACATTTACCGAAATCTTTTTTATGATCTTATTTATTCTTTTGATTCTCTCTCCTGAGACAGTATTCAACAATGGCTCTGAGCTACTAAGCGCAACTTTGTGCAATACCATACTTTAAAATAAATAGGGAGTTTCTGATGCCTATTTACTTCCCCAGAATTTCCTATCGCAATCTCTTTCTCCTAGCTGGTAGCTCGTTTGCCTGTCGTAGTACTCTGGCTCTTTGAAGCCTTTTATTATCTCAGCCTTATCTTCGCATCGTATTTCGATTTATTGCTGGCTAAAAAATAAAGGCTCAGACGGCTTCTAATATTGCTCGAACACGGTGCTTGAGACCTTCAGTCTAATTTCGAAAGTAGGACATATGCCCACGCAATAGCGTAATTTATTACGTCATTACGATGAACCTTTGGTCGGGTCACGTCCGCATCAGGTGTCCAACGAATATATCAAAATGTCACTGACCTTTTAATGCTATTCTACAACTATAAGTTATGTACATGAAAGGCATATTGTGCTTTTTTGTTGGTGTGAAACATCAGAACGGCTGACGGCCCGTTTAACAGTAAGTAGTTACTCGATTCTCATCCCGAATCTGGGTGTTGAAGTGTAATATTTACAATAGAAAAGTAAATTTGTAGTATATCAGTTTTCTAGTACCCACAATACAAGCAGAGCGCTTTTTGGGATTAGATGATGCTTGTAAATTGTCGCAGTTTGAATTTATAAATGTATACAAGTACTAATCCTTAACTAATATTGTAATTGTATTGTAATGCGAAAGTGAGTTTGTTTGTTTGTTACACTTTCACGCCTAAACCGCTGAACCAATTTTGATGAATTTTGATATAGTCATAGATTGGACCTTGGAGAAGGACATAGGTTTTTTTTTTAAATTCATATGGCAGAACAACGTTTGCCGTCAATTTTATAGTAGTATATATTTATTATAACTTCAAATATATGTCATGTACCAAATAGCAAAGTTTAACTCCACAATTTAATATTTGTAGTATGAAAAAACAATAGATAAGATAGAAAGAAAACGATAACCAGTGCAGCTGCACTGTCGTCTCCCTCAACCTCAACACGCGCAGCAATCATCTCGGTGTACCATCGGCAGAAAATCGACATACCAAGTAAATGCATTCAAACAAACAGTCTCGCGTCTAATATTAGTAAGATACTACAAACAAAACACACTACGGAAAATGAGTATTTTATTGTATGAGTAATTTTATTACAACAATAATGATTGTATTATTTTCTTTTAATCGTCCAATTTTAGTATTTGTTAATACCAAAAAAAGGCAAGAAATCTTTGAAAATATGTTTTTATTTTAAAACGCTACATTTTCTGAGACTTTCTATATTATGCGAGCGACTCGGAAAAAAATTATAAGTTTTGGTATTATTTATCAAACGGAGTATTTTGGTAAAGAAACGCTTTAATTAAAAGTTAGTTGTGCATTATGTCAAGACTCGGAAGACATATAAGCACTTTAGTTCTCTTACGGATGCCCCGTTTCGGATATTGCCCATACGAGAATAACCTAACATAGACATAGTGTCCACTTGTCGGCACAGGTCATTACTGATTGACTTTATTGATTACGTATTGACTTGACTGGAGGATGGTCAACGAAAAGACCTCACGAAGCTTCCCGAAAGCCGACCCAGTTCAATCCTCCTATTAGTTTCCCCCTCAGATTTGTACTTGCCTATCCGGATTTTTGGTCAATATTCATACACAATAATCTCCAACATTGATTTTTTCTCGGCACACGGCACGTGCTCCATGTTGCCATGAACAGGTTTCCGATATGATTTTATTAAGGTTTATCAAATATTTGCTCCCTCTCTTACCCGCTCACCCTCATAGCGTATTCTCGTTTGGAAACACGATAAAACAGATTTTATTACTTACACCTTCAAATGTTGCGTGAATATAATGTGTACTAACAATGCTTGCGGCTTTATATGTATAAATATTTTTAGTTTTTCCTTCTTCATACAATCTGGCCAGTGTCTGTTATCGAAAACCAAAAATATTAAATTACGAATGTTAAATTAGTGTTAGAAAATTATGTATTTCGGATATAACTATAATTTCAATAAGAACTACTACATTAATTCTAGTAAGTCGTAACAGGCGGGATATAGATCACTACAAGGTCGTATAAGAAATCAAACACCCCCACAACATCTATTCTAGCTATTTTTTATATCACAGAAAAAAAAAACGCATGTGATCGAGTTTATTTCGCCAAATACTTGTGTAATGTTTTGAAAGAGATAACAATATTTAGAATTCCTAGCAAAAAATTAAAGATTTACCGTATCGTAAGTTAGAGAACGAGTAAAATGCATAAACTATTAGGTAAAATGTGACATACCTGATGAATTTTTACATCTAAACAAATATCATTTTATTACGATGGCATTAGAAGCCGGTTTTGTCAATTTATTTGAATGAATAAACCCTACCTATAATAGATATATGAACAATTTTCCCTTGTGTTTAAACTCTGTATTTGTCGTGTATCAGTTTTAAATTAACCAACAGCTGTCAGCGTTGGATCTGGAATACCCTATTTAATTTATTCCCACGTGTATCTCAAGTGGTATCAAAGAAGGGAGGGCTCCATACCTCTCGGTTGCGTTTCAATCAAGCGCCTCGTTTCCTTCCAACCAAACAAATGTAAGTGTTTACAGTCTGTCTTCCGAGTCTTGACATAATGCACAACTAACTTTTAATTAAAGCGTTTCTTTACCAAAATACTCCGTTTGATAAATAATACCAAAACTTATAATTTTTTTATATTAAAAATCGTATAATATAATAATTTATCTACCAAAAGAGTTACATAAAATTATATTAAAGAAAAATATTTGCTGGTATCTGGCTGTAACTTATTCTGTTCGTAACTTCAATCTGTTCTCATTAATAATGTGTGTGTGTGTGTGTGTGTGTAACATAAAGTTTTAACCACCACGTAATATCACTTTAATTGACTAATGTTAGGATTTTATAAAATTTTATAAAAATGTAAGTAAATTTACTTCACTGAGATTACATTTCGTTACCGATGCAATAAGTAAATAAGAGTCAATATAATAATAAAGTAGAAAATTCGATTCACAGTTTGTTATTGTTTATAACATTTCAATCGGAATGTATTGTAGAAGTGGCGTAGTGGCGTAGTTGATTGCTTACCGTCGCAACCTGCCCTAATCAAATTTATGTTTGTTCGCCTTGAAGAACACAGCCTCCCTGAGACACGATATCTGACAGTATACAGGTTCTCAGTATAACACCGCCAGTATTTTCGTTTCAGATATGTTTTCTAAAATGTTCAAATTGAGCGCACATTTTAGGGATTTTAGGCGTGTGTAAAATATGTGTAGATCTACTTACAAATCTTTGTGCGCAAGCTGTTTCATTTCAAATGAAGTTGTATTGATCTCACTAAATATTATAGAAGTTAAATTTGTACGTAAAAATTAACCCCACCATTAAGCAATCTCTCGAACAGCACACGGCATTACAGAAACTTTTCCAGCTGCTTCTGTAAAATACAAAAATATATCTTGGTTGATATCAGCAGATGATAAATCATAGTTGCATAATAATAGCAAGTTGCCATACTGTAGTACATGTTCTGTGCGAATAGGTAGGGCTCCGGTACCGGTGCGTGTCTGTTGTAAATTACTCAATTTGCACTTGAAGCCAGGTCCTTTGGCTGCCGGCCATTTTTCCCTCGCAACGGCTTTCGCTTTTATGATTTCTGCCGCGAACAATCAACGCTGTCTTGATTGAAAACAAAGCAAATATTCACTTTGTAATGGTGGGATTGCATTTCATTATTTCGGCAGAAGAAATGTACTCGTTGCTCACAAGTCTTCAGGTTGATTGGTGGGTGTGTATTCACCATGATTTTTGAAACATTAAAATAACAAAGAAACATATCAACTATACTAAAATATTAAGGCTATTATCACTTTATTAAGATCAATTACGAATAATAAATATATTTTTTTGGATACCTATTTGTGTTTTTATAGTACATAAGACAATAAGTTATCAATCAATCAAGTGCAAAAGTCGGGAATAAAAAAAGGAGTACATTTATTTTTACTGAAAATTTTCTGTAAATTTCTATAAAGTATTCGAGGTAAACTTTTTATATATTTGTACTTAATATTTATTTGATAAAAAAACCCTTGTTTCTTGCGATAGTTGTACTCCTGATGGAATTCAGGGGAAAGTTAACGGTTTTATGATAGCTGTTTGATAGAGTTATAAATCGGCGACTTCTTCTTCCATGTTTTTATTTATTAAAACAGTTACCCTGGAATTATGAACCTGGTCACACAGTAAATGTTATGCGATGGCGAAATTTTTATTTCAATCGTTGCTATAAAATATGGCTGTGAATCCTGTACATTACATATTTCTGATCCCTGTTGCGCAAAATGCGCAATGATCAATATCGTCTTAGCTTTGATAGCTATCCTATCCTATAGTAGTCAGCCCTCATGTGAGCCACTGCTGAAATCTAAACTTAAACAATACTTTATATTTTTATATTATGCTACTTTTAATATTCATTTTTTGATTATGTTATTTGTAAATTATTAATGAATTTTTAAATTATTGACGTTGAATAAATACAAATTAAAAATGATAGTAAAACAATATTTTTGGGCACATAGCTCCTGCCTAAGAGATTATCCTCCTGACTAAGGGAGACCTTATAACGCTAAATTTATCACATATTTGAGACTCTTACATTGTTAGTGGATTTGACGAATACAATTCAGATTCTCCCGTTTTCCCCACAACACATAATGTTCATATTTCATAAATCTTACACACAAGCGTTGTTTTGTTACGACTCACCGATATTAATATCCTAACTCATTTCAATATATTGTGGCATCGTCGTGAAATCATCTGTTTCGCTTTTTGTGATGTGACAACGCCCTAAGCCGCCTTGTATAGCATTTTTATTGTATGCTTTACAGCGATGATGGTGTGCTTGTTTTGCGATCGGCACTCTGGCAACACTCGTTCCCTCTCGCTGTAAACTCTCACAAATGTTTGTAAACAAACGCTTTTTAATTTTCTTTCCACATTATTTGATTTGGGGTTGTCTGGATTTGAGTGTGGTTTACACGGTACACGTTTTTATTGCGTTTGGTTCCCGCTTAGTAGAAGTTGATAGTACCTACAACTTAGAATGTTGTTTGAAGATATAATATACAATTATTATTGTATGAAATAATTATAGATATAAGTATTGTAGCGAGATGGTATGGTCTCAAATGGATATAATATTAGAATAGAACCCATTACTAGATACCTTAAAAATGGGTGACTAATAATTTTGTATCATTTTAATCAATGGAGTATTGTTTTAACAATTTTGTGCGACGTTTGACTACCAATTCGATAGTATGTGCTATTGCCAGTAAATGTTTGCTAATAAGACTGAGAGTTCAAAAGAAGGGAAAGGAATAGAGCACAGTAAAAATATTTTTTGACGATCTTCGTAGAGTCACGGAGGTGGAACGCTAGCGGGGGTCACGAATTCGTTTCCGTGCTGAGTCTGGGTGTTATGTATAATATGTATTTGTTTTAAAAAAAAAGTATTTGAGTACCCACATCGCAAGCACCCTGCTGCTTACTTAAGGACTAGATGACACTATGTGAGTTTTACATTTATGTTTGCGACAAAAACACTAACATACCGAACCAAAATGTCGAACGTCAACCCAATTTGTCACGTATGGATTGTCACCGTTCAAGCCGTTGTGACGCTTCCCGTTTTAATCAAACCACCGAGGAGGCAAACACACCGTGACCCCAAGAACCCAAAATCCAAGAACTGTCCACGACTTTAACGACGACAATTTATTATAACTTTATAAAAAGATTTGAATTTAATATATATTAATATAATAATCATTGCCTTTAGATATATTTGTTATCAATATTGTTAAGAATGTCACAAGTGTGACGGAAGATCCTTCAGATCTGTACGTGTGTATTTTCCACGTAGAGACCTTTGCACCTCTGTTATCTTACTCTATTGGGATGAAACCCGATTCATAGTTTGACGATAAAACAAATCTTATATGTTATAGCGAATAAGGATAATTTTATCATTTGAAAAATTATTGGCGTATATAGTAATGCCCTTGTGTTCGAGTCACTTGTTGAGTCGTTTTGGTATGCTTTTCCTAACCATTAGATGGTAAAATAACAATCACACCCTTGAATTCTTAAAATGTCGCTCAAGTTTATTAATTTTTAGAGTTAGTAAGAATTTTATATTGATAATTAAATATTAAATATAATAAAAGCAATATCTTTGAATTATTATAATTTCAACTGTGAAGATGTTCAATGCAAATTACATCCTTTCTTCGAGTGTTTGTTGGTTCGTTCCCCCGGAGTACGTCCTGGTCTGGCTGCAAGTGTTCGTGAATTATATATTTATAGAAGGGGTCCTGTGATACAACTTTCCGCGTGGTGTAACAACTATTTATATAAAAGATATTTAGATTTTGCCCACAACAAATTTGACAAAATGATGACGCGATTTCAAAGAAAAGTTATGACGTGTGATTGTCTCGACTTCTTATATTTATTTCTACATTATACATAACAGTTATGTGGTAGTTCACCGTGCAGGGGCGGAGAAAGAATACTAACCTCTGTGGCCGGGGTCGGCCTGTCGTAATAGGCGACAAAACAACCCACCCTAGCTACGTGGTAGGGCCTCAAGCCCGTCTGGATGGCGACCACCTTTGCTCTTAAGTATGCCGCCATAATAACCTTGTGTTGTGTTCTGGCATTAGTGACCCAAGTTCCTGTACCCTAATGGGACAGCAGCGTGTTCGCGATGCCACTGGCGTTGCAAACACCTATAGGCGACGGTAACTGCTAAATTCTAAGCGGGCTGTCAGCCTGTCTGCTGTCCTAAGTAATAAAAAAAACTTCAAGTACCTAGTAATACAAGAGAGCGTAGCAAAAATGTCGATATTGATAAGCATTTAACCTACATCTTTGAAGTGAGCATAGTTCGGCGATCATTAGAGGCACGTAAGCAGCCCCCCCGCCGCCCATCCATCAATCACCCAACAATAACCTGGCGAATGACAACCCGCATTCATAGATAAACAATCACTCATCTTACTTGCGAGCTTATTACTTTTACATGTAAATGATACGTCCTCGTTCCTTTGTATCCAAGTTTTCGCTATAACTGCTTTCTGTATTGAGATGTTGTTGAAATATTGAAAAAAGGTCAAATAATTACTAAGCAATTTATGTTATTACTCACTTTTCACTTTATATGACTCGAGAAATATCGACCTTCACGAAAGGAAATTTGAAACAATAAGTTGATAATAATTTTATTTTACTTAGGCCGACTTGCACAACCAATCACTAAACCGATTTAGCGCTAAACTTATTTAAATCGTCATTCTGTCCCTGTCACATTGACAACATTTAACAGGGACAGAATGACGATTTAAATAAGTTTAGCGCTAAATCGGTTTAGTGATTGGTTGTGCAAGTCGGCCTTAGTGTTCGTGCTAAGTTGTATTTCATCAACTCAATTCATGGGACAGTATTTAACATATTTGCAACTGTCGACAAGATACAAGCAAAGTAGATGTGTGTACCATTCACATACACCAGAAGTGAAACTTTAGAAAAATGAATAGATTTCATATATTAGTGCATAAAAACTACAAATGCCCGAACAAATAGCAGACAGGCTGACGCCCCGCTTAGAATTTAGCAGCTACCGTCGCCCATGGTTGTTTACAACGCCAGTGGCATCGCGAACACGCTACTGTTCCATAAGGGTACGGGAACTTGGGTCACTAATGTCGGAACACAACACAAGGTTATTATGGCGGCATACTTAAGACCAAAGGTGGTCGCCATTCAGACGGGCTTGAGGCCCTACCACGTAGCTAGGGTGAGTTGTTTTGTCGCCGACAGCCGACCCCGGCTGCAGAGGTTAGTATTCTGTCTCCGCCCCTGCACGAATAATTAATTTGAGATTATAGGAAACATTGTATACATGTATTCTATCTCATTGTCTAACAGGATAATTCTTATTTATGAATATGTTTGTCTCTTTTTGGTGTTGGTTTTTCGTTTCATCTAATTTTTAAATCATAATGCTGCTAAAGAATTTTCACTTAAATATACATTTAATTATCCATAATATAACAGAAATGCGACTGAAGGTTCTCGCTAGATACATTCTTTATACGAATATCCTTAACGACAGAGTGGCCACCGGTGACCGGTTTCCTATGCGGATGAATACAAATGAACTAACTTTGATTAAGCTTTGATTAAATTCACGTTCGCAGACTCAGCGCTTGTGACCCTCATTCATGTAACTTTAATGTAAGCCTTCGAGGTTGGCAGCACATCACCGATATCCGCATGTCAGTGAATTGTTTATCAGCTTGTAGTATCTGTAGAAATTAAAAATATATTTTACTGATTCTACAATAAAAGCGATGCATGTTAAATGATATGAACTGTTTCCCAAAGAGTTTGTTTCACTGTTCTGTTGAATCTTCTTGTCAATGTTTCTTAGGGAACTGGAACTTTTTTCAAAAAGTAATTATTGTTTATGTTGATATTCAATAAGTAATTTGAATCCGGGTTGCCTGGAAGAGATCGCTCTGTAGCGATAAGGCCGCCCATTGTAAGTCAAGTACATATTGATTGTGTAAATAAGTTTCATTGTGTTTATATAATTGGTTTACAATAAAGTGTTATTTATCTATCTATCTATCTATCTTGAATTTAATTTAGTTGATTTACATTAATAATAGCTAGTTGTGTTCGTGAAGATGAAGACATCAAAGCGACAATAGTGTCGTTGTCGGTACACGGCAGCAAGGCAATCGGTTTAATACCCAAATTTCTGCAAATCTGTTAAATTAATTTATTCTTGTACATCTCTGTCAAAGAAAAAGAAGTGTTACGTAAGGCATCCAACGCGAAAAGGCTTGCCAAGGTTTCTCTATGACAATATTCAAAACTGAATTTAGAGGTCCAAATGAAAGTTTTTAAGAAACTTGGAGGGAGAGAAACAACTTGGAGTTGAGTGGAACTTGCAGTTTTTCATTATAATCGAACTAATATAAAGTTGATTTAAATAATTAATCACAGCAGGTGGGAGGGGTGGGTGAAGTAACCCGAAGATCCCGAACCATGGAGTTGCTTGTCCAAACAAGCGGCACTCTTGGCCGCAGTAGCAATTTGACTAATTGCTGATCTCTTCGTTCAAACTTCTTTGATTTAGGATGGTACACATAGTGCACTTGTTAATAGATATTAAGATAAATAGATAGTCACCTCTGTAATAACAGTTTAGACCACATAAACAGAACAGCCATTTATTTCATTGAGTGGTCTATATCAGCACGGAAAGGAATGATTAAGGAAGGACTCTGATTAGAGTAATTTCCTGCGATATTACTGAATAACTGATCGAAGTGAAATCTAAAGATGCTCCAGGAATGAAGACGAGGATAATGAGTTACTGCATTTGTGATAGATCTTTATATTGAGTTGAAGATGTTGCTAAAGTCTGTGGTGTGGAAACGTCATCAAATCAAATCAAAGTTGAAGTCAATAATTTCAATATATAATATTATAAATGATGGCCTCAAGCCCATCTGGTTGGAGACCACCTTTGGTCTTAAGTATGCCACCATAATAACCTTGTGTTGTGTTCCGGCATTAGTGACCCAAGTTCCTGTACATTTATGGGACAGCAGCGTGTTTGCGAAGCCATTGGCGTTGCAAAAACCCATAGGTGATGGTAATTGCTAAATCTAAGTGGGTTATCAGTCTGTCTGCTGTTCTACAGCAATAAAAAAAATATCTTATTTTATTTCAATAAACTACCATTGTTGTACATATGGTATCTAGGTAGAGAAGAAACGACGAAATAAATTCCCCAGAATTTTTTATCATATATATGTTACTCAGTATAAGTATATATTGGATATAGTATATTGAAGTAAAAAAGTGCGAGTATATAATTTGTAGTAATATAATTAATCGCAGTCTCTGCGGTCATCAATATAATTTTCAAGGGTGAAATAGCGTTTCCTACGCAAGTGTTGCTTATAGCTTTTTAATTTATTGTATAGAAAGTGCTGGATTTTTGTAATAATTAGTACAATAATGAGTGCTATAGTTAAACGTATACGAGAGAGAGTTTATCTAATAAAACTATTGTATACTTTATTAAAGGTGGGCTGGCCATGTTGCATTAAATTTATCTCTCAAGGAAAAAAAAGAAAAAAAGGAAGGCCAAGGTTGTTTCTGCAAAACAAATAACATGACAATTGGAATCATTACTCCATGATAGTAAACCATATGATGCTGTGAAATTAGCTAATATACTAATATACGTGCAGAATCAAGATCGGTCAATATGTCTTCTTTTTCCTGGGTCAGTATTAACCATGAGGCGCACAGACTGCCAGTCTGTATTTAGGCTAAAAATTAGATTGTTGCATATTTTGACAAACTTAAAGCCTTATTGGCCTTAAATCAATATATAGCTTTTTAAGCTGTGAAAACGTGACATAAAATACTTAAAATCAATATTTAAATTAATTTTTCATGTAGTAATGTTGCACACCACTATCTATCAGAGATATGTGATACTTGTGCAATGGTCGTTCTCCATTACAGTATAAGCACATAGATGTTGTACAAAACATTAATATTAAATAATAAATATACTAAGTATAAATAAAACAACATAAAAACTGAATTATAAAGTTTTATTAAAATAATACAGATCATTTTCTAAGTTTTCTCCCAGTGCACCCAAAACCTTACGAATGTCTTGAAGAGGACAAGTCGCCGCAATTAGTGAAGAGGCAAGTCCAGTGTCCGGTCGAGTGCACACCCATTTGCATACAACTGCCCACTTCGGCGTAATTAATACATGATTACATATCACAAGAAATGTTGAAATACTTCAAACAAGTAGAATTTAAAATTAAACAATATTTTTAAGTTATCATCGCACATTGTTATGTACTAACTACGGTTGATTCTAAAACGCTTAATTCCCTTAATTATTAATAGGTGTTATAATTAACAGGTAGATAATTAACACTTTATTGTATCATCATCATCATCATCTTTGCGTTGTATCCCGGTTGCAGCCCAAACTCTCGCTTCGGCGCCCGGGGTCCGCTTTCCGACTTTTTCTTCTCCACTTCGCACGGTCTTCAGCATCCCTGGTAGTGAGCCCATTGGCACGCATATCACCCCCTACGACGTCAAGCCAGCACTTTTTGGGTCTACCCCTCCTACCGGGGCCCGGCGGAGGCGGCATGGCCAGACATTTGTTACCCACGTAAGCATCCGGTTGCCGTAAAACGTGGCCGTACCAACGGAGCCGACACTCTTGTAATTTATCCGCAATGTCACGGACATGAAGACTGCCGCGAATGCGGGAGTTCCTAACGCGGTCCTTTCGCGTCACTCCACACATCCACCGCAGCATATTCATCTCCGTGACACGCAGCTCTTGCTTGTGTCGCTCTAACACCGGCCACGCTTCACAGCCGTATAAAAGGACAGGCCTAATGATGGTTTTATAGACCTGTCCCTTCAACTTTACCGGCATCTTGGGGTCACAAATGACACCAGTTACCTCCCGCCATTTGGCCCACGCGGCAGCAATGCGTGCCTTGACGTCGCAATCGATGTCACCAGACGCATGAAACACAGATCCCAGATATTTCACTTGGTCCGTGCGCTCGACCGTGTTGCCGTCTATGCGCACGGGTGTGGAATCTGTGGAGTTACAGGCCAAGTACTCGGTCTTCGCCACATTGAGCTTCAGACCACCGTTCTCAAGCGACTCCCTCCACGCCTTCACGCGTCGCACCAACCTACCCCTGTCCGAATCTGCCAGCGCGATATCGTCAGCATACATGAGCAGCCACGGGGGCTGCTCATGTGAGTTTCTAATGCTGTTTGACAATACGTCTAATACCACGCTAAACAGAAACGGACTAAGGACGGATCCCTGGTGTACCCCGACGGTGATGGGGAAAGGTTTTGTGTCGCCAACTGCGGTCCGAACTACGGAATCGGAGTCACGGTACATGTCTCGGATGATGTCAATATAGGCCTCTGGAATCCCTTTGGACCGCAATGCCCACCAGATTATCGCGCGAGGAATACAGTCGAAGGCCTTCTGCAAGTCGAGAAACAGGCAATGCAGAGGCGTATTCTTCGCCCTGTATTTCTCCGCGACAGTCCTTAGGGCGAAAACAGGGTCCATTGTCCCGTGACCAGGGCGAAACCCATATTGACATTCCGAGACAGTGCACTCCTGTCGAATCCGAGAGTCTATAACCCTCTCGAAGAGCTTCATGGTGTGGGACATGACCTTAACCCCTCGGTAACTACCGCACTCCTGGACCGACCCCTTGCCTTTGAAGACTGGAGTAATGATACTCAGTCTCCATTGGCTCGGGATCGTACTGGTGAGGAGTATTTGGTTGAAGAGGTCGGTTAAGACGCCCACACCACGAGAGCCCATCGCCTTCCAGGCTTCGATGGGGACTCCATCGGATCCAACAGCTTTCCGATTCTTCATGTGGCGAAGACAATTCTGAACCTCTGCAGGCGTTACCAGTGGCACTAGTCCTTGATTCGGAGGAAGATCTGGCGGCTGCACCCCTTTATGCTGCATGTTCAGCAGCTCGTGGAAATACGAGCGCCATCTCTCCTTCACCGCGAGGTCCTCGCATAGCAGGTTGCCCACAGGGTCTTTTACACAGCGGCACTTGGAAGTGTCCTGTGCCGCTTTGACCCTGGAGCGCGCCAACTTATAGATGAGCTTCTGCCCCTCAGACGATTCCAACTTATCGTAAAGTGGTTGTAAGTGGTCTCGTCTGGCTCTGGCAACAGCTCTCTTAGTGGCGCGCTTTGCCACCCGGTATGCGTCGCGATCTTCAGGAGATCTGGACGCTTGCCACTTCTTAAAGAGGGCTTTCTTCGCTTTAGTCTCCCTCTGGACTGTGTCGTTCCACCACCATGTCTCCTTGTCACACTTGCGACCACCCTTAGACACCCCAAGCACCTCCTTCGCCGACCCAAGGATAGCCGCCTGAATCTTGTCCCAGTAAGCCTGAACTGGTTCGCCCGTCACACCACCGGCGCACTTGTCACCGACAGCTAAGGCGAACTCCTGGGACGTGACTTCATCAAGCAGCCACCACCGGATTCGGCGCTGAACGCGCTCGGTATGCGTGTCTTTAGGCTTAGCGCAAAGGTCCATGACAAGAAGGCGATGTTGTGCAGTGAGACTCTCACCGGGTATGACCTTGCAGTTGGCCACTTTGCTGATGTGGTGTCTCCTAGTGAGTAGGAAGTCGATTTGGGTAGCATTCCTCCCGCTCTTGTAGGTGATAAGATGCTCGGGTCTCTTTTTGAAATACGTGTTCACGATGGCAAGGTCGGCAGCCGCACACGTATTGAGGATGTCCTCCCCTTCCGCGTTGCGGCTACCATACCCAAATCCACCGTGAACACGCTCAAATTCCCCACATTCATCACCCACATGACCGTTCAGATCACCCCCCAAAACAATCCCCTGTGATAATGGGATTCCACGGAGCACTTCTCCGAGTAAATTCCAAAACGCTATTTTATCGGCGTCGTCACAACCGGCCTGTGGCGCATAGGCACTTATCAAGTGGGTAACTACCCCATCGATAAGTACCCTAACGACCATAAGCCGGTCGCTATGACGTTTCACTTCCAAAATGTCGTTCTGGAACTCCTCCGAGAGCACTATGGCAACCCCATTTTCCCCACCAGGTGCACCTGTGTACATCAGCTTGTAGCCATTCCCAATGAATCGGGATCTGCTGGCCTTCCACCGAGTCTCCTGCAGGAACGCCACGGCCACCCTCCGCCTGGAGAGCACATCGGCCAACTCTCTCGCGCGTCCGGTTAGCGTGCCTATGTTCCATGTTGCGAAGCGGATCTTTCGAGATGTTTGGGCTGCGTGAGATGGGGCTAGCGTCGTTAGCCGTGCCCGCCCATGACACGGTAGCCCTTGTCCACTTCTCACAAGAGCCGGGCGAAGCTCTTGCGCGCCGTTATGCGGCGGCGCCCTAGCCCTTAACCGATCTCGTACTCTTAATCTTTCCATGTGATTTGGCAGATTTTGGCTTTTACGGGGGCGACTGCCGTCTGACCCCCCAACCCCAAAAGGATAGCCGTCGTCAGAGCCTCGTCCGTTATTCAGCAGGGTGCGCCGACTTGCAGGTGAGGTTGACTTGGGCCCCGAAGATGTTGGTGGGGCCCCTTACACCCCTAACACTTTATTGTATATCTCATAATAATACTTTAGATTAAAATGCTATAGTTAACAATAATGCACAGGAGGCGATCGCTTCCAGACAACCCAGTACAGGAAACAAATAATTTATAAAATAAAATCTAACCGGATAAAGCGTATAGTTTTCTTCTTCGATAGGCACAACTTTTTCATTCAAAGTGATTACGGAGTGTTTTCTTGATTAATGCCAAAACAATTAAATTGACATTAGCCATCTTGTATATCTTTTCACATTGAGAGCCGATTGTTTATTTCACATATTCTGTCTCATTGCTTTCAACGATCTCGTTAGCTAGAATTTTCATTTATTTCGTCAATCCCCTTGATTCCCGAAACGAGAACTCTCCATTTCCATCTGTTCTGTTAGATTTGATACGTACCAATATAATCAGTAAATAGGTAAATTCAATTTATATGCCACCAAATTTTATATTTGATTGAACTATAGGTCTGGTAATCATAACGTCATATTAAGATTTTAGACAATGATTATTAAGTTGGCTAATACTAGCCTGTAATTGTAAAATATTTTTTGAATTATGTAACAAACAAATATAGTTCAGATTCATCTCACCAAGTCATAGTTTACCTAAACCTTAAAAACCAAATATTCAAATAAAGTATACATCATACGTCAAATCATCATCTACGTGTAGTCCCCAATTTTGCGCCACACAGCTCTAAAATAAATTATGTTGGGTTATAATTATAACGGACATCGTACACCAACTAATACGTGCGTAGGCCAAATTCCGTCTTTATTATTCAGAACGAAGAAAATTTCAGCAACACATTCACTAACATTCTATTATATATATATTTTTTGTACCAATAAAGTAACATATTCAAAATTTTAGCCGCTGTGTCACATTGTCTACATAAGATTGCGATGCGGTGCAGAGCGATCCGGTGCGGCGGAGTTTGTATCTTTGCGGTGTCCCGTCGCAGCTCTTAATAATTTATTTAGTGCGGTTTTATAACTCCTTTCTTATTTGCTAGTTTTAAAAATAAAATGTTATGGTGTATTACTTTTATTTGAAATACTGGACTATTTAAAATATTCTATAATATCAAATAGTTTCAAACGAAAACCTTTTTTACTTCAATTTGGGTTTTGCGCATACTTCAACGCTGCAAACTGGGGATAAATATATTTCTATTAGAAACTGTAAATAACATTATTTAATCAATCACCATGAAATCAAGCGTGTATATTTCGGGGACCAAAGTTGGCATTGCCAATAAAATGGCTCGAATACGCATAATAATAAAAAATAAAGTTAATAGTGACACAATGATATGGTGGACCATACCATTGTATCACAAAAAATCTTTATTTAATAGACTTTACTGAAAGCAACTGCAATAAGAGGCTAATTTCTGGTTTATAATAGGAAATCAGATTGGTAAATTTTGTTCAAATAAAATCTAAAAGGAAAATGTTGTGGCATAATAAACCGGACGAATGTGTAGTGGAACCGCAGTGGCGCCCTCTGTAGTTTTAATTTTCACATTGGGTTATTTCGGCTGCCTTGCTTAGCAGTACCACCACATATACGTTGAGAATCGGCATTTATTTATATTTAGTTTTGTAAAGTTTATCGGTCATTAATTATTTATAGTATTTATAGGTATACTAACCAATTGAATAAATAATAGAAACTGTATCTGGCAAAGTCACTATGTCCTCCATTGTCGGTGTTTTTTACAACTTGTAATGTATTTATTTAATTCAACGTAATTTAAAGCTGTTTTTAAATATACGCCGAGGTACTAAAAAATTTGGGATTTAGTGTTAAAATTCTTTTTGTATTTTTCCCCATGCAGGTGGAAGTCTGAGTACTGACCCCCGCGACCGGGAGCAACCCCTGCCCCTGGTCTCTAAATATGCCACTATAGTAACTTTGTGTCGTGTTCTGGCACAAGTAACCCAGGTTTCAGTTCCTCCGTGTGACTTAATTGCAAACATCCATAGGCAACGGTAATTGCTTACTATAAACTGAGTCGTTAGCCTATCTGCCTATCTAACAGCCGTATATAAAAAAAATATGAGTCAAAAATACATTTTTTCAATGTAATAACCTTATAATTTCCGTAGTATATAAAGTACTTATTGAACTGTCGCAATTATTAATTTAAGTAATCTATAAATTCATAATACATATGTTCAGGTAATATAAAAATATAAAGCAGTAAAAAATTTCCCCCAGTTCGCAGTTTACGGTGCAGTAGAGTTGTACACGGTCGTTCGTGTTTCGTACACTCGCGTACTAATTTACGTTTGCACGCAGAAGTGGGCGCAACTCCGTCGCAGTAGAAATAGAGTTGCATAGGCAACGCAACGTTGCCCCGCTGCCCTGCAATAACACGGTGGCCTACTTCATACACTTTATTGGCACAATAAATGCTTGCACTATATAAATATAATATTTATTGGTTTAAAAATTCATAATATTCATTTCATAAATAATATCCAATTGAGCTGTAACCCAAAGGTCTCGATTTCCGACAGTGTGACGAGCCTCTTATGCAGTCTTTGGAAGATGACAAGCCTCTAAATTTTACGCGACTAGCGTCCTTCCCTCCAGCGCATTATCAATCAAATTTGTATAAAATTCATTTTTGGATTGCGCAAATATGATCAGGTTTCTGATTTTCGTAAAAGGCTCAGATGGCTACCAATTCAGTTTCGCCGGAATACTCACATTCTCACTCTCCTTTATAACAAACATTTTTCTCCCAATTGTTCCTCATTACCTTAAGGAACGCTTTAGTTTTTTCGCCTAAATCACCTACACCGCCATATAGTAATATTTTTTTAATTACTTTCCTTTAATTCTTTCCAACTGGGTTATCTGGAAGAGATCGCTTTAAGTGCCAAGATTGCATTTTGTTTTACCTTATTATTATTTTGTTACTTAATTTACTGTCTAGTTATATTGTGTTGTCCTAGATATGTTTTATTATAAATGTAAGCAATAAACGTCAATTATCTATCAATGTACATCGCGCTCGTTCTCCTGGCATCGTCGCGACATTGTCTATTAAAACATTATATTAAAAGTCATTAATGAAATTATTACATGATATTAAATTCAACATCATCTTAGCGATGAATCCCGGTTGCAGCCCAAATTCTCGCTTCGGCGCCCGGGGTCTGCTTTCCGACTTTTTCTTCTCTACTTCGCATGATATTCGGCATCTCTGGTGTTCAGTCCATTGGCACGCATATCAACCCCTACGACGTCAAGCCAGCACTTTTTGGGTTACCGTTCCTGCCGGGGCCCGGCGGTGGCGGCATGGTCAGACATTTATTCCCCACATATGTAGCCGGTTGCCGTAAAACGTGGCCATACCAACGAAGGTGACACTTCTGCAATTTATCTGCTATATCACGGATATGAAGGCTGCCGCGAATGCGAGAGTTCCTAACGCGGTTCTGCGTTACTCCACACATCCACCGCAGCATAGGTATTCATCTCATACATTATACTAAATTATCTATTATAACTTAATAAATATGTTTAGAAAATATGTATTGAATTATATGCTATTAGGTATTTAAGGTTGCATGTAACTTACTATGTATATCAATTCAAAACATATACGAAAATATATCAAAGTTAAGTAAAAGAAACATAAATTTATCAAAGCAAGTGAAAATATTCTAAGTGGATTAAATTTGGGTATTCAATTTGTTGGCTTTGCGTGGAATCAATGTAAAATGTGCATGGATAATAACTCTTATTTAACCTACATTGCATGCAGCAGGCCGATACAATTTCTGTAGAACTAACAATAATTCATTTATTTTTAAGACACAGCACTCTTAGTAATTTCTTTTTAGCGCAATTATTATAATTAAAATATATATCAACACTATCCATGATGGCATCGGACCTCCTCCAGAGAGAATGGACATTATACCCACAACATTTGTCCAAAGCGGATTACACAACTCGTGGCAAATCCCAGAAGTCAGTTCTATTCGGTTCCATTCCCACGATTACATGCACCACTTGAACTGTGTTTTTGTTTCATGACATAACCGTCTACAAAATGTTTTTTTACAGCTGTGAAACAGCAGACAAACTGATGGTCCACTAAACAGTAAGCAGTTACCGCGCCTATGGATGTTTGTGACGTTAGGCGCACCGCGAACACGCTGCTGTTCCATAGGGGTACAGGCACCCGGATCATTAATGCCAGAACACAAAACAAGGTTGTTATGGCGGCATATAAGACCGAGGTTCTTGTCATCTAGACGGGCTTGAGGCCTTACCACGTAGCTAGGATTAGCTAGGATGGGTTGTTTCGTTGCCTTTTACGACAGTCTGACCCTGGCCGCAGGAGTTGGTATTCTTATTCCACCCCTTATTGATATTAATTTGTTTAGAATTGTATGGAGAAATGTAGTCAGCATATAAGCATATTTTATACGTTTACCATATTATGCTCTATGTGAATCGAATTTAAATAGTTTTATTTAAAGATTAGATTAAGTAAGAATGCTGGAAATTCATTCGCCAACGGTGCATATAAAGTGCAACCAGGGCCGCGGTGGGCGGACGCAGTCGGCCGCGCCACTAACTGGCGTTGAAGCCGCCCGATTTATAGTCCCACTCTGATTTATCGTACTTCTCGTGGCCCCACACGATTAATGGTAACGCAGTTTTAATTAATGATTTTTGTCTTATTCAAATGTTTACTTTGTATCTGATAATTAAGATAAAAGACGTTTTTTTGGATCGTGAAGAGTTTCTCTGCAACGATCTTCCATGACTCCTCCGTCATGTTTTGCAAAACTGGTAGATTGTGTGGGTTGTTAAAAAGAGTGATAAATTTATCACCAATTGTGCAATCCGTGCAGGGGCGGAGAAAGAATATTAACCTCTGCGGTCGGGTTGTCGTAAAAGGCGACAAAACAACCCACCCTAGCTACGTGGTAGGGCCTCAAGCCCGTCTGGATGGCGACCACCCAGACGTCTTAGTATGCCGCCATAATAATCTTGTGTTGTGTTCCGGCATTAGTGTTCGCGATGCCACTGGCGTTGCACACAACCATAGGCGATGGTAACTGATAAATTCTAAGCGGGCTGTCAGCCTGTCTGCTGTCCTACAGCAATAAAAAAAATTATATACAGTGAAGAGCTAAGCAAATGTCAAGTATTGAAGGTATGTATCCCCTAACTCCGTTGGCGTCGGACAAGAAATGCTCTATATGTAGATATGAAGTATTAATCACATAATTCCAGCTATGTTTATCTATATATGTATATATAAGAGATTTCCACGTATATAGTTACTCATCACGATATCTCTGGAACTATTAGAGCTATAGACTTGAAATTTGGTAGGAATATTCTTTTCACCGAGTAGAGGTTAGCTAAGAACGGATTTTACGAAATTCCACCCCCAAGAGATGGACTATAGCGTACCTCTGACGTCGCAAGCATCCATAGGTGATGGTAACTGGTTATTAATAAGTGGACCATCAGACTGTCTAATGTTCCTTAGCAATAAAAAAGCCAGAAACAGAACTATTTCTAGAGAAGATGTAATTGAACCATTCGGCTTTAGCTACATTCGCTTATCGCACTTTATCCAAAAGAAGAATGAAAAGCAGAAAGCTCAACAGTATTTCTGGAGTCCAAGTTAGCGAGAAGTCCTATAAAATTTGTTGTTATTTAATTTAAAATTTATTTACAAATAACACGTTATTATAGTTTTTTTAATTAATCAAATACTTATAACAATGACGTTAGTATAAATTAAAAGCTTAATGAAACTGATTTCTATATCACAAGCAAACAGTAATACTCGTAGTAGCGGCGATCCTCCGATGTTGACATAATTATTTGCTAATATAAAAATAATGTTTCGCAAAAACATTCTCCTCGATAATATGACTATAAATAAGTTGTAAAAAAATAATTATGTAGATTCGTAGGACGGAGGGCGGAGGGGGAGGGAGGACCTCTCCACCCTGTGGAAAGAAGTTTTACGCACCGATGGACATGTTAATATTCATGAATGAGCGGAACTGAATCGTTTTGTTCGCTCACTACCTGTCTTTTGTTTTTCTTTGGGAGTCCACTGAGCGGAGGATGTTATTCGGAGGCCAACTGCCTCCGAATACGGAGTCATGGGCGATATACGAATGGACGCGCTCAGCAAACATTGGGTACATTATTATTACTTGTCCAATTTTCCATAAATTAAATAAAGTATAATATTTGCTGGTATTTTTTTTTATAAATTGTGTTTTTTGGAAATTGACAATTGATTTTCTTAGTCTAACCTCAAATCAAACACTTATTGACTTCGTGTTACTTAACAACGTCATCTGCTGGAATAGCTTTAGTGTTGTTGTGTCGTTAAAGCTATTTAAAATATATATATATACAAGAATTGCTCGTTTAAAGATATAAGATTACTATTGACCCTTGATTCGCCTGACTTGGATTACCGATAATTGTTAGCCTCCAGCTGATCGTATTTCGTACGGTGAATGTAACTTCCTCTGACCCATTTTCTTATCCCACCTTGTGTTGTGGTATATATTTATTCCTCTTCACATTTTTGTTGTTCCTGTCTCGTTTATCCCTCTTTCCTATAGCATTTGGTTTTCTTGCCAACTATAGTCAATGACAGCAGCCTCAGTGAACCAAATTAAGCACTACGTATACCATTTATTTCGTTTACCTCTTAAAATAAAGTGTTAAGGAAAGACAGCGAATAAAACGCTGAAGATTTGTCTTGTAATATACTGATAGCAAACCACAAGCTTTTCTGTTTAGTTTTGGTTACAATCGTGATTAAATCTTCGATAGGTGAAAAAAGGTTTTTTTACAAGAAACTTTTCACACTTATTTGTATTTAAGAATATAAAAAAGTGTTAAAATGTAATAAAGTGCCTCTTCCATTTGGCTTTGCGTTCGGGTGGCAGTTTTTCTTAGCAAACTTCCGAACCTGTAGATGACAAGGATTATGCAAATTAATTGGGAAAAATATTAAATAAACGCGATCCGCGTCATTTGCGAGCGGAAAAACTGAGAATTGCCCCCCTACCGCCCCCCACCTACGACGTTTTTATTATTCAATAAAAACCAGCAAAGCTTAGGTCTATTTATTATTAAAATATTATTTATGTAATACATACAGACTTTTCGTTTGAGAATTTATCAAAATTATTGCAAATTTAATGGGAAATAAAAAAACTTCAATTCAGTTATTATGTCATGCATTTGAAGGAATATTTGTACTTTTGTACTATAATTAAATCAATTTGGATTTGAGGTCGGCCTATCGGTTTCACGACAACCGATAGGCTGACGGCCACCCCAGGGGCACCGCTAACGCACTACCGTCCATGTATAAGAACTGGAACCTGTGAACCGGAACACAACACAAAGTTATTGTGCTAGGGTTATTTTGTCTCCTTTTACCACAGGCCACTCCTCACCCCGGCAGCAGTGGCCAGTATTCTTTGCTCCGCCCTTGCACAGAGAAACTTTTAAAATGTTTAAAAATATTTCTTTTTCATCGTGCCGTTATTCACTACAACTGAATTAAGCTTGTTTGCTCATTTCCAAAATGAGGAAACCAACTATTGTTGTAATACAATTTTGCTAGTTTACTGGTGGTTTAAGTTAAATGCGTGTACTTAGCTTAGATTGTTATTTACCTTCTTATACAATGTTATATCGTGTACTCCAGACCAATATCATAACTAACAAAAAATGGCTCTTAATATCTGCAATAAATGTACAGTCTGCAAGAAACAGAAACTATGGTTTAGTTATAAAACGACGACCTTCTGGCGTAACGGATAACGCACGCTGCGCGAGTCGCTTGCGGAGGTCACGGGTTCAATTCCGTCCAGCGTCTGATGAAAAGAAAAGTATTTAAGTAGTATATCAATTGTTTAGTACCCATAACACAAGTGCTATGCAATTTAGGACTAGATGATGTGTGAAATGTCAACAACTATATCAACAAAATTGGTTATTATTAACATCAAATGGGTTAATCCCAGTTGTATGTTTGAAGCCCGGGGTCCACTACTGAGAACTTTCACATGGCGGCAATAAGTTATATCCTTGACAAGAGAAAATCATATTTTATGAGGAGAGACGTCTTACCATCGAACTCCGGAAAATAGTGTATATACACTTCACACAGGGCAGAAGTGGAACTTCAGAAATGTAAACGAGAGAAAGAGATAAATAAAGAGAAGGTATTAAGATAACTACAAGGTTTATTATTTATATATTGTAATATTTACCAAGGTCGTGTATGCTGATGATATCGCGCTGGCAGATTCGGACAGGGGATAAACTGGTGCGACGCGTGAAGGCATGGAAGGAGTTGCTTGAGAACGGTCGTCTGAAGCTCAATGTGGCGAAGACCGGGTACTTGGTCTGTAACCCCACAAATCCCACACCCGTACGCATAGGCGGCGACACAGTCGAGCGCACGGATCAAGTAAAATACCTGGGATCTGTATTTCACGCGTCTGGTGACTTCAAGGCACGCATTGTTGCCGCGTGGGCCAAATGGCGTGAGGTAACTGGTGTCATTTGTGACCCTAAGATGCCGGTAAAGTTGAAGGGACAGGTCTATAAGACCATCATTAGGCCTGTCCTTTTATATAGCTGTGAAGCGTGGCCGGTGTTAGAGCGACACAAGCAAGAGCTGCGTGTCACGGAGATGAATATGCTGCGGTGGATGTGTGGAGTGACGCGGAAGGACCGCGTTAGGAACTCCCGCATTCGCAGCAGTCTTCATGTCCGTGGCATTGCGGATAAATTGCAGGAGTATCGGCTCCGATGGTACGGCCACGTTTTACGGCAACCGGATTCTTACGTAGGAAACAATAGTCTGGCCATGCCGCCTCCGCCGGGCCCCGGCAGGAGGGGTAGACCCAAAAAGTGCTGGCTTGACATCGTAAAGGGTGATATGCGTGCCAATGGGCTCACTACCAGGGATCTGAAGACCGTGCGAAGTGGAGTAGAAAAAGTCGGAAAGCGGACCCGGGCGCCGAAGCGACAGTTTGGGGTGCAACCGGGATTTAACGCAAAGATGATGATGTACCTAGTCAGGTCATAAGTATTGTCACACAGTAAAAACTTTTCTTTTAGAATGCTGGCCACAAAAAAGTTTATTGAATTCGAATTTCGAATTGTTCATGAAAATAAAAATGTATAACTTTTAGAATTTTACTCATTTTTAAATATGGAGTGGACGCTTAAAGAAGACCGTGTTGCAGTTATTGCGTTGCATCGTTGCGGTTACGAGCCAATTCAAATTTATAACATACTGAAAAATTTGAATATTACCAAAAGATTCATTTTATCGTACCATCAAACGATACAATGAAGACTCTAGTGTAGATGACAGGTCAAGAAGTGGTCGCCCTCGGTCTGTTAGGACTCCAGCAGTGATAAAAGCTGTGAAGGCACGAATTCAAAGAAATCCCAAACGTAAGCAGAAACTGTTGGCCCTTCAGATGGGGTTAAGCAGAACCACGGTGAAAAGGGTGTTAAATGAAGACTTAGGGCTTCGGGCATATCGAAGAAAAACAGGACATCGTTTGAATGCTCGTCTAATGGACCTGAGACTGAAGAGATACCGCGCTTTGTTGAAGCGGTACGCGGGAAACAAATATCGGGAAATTCTTTTTTCGGATGAAAAAATGTTTACCGTAGAAGAGAGCTACAACAAACAAAATGAAAAGGTGTACGCACACAGTAGTGAAGAAGCGAGCAACCGTATTCCGCGTGTCCAACGAGGTCATTTTCCATCCTCGCTCATGGTATGGTTGGGAGTTTCTTATTGGGGCTTAACAGAGGTACATTTTTGTGAGAAAGGTGTAAAAACGAATGCTGTTGTGTATCAAAATACAGTCCTGACGAACCTTGTGGAACCTGTTTCTCATACCATGTTCAATAACAGGCACTGGGTATTCCAACAAGATTCAGCGCCAGCTCATAGAGCGAAGAGCACACAAGACTGGATGGCGGCGCGTGAAATCGACTTCATCCGGCACGAAGACTGGCCCTCCTCCAGTCCAGATTTGAATCCGTTAGATTACAAGATATGGCAACACTTGGAGGAAAAGGCGTGCTCAAAGCCTCATCCCAATTTGGAGTCACTCAAGACATCCTTGATTAAGGCAGCCGCCGATATTGACATGGACCTCGTTCGTGCTGCGATAGACAACTGGCCGCGCAGATTGAAGGCTTGTATTCAAAATCACGGAGGTCATTTTGAATAAACTTTAATGTCATAAGAATCTATGTTTTGTTAAGTTCATTTTGGTATGTGAATGGTTACATAATTAATAAACTTGTTACAATTATTTTACATTAAACATGTGACAGAATTTATGACCTGACTAGGTATACTTGTGTTCTATATCATTGTCTCGTAGGCTAAATCCTATTTATGAATATGTTTGTCTCTTTTTGGTGTCGCTTTCTCTGTAGGTATAAATAACAACGAAGCTAAAGAAAATTAACTTCAAAACTAAATGTGCCTTTTCTGAAAACAAACGAGTAATCCGTTGTCTACTGTTATGATATCCTAGAAATGTCGGAGACGGAGTGACCCTTTTCTATAACACGTAAAATATTAAATGAGACTTGTTTTTAATTTCGTTATTCCTGCGAACGGTACATAGCTTATTTCGCCCTGGATATACCTATTCGCCGTCCGATAAGGCCTATAATATTTGCATACATACGGACGCAACGCTCGACCACTTCTCATATTTACTATCTTATTTGTCCACAACCTCTCTGTTTTATGGACTCTAATATAATTGTATGACCTTTTGCTTTGATAAACCTTTATTAAAAATAGAATAGAGTATTCCCAAGATTCAAAGATTTTGTCACGGTTATTATTCGCTTTTTCTTTTAAAATAAGCTAAAAATATTGTTAGTTGGGTGCATTATCTATACTACTATTATAAAGAGGAAAGATTTGATTGTTTGTTTGTTTGTTTGTTTGTTTGTTTGTTTGTTTGTTTGTTTGTTTGTTTGTTTGCTTTGAATAGGCTCCGAAACTACTGACCCGATTTAAAAAATTCTTTCATTGTTGGGAAGCTACACTATCCCCGGGTGACATAGGCTATATTATATTTTCAAAAAAATTAGGGATCCTTACTAAAACTCTAATAATGTAACCCAAAGTGTAAAAAAATTACCTAAAATATTATTTAAATCGCGTGCGTTGCGAAAACTATTGATGATAGAATAAAATAATGTACTAGAACTTTGCAGAACACATCATTATTTACAAAAAGTGTCGCGACAGCATATGTCTAACTATTATAGTTATGCCACAATAAGTGTTCTTTTATTTTAAAAATTTAATTGAAATGCCGCCCCTAGAAAATACTCTTTATTTGGATCTTGGTATTAATCCTTATCAAAATAAATTACTTCATATTCAAAACTGTTTCAATACCTTTATATAACTTTTTTAATTATTCAATTCGGATATTCCATTCGAAAGATATCACGAGTTTAAAAATGTAAGTATTAGAAAAATGTTGCGTGGTAGCCGCTCACCCTGTTCGGCTAGCTAAGCAGCACCTTATGCAATGTAGGCGTGCGTCACTGGGGTTTTTACAAAAATTAGAATACTTATTAAAAAATAACGAAAAATAAATAAAAAGTAATAGCAAAAAAATCATTAAAATAAAAGCTCATAGAAATAATAATATTCAAACTTTCTTTATAATTTTATTTTTTTAGTAACCTGATGCAAATAGAAGGGTTTGCCCCCAGGGGCGCTCCTCTGTCCAAGGAGTGCACGGGTGTGCGTACCCGAGGTGCCCGAGCATCCGTCGCTTCACTCCCCTCTCCGTTCGAGGCGACAGAGTCCTACCTTTCTTTCCGTCTACCTCTTACATCCTTTCCAACTTAGCTCTCTGTTCGTGGCATGGTCCCCGATGGGATGGTTGCGAATACTGATTGGGGTCCCGGGTTCTACCATGGGACCTGATTTAGTAGTCAAAACCATGCCTATTTCGACTGCGCCTGCACAGAGAGTGTTCCCGGGGCGGGAATTGCATCCTCGCTGTCGGTTGGTCTTGCTGGGCCGGCTACGACGTCAGGCGACTCTGCTTTTTCTGGAGTGTCGTCTGGTAGTCGTACCCACGCCTGACTAGCACGCGACGGGGATGCGAGTCCCGTCCGGAATTGGCCGCGGACCTGTCGCTCCCGGCCCTGGTTCTGTCTATGGTCGGGGGCGATCCTGGATGGACGGCCGTCGCCTCCTTTTGCGAGGCAGTAGTGTCTGCAAGGGAGGCGGCGGAACGGGAGCAGGAGTCCGCCACCGCACTCCCCTCCCGCCAACGTAGGCCGCGTCGTCGGCGCCGGAGGGCGGGCAACGATCTCCGGCCGCCGTAGAAAGCGGCCGCGGGCAGCCCCTCGGGGGAGGATCCGCCGCCCGCACTATTGCCGTGAGGGAAAAGGCCGCGTGCTGTTCCGCAGCCCCCCTCAACTCATAGAGTTGTTACAAGAGAGCGCCGGGGGGACGAAAGCCTGACCCCCTGGCGCCAGCACTTTAGAAGGGGCCCGCTTTAAGACAAAGCGTGGGCCGGCGCCGGCCCGGGCCACGAGATCGGCAGGCCATATATCCGTGGGCCCGGGCGTATGCGATAGGAGAACAGCGGGGTTTTTTAGTGGGTAGTCGGATGGTCGAACATCTTTTCCGGAGTCCCTTATATCCCTCGGTCCCCCCGGGCCGGGGGAACCCGTCAAGAGAGGTTTTTCCCCGAGATCGAAAAAAAATAGAAGGGTTTAATTTTTTGTTAAATACCCATGCGAAGCTGGGACGGGCTGCTAGTTTATAATAAAGTTTCAATGTTCATAAGTAGTCATTCTGCGACTAATTATCTAACTTCCAAAATTGTTATTGTTGGACTATTGTTATTATTGATATCTATATAAAATAAAAAACAAATTGATAACCTTTATGGTCGAGTATTTGGAGCAATGTCAACCTCAATGTTTTGAGTATGGTTCATTGTGTTTTTTAGTTTAGGCGTAACTCTTTTAGGTTTCGTGCTAGAAGGCATGGTCGAGTTTGTTGCCGCATTGGGCTTGGGCCACAAGCTGGAGACTCACCCCTGTGTACAGGGACAGCTGAGCCAAACACACTCCGGCTACACAAAAGTTAAGCTGGCTTACGTCACCGCGAGCGTCCCAGCCCAGGCAGCGCATGAGCGCATCCCTGACCTTGAGCTTCGGACAGCAGAGGGACACAGTAATTTGTTATCTGATTATTATGACATATTGCGTCTTTATTGTGCCTACAGAGTACTCTCCTATCTATACAGGATATCAAAAATATATGCAACACTCATATTTGATCAACTTGATTCGATCATATTTATCATTTGACTTAGCTAAGTTTAGGTTTGAAGATCAGTTTACAATGCACCAAGATCTGGCAGGACTTGTTTCTTCTGTTCAGCGTGGTTGGGCAAAAGTTTAATTAAAGTTCGCATTCCAAATGCACTGAAAACTTCAAATAAAATTAAGAGATAACCTATTTCTTGTATCTCATAGCAAAATATAAAGACAAATTTTATTATGAACTGCGAAGTGCGAAAGCAAAGACGCTTTGCTACTACTTCACTAAATGTATTTGCGCTCGTCTCGATGTTGTATTTACATGGTATTTTCAGAAACTTAAGCAAATTGAACGTATGAAACACCCCTAGGAGTTACTCCCTCACTACTCCCAATAAAAATAAACAGAGTCTCAATCAGACGTCGCAATCAGGTGCTCTTATTCTCATACACGGCCAAACAGACGTGAATATGTATGTATGAATGCTTAACGCATACACCCTCATGTCGCGCCTCCTATGGAGTTACTGCTATTTGAGATTAGGCCATTAACTCGGCGAGATTACAATCCCGCCGCCACTATCAGCTGTTTCTAAACTTGAAAACAAACATATTGTGGGTTTCACATTCATTACTGATTGATTATCAATTATTAATATTAAAATTGCTCTAGTTTGATTTAAATTTTACCCTAATATTTTATAATGGGGTTGTGCATTCATAGTAACTTCTTAATATCGGTTGGTCATGTTGTTATGAATGAAAAAATTGTTAAAAAATTACGTACTACAATACTTTTTATCAAACTTTATGATTTCGTTTCTTTATAAATTTTCTATACTGGGACTAGTTGTTTATTTATTTATTTAATGCTCATGGTGTAGTTATAACAAAGTAAATATTAAATAAATAGGCGTTAAAATCAAATTAATTTTAATGCCAATGAGACTTATGTTCGGCATAAGTATAATTGTAGCATAACTATAATAGTTAGACATTTTTTTTGTTTTTTTTATTGCTGTAGACAGCAGACAGGCTGACGGCCCGCTTAGAATTTAGAAATTACCATCGCCTATAGGTGTTTGTAATGCCAGTAGCATCGCGAACACGCTGCTGTCCCATAAGGGTACAGGAACTTGGGTCACAAATGCCGGAACACAACACAAGGTTATTATGGCGGCATACTTATGACCAAAGGTGGTCGCCATCCAGACGGGCTTGAGGCCCTACTACGTAGCTAGGGTGGGTTGTTTTGTCGCCTTTTACGACAGGCCGACCTCGGCCACAGATGTTAGTATTCTCTCTCCGCCCCTGAACGGATAAAAGACATATGCTGTCGCGACATTTTTTGAAAATAATGATGTGTTCTGCAAAGTGGTAGTACATTATTTTATTCTATCCTCAATAGTTTTAGCAGCGCACGCGATGTAAAGAATATTTTAGGTAATTTTTTTACACCTTAGTTACATTAGTGGAGTTTTAGTAAAGATCCTTAATTTTTTTGAAAATATAATATAGCCTATGTCACCCAGGGATAGTGTAGCTTCCCAACAGTGAAAGAACTTTTTAAATCGGTTCAGTAGTTTCGGAGCCTATTCAATGCAAACAAACAAACAATCAAATCTTTCCTCTTTATAATAGTAGTATAGATGATCTTAATTAGAATTCGCTCATAACTTCGCCCGCTTGTTTCGTGACCGTAGGGTATATGTGGCACGCATCACGCGCGCCATTCCTTCAGCGATATTGTCTAAAGCAATTTGTATGTAAATCAATTGTTGTTAATACTATTTATGTCGATGGTTATTGAGCATTACTATTTTACTTTCACTTCACAAATTGCATTTGAAATGCGTCTTTCAATTACTCGAAGTAAGGTTTGAAAAAGATTGAATATTGATCCGTCTAGTAAATTATATCAAATATATTTATGACTACATTATTTTACTTTATTTTAGTGAATAAATTCATTCGTTCCGTGATTGGTATAATCTTGACTAGCGGTCGTCTACTACCAGACGTAGGATTTCTTAATTTCTGTGTGATTTTGGAAAACTCGGGCTCATATTTATTCCAAATATTTTGCATTTTTATTATAATTTATAGTCAATATGACCATAACTAAAATATTGAGTAAATTATTGTAAAAGTATTATCGCACGATACAAATGGGAGAACAAAAATCATCAAAGGATATATGTAAGAATAAAAACAAAGTTTGAGTTGTGAATAAAGTGAGGTCAATAGAACCAGCTAAAATTGTTTCGTTGCGCCTCGTTGAATTAGGTTCGGTGCAGATGCACACCTTGAGCGACTGGCCCCTCGACTCACGGGAGCGGTCGGGGCACTCGCCCGACTGCTCTCCAACATCGGGGGACCGAACTCAGTGTGCCGGAAACTATACGAAGGAACTGTACGGCCAATGGCCCTTTACGGGGACCCCGTTTGGGCGCATCACCTGACACCAAGAGCGCTGCATTGCTGCGAAAACCACAGTGCACACTGGTTGTCAGGGCTATCAGAAGATACCGCACAGTGTCCTTCAAGGTGACCTCTGCAAGCTCGGCTCTTGGCGTCGCTGTATCGGTGGCGCCAGGAGGCTGTCGTCCAGGGTTCTTGCCACACGCCTCGTGAAATCGAGGCTAAGCGGGTGGAGCTCCGGGAAAATCTCACGGCAGTTTGGAAGGAAAGACTTGTGCAACACAGTGCGGGCTAAAGCACAATCACAGCGGTGCGACCCGCGTTGCAAGAATGGTTTAACATGCGTCATTGCACTCAGTTGTTTCAAGTGACACAGGTAATCTCGGGGCATGGCTGCTTCTGGCGATATCTGTGGCGCATCGCTCAAAAGGAGCAAATGACAGAGTGCCCCCATTGTGACGCCAGCGATGAGGACACGGCACTCTACGCCCTCGAAGTGTGTCTCGGATGGGCACCAGAGCGCCGAAACCTCGTCGCCACCATAGGTCTTGACCTCTCATTCCCGGCCATCATCCTAGCGATGGTCGGGGGCCAAGCGGGATGGGACGCTGTCGCCTCCTTCTGCGAGGCAGTTATGTCCGCGAAGAAGGTTTCGGAGAAGGAGAGGGAACGCGCTAAGCTTCCCTCCCGCTCACGCTGGGCCACTTGTCGCCGAAGATTGGCGACAGACCTCTGGCCGCCGTAGTGACCGGTGGCGGGCGCGACCCCCTGGGGAAGCGCCGCAGCCCACAAACAGATGGCCGAGAAAGGGGCGCACGCTGTGTTCCGTGTGCCCTCTCATTGAATCTCTAAGTTATAGCATCTCATTGTTATCTACTAATGTTTTCTCTCGGGCATGAAAGGCGATATGCAGCTTCTGTAAAATTAAAAATATGATTTTATTGTTTAACGCAATGTTATGGATCAGACGTAACAGTAATTTACCGCTAAGATGATAAGGACCTTTGCCAGCGTAAATGGAAGACACGAGGCAAATAAATTTGAACAAGCCAATGTCGTCTTAATTAACCTAAACCTTATCAGTCCTTGTCCAGCGATAGGCTGATAGCCCGTCCGTCCTGTCAGTTGGCTATGGGCATATGGGTAGTTCTGGCGAATAAATAAATATGGCAACAAATCACAGCCGTATCGGGTTTGCTCTATATGTTATTTATGAGCGCTGACTGCGCGTTGCGGACACGCACCGTGGAAATGGACGAGAATAAATGATGCGGCAAATGTTTGTATATTGTTATTTCTTCTAACGATCATAATGTTTGAAATTATTTTAGTGAATGCAAAAAAAAAACAATTTAAAATTACAGAGAGCTGGTAAATATTTTTATTAACTGGCCGTTCAATATTGTGGGGGATGTAGGAAAAATAAGTATTCCAGTACCCATCTCACATTTAATCATGCACTGCTTTCCAATGTAGATACATGATTTGGGTAGTCGGTATTTAGTACACAGCAAATTAAAACACAGTTTGTGATCACTACTATTATAATGGATTGACCATAACATAAAATATACCAAGGATTATCACAATAGTTTTTATAAATACAGCGAACGGTTTGTTGTTGTCAAAGTCAAGCACGCGAACTTCACTCTGCACATTGCCACTCACGGTGTTGGTGCGCCGGCGCAATGCATCTGTGAATGCGCAGCGGCCTGTAGAGGCTTCCTTACACGACACGACTGTTGTTGCCTTACGACCTTTGAGTTGAGTCATGTCGTTATATACTTATATTTAATATTCATAGATTTACATATCTTTATATATATAATTCTTATGTGCGTGTGTATGTCACTGAACTCCTCCTAAACGGCTGGACCGATTTAGTTGAAATTTTTTGTGTGCTTAAGTGCATTCAAGAATGGTTTAGATTCGTAATTGCACCCAGTAGGTGGCGCTGCGATCGATTTCTGGAATTTTTATTTTATCAGAATATAACCCCAAAATAACCAGTTCATTTTCTTTTTATTCTACCATCGAAGCGGGCAGGAACGGCTAGTATTATATAATTGCATGTATTTGAATAATGTATAATAAATATAATAATATATGTATGTTTATGTGTATGTTTTGTGCGTGAGGGGTTTGTATATATATGAGTGACAGCGTGTTTGAATGAGTATGTGTATGTGTTAACGTAATATACTCATAAATATGTACTCGTATATGTACCTTTTTTAGCTAAGGCTTCCTTTCGTTTTAACTTATATGGTTTAGGTCATTCAGTAGTTTGACATCTAAAACCAATAATGGTCACTACTACATATATTATAATAGTCTATTGTATGTATTCAAGAACATCATTATGAATATCGATAAAGATTTGAAATATTAATAAATAAATTAAAAACATCGTGAAATGCTAATAGAAGCCTGCATTCATTGCCAATCTACGATCTGTAATTGATTGAACTATTCTGAATTAAATTGTCATATCCAAAGTATAGGAGGCGTTGATTCTTGTATAAAGGGTGTGATACAGTCGTATTGGATGCGTCTTCGGGTGGTACCGTGTCGCGCGAACAGATGCGATACATTATCAATTCTATTCTATTAAACTAAGTCAATTCTAAAAAATTTCAGTCATAATATTGACTAAAAATATTTTTTTTTATTGCTGTAGAATAGCAGACAGGCTGACGGCCCGCTTAGAATTTAGCAGTTACCGTCGTCTATGGGTGTTTGCAACGCCAGTGGCATCGCGAACACGCTGCTGTCCCATAAGGGTACAGGAACTTGGGTCACTAATGCCGGAACACAACACAAGGTTATTATGGCGGCATACTTAAGACCGAAGGTGGTCGCCATCCAGACGGGCTTGAGGCCCTACCACGTAGCTAGGGTGGGTTGTTTTGTCGGCTTTTACGACAGGCCGACCCCGGCCGCAGAGGTTAGTATTCTTTCTCCGCCCCTGCACGGATAAATATTACAAGTTTAAGATATATACCAGTATGGTAGCACACTTTCACTACCATCGTTGGTATAAGAACGTTCGAGAGGAGATACATATTAATCAGTAATAACTAATTAAAGATAGGAAATCAATTCGCTTATGAGAAACGTGGCGGGTTTAAGACAGAATTTATTAAAGTTTTTGGAGTTTACTCCTTAATAATCGATTTTCATATATAAGGCGCCCAGTATAAGAAAAATGTGAGAGTAAAATCTACTAATGAATGACCTCGTTACGTGTTTGGTGCGCAAGGCAAAAATTACTTTATTTGTTACAACTTAAGGTTGATTTCACATTAAATGTTGTTTAACATATGTTTTTCATTTGTATTTTTTATAGGAGCACATTTTTTTAATGCTGAGGAATAGGCTGACGGCCCACTTAATAGTAAGCAGTTACCGTCGTTACTATGAATGTTTGCGACGCTAGGGGTACCGCAAACATGCTACTGTCCCATACAGGGATACAAGAACCTGGGTCACTAATGCCAGAACAGAACAAAGGTTATTATGGTGTCATACTTATAAACCAAGGGTGGTTGCTATCCAGACGGGCTTGGTACGCTACAACGTATCTCGGGCATACCGAGCCTGGCCGCAGAGGTTAATATTCTTAATCCGCCTCTGCATGTACTGCCTGAATGTCATCAAAGAGAAAACTACATCAGAGCCTTGCCCAACGTTTCAGAAAGGATATATTAAAACGGAAAGATTTTGTTGTATAGACAAAATCTTATAGATTGTGCAAAGAACAAGTGTTTTTCTACCAATAGTCTAAGTCTGGTATGTGAATATTAAAAATATAATTTTTAATATTAAATAATACTTTTAAACAATATGTACAATAAATAATGTGATTTAAAGCCACGTGGCTCTGCTACAGCAATAATCAAAATTGAAACACAAAAGTGCTTTTATTCAGATTGTACTCCATTTTAATATATTCACGATTTCATCCGTTCGTGCACATAAAACAGTTCTTTCAAATCAAGTCTATCACAGTGTATACAAGATATTGAACAAAAATTTGACAATTGATCAACTACAAGCTATAGAAAAATTCAGCAATTATTGCATAATAAGATTTATTGCATTCGTATATTAGTGGTTCATTCATTTAAGTAAATCCGTGCAGGGGCGGAGAAAGAATAGTAACCTCTGCGGCCGGGGTCAGCCTGTCGTAAAAGGCGACAAAACAACGTGGGTTGTTTTGTCTAGCTACGTGGTAGGGCCTCAAGCTCGTCTGGATGGCGAACATCTTTGGTCTTAAGTATGCCACCATAATAACCTTGTGTTGTGTTCCGGCATTAGTGACCCAAGTTCTTGTACCCTTATGGGACAGCAGCGTGTTCACGATGTCCCTGTCATTACAAACACCCACAGGCGACGGTAACTGCCGAATTCTAAGCTTCTGTATGTTCAACAGAAGTACATTCAGTTATTTGTACACAACTATTCTCATTCTTATATTGTACGAAAGTAACTATTGGTTAATGGTAACTAAAATATGATACAAAAGTTTTTGATTGAATTTCTTCAATAAATCTAGTAAATACTGCAACTATAGTTGCTCCTGTTTTAGTTGTCGAACAGTTTGGATCCTTAAATTAAATTTTCTAAAAGGATATCAACCGATCGCTTAGATTTTTCATCTTTAAAATTTTAATTCAAATCTCCATCTAAAATAATTGACATAGTATGTTTATTACTTCCCGTAAATTTTGTTCCATATTCTTATTAATGGTATAGTGCAATTTCTCCTTTTAATCGGCACAATTGTCCTGCTAAGATTCAATGCAGTGGGGAGGCAGCTGCCGCGCGCGCCGCAGCTTGTGTAACGGTACTAAATCTAACGATTTTGTGTAACAGTAAAATCTGACGCTTAGCACGGATAGAGTGGCTGCGTGGCGAGCGCCTATATGCGAGCGGCCCGAATGTCCGTATAGAAGCTTCGCTTCAAAAAGAATTTTTCTATTCAGGAGTCCATTTTGATGCAAGATTGTTATTGTGAGGTATTGTTAGCAGTTACAACCTGAACACCAATACTGAATTTTACTTGACTTTTGATTTATATTAAATAAACGCCGTTCTGTTTGTTCACCTTGTTGAAAATTAAAAATATGAATCGAGTACGGCTATAAAATATTTAAATATTGTAAATGCTAGATTAAGTTTTAGTTATTCAAATTTACAAAGGGCAAAAAATTGGGGAGTGTTGGTGAACTGATGGCACTATCTTTGCTGACTGAATGTAATACATACTACTAAACACAATTTTCAATTAATGTTATTTTTTTACTTTAAGAAGATAATAAAAATGAAAACCAAGTGCTTGCTCTTTATTAATTTGGAGTGATTTACCTATCCCCTTTTACGACAGCCAAAGAAAGCGATATGGTTGCCTTATTCTAATTTATAACTAATGTGGCATTTTCGTTTTTACAAAATGATATTATTGTAGTCACTTTCAAGAGTATCTAGAAGCATATACTGTATGTACGGAAGGAGTAAAAATACCGACCCAAAGGTCGGTATTTTTACTCGCGCAGACTCCTGAGAGCTGCTTGCCGTTAAAGGCGACAAAACAAAACCTAGCTAGGGGCTCCAAGTCCGCCTGGATGGCAGCCACCCCTGGACTCTAAATGTGCCACAATAAAAATGTGGTATTGTATTCCCGCACAAGTGATGGTGACTGCTGGGCTCTCAGCCCGTCTGCTACGGCAATAAAAAATGAAGAAATATTCTATTAAAAAATACTAGTTTCGTCATAAAAAATTGCAAAAAAAATACCACCATGTACCCCTGGTGGGACTCGAACCCACAATCCCCGGCTTAGGAGGCCGATGCCTTATCCATTAGGCCACAGGGGCGATGTTAGTGATATCTATAATAACTTATAGATTCTGTCTAAAATCAAGAAAGAGTATTTTGTTTACTTTGCATTGAATCATGTTTAAAATGTGTATTAACGTTTACAGTTCTAAAAAACCAAAGATTAATCTCGATCGAAATAAAAAAATCCCATAAAAATCTCGTCAGACTCGTGACTAGACTCGGATTATACTGTTGTCAGTTCCATTTCAAAGCTATAAAATGGCGATCATAAACACAATTTGAAATTACTCTCACAAATTTCAATTTATAAAGGTTTCACATTGATTTGATTTCAGACCATGGCGGCTATACTTATTACGAAAGCACACTGATGGAAAAGATGCATATAAATTATATCCTGTAACGCTATGTAGCAACTGAGATTTGAATTTTAAGCTTAATAATGACAACGTCCCAATACTTGGCTTAAATCTCCCCTCCGAGGAAGTGCGGTATGGGGTATACTTACGCTTGTTCAAGGCAACTTGGTGGCCTACACGTATCGATCATACCGGTATGTTGCTTCCTCCTTCACCGTTAGTAGGTATGTGCAAATCACGTTATATGTATAATATTATGTACATAGGCTAGAACTACCTAAATTGTATTTACCAACATAGGATTCTAACCTGTGACTTCGTGAGGTTGGTCTTCGAATATTCAAGTTGGCTACCACGTACTTTAAAGAAATCTTGACAATATTTAAATTAATTGATATGATGAGGATGTCAGAAGAAGAATACAAAGTCAATGTGGGAACTACCAAAGAGAGTAAGATGAAAACCCCTTTGACCGCGTTGAGCACTTTTTGGTACGGGAAAATCTTATGGGTTCGCGTCACCGACATGCGATTGTAATTGCTCCAGTAATTTTTTAAATAATTGCATTGCATTACTTATACATATCTATTCGAATTGCGACTTTATTACAATGAAATACAGTTGAGTTTTGTGAAGTGAACATTTCTTTTTGTATGAGTGAAATCTTGCGAGTTCGCGTCACCGACATGCGTACAAGCAGTATATCTGTAGCTATACAGGTGACGTATTTTGCAACATTAGTGCTGTGTATATCTTTACTAGTAAAATTGAATGAAATTTAAAATTTTAATACTAAAATTCTAAGTTATAAGTTTTCAATTCTATCGGCAGTCCCTATGGTTGCCATTTTTTTGTTTGTTTTTTGTTAAGCTTATCACAATACATATAAGAATCTTAGATGAATTATTTTGGAGAATAATTGTGTTCTTCATCTTTGTAATATATAATTGAATTATTGTATATTTGTATTATATACTATAGGCGACCATACCCTTAAATTGATTCAACTAGACTGTTGCCAAATTGTTGCTACTATTTTAAAAAGGCGCAACAGTTAAGTGATTACAAATTAATATTTAAAAATAACTTGATGCTTTTCATCAAAATTAAGCTTTTGTATTTTCATCACTCCCAATATAAATTTACATATTTTTTTTTACACATTATGTTTGCATGTTGTTATAAATTAGCGAATGCGAAAGATACTATAGTTACAGTGGTTTCAGCTGCTTTCTGAAGGATCATCATCATCATCATCTTTGCGTTATATCCCGGCTGCAGCCCAAACTCTCGGTTCGGCGCCCGGGGTCCGCTTTCCGACTTTTTCTTCTCCACTTCGCACGGTCTTCAGCATCCCTGGTAGTGAGCCCATTAGCACGCATATCACCCTTTACGACGTTGACGTCCCTCCCTCCGTCTACCCCTCCTGCCGGGGCCCGGCGGAGGAGCATGGCCAGACATTTGTTTCTCACGTAAGCTGCCGCAAAACGTAGCCGTACCAACGGAACTGACTTTCCTGCAATTTATCCGCAATGTCACGGACATGAAGACTGCTGCGAATGCGGGAGTTCCTAACGCGGTCCCTCCACGTCACTCCACACATCCACCGCAACATATTCATCTCTGTGACACGCAGTTCCTGCTTGTGTCGCTCTAACACCGGCCACGCTTCACAGCCGTATAAAAGGACAGGCCTAATGATGGTCTTATAGACCTGTCCCTTCAACTTTACCGGCATCTTGGGGTCACAAATGACACCAGTTACCTCACGCCATTTGGCCCACGCGGCAGCAATGTGTGCCTTGACGTCGCAATCAATGTCACCAGACGCATGAAATCTCCATGATCTACATGTATTTGACTTGGTCCGTGCGCTCGACCGTGTTGCCGCCTATACGTACTGGTGTGGGATCTGTGGAGTTACAGGCAAAGTACTCGGTCTTCGTCACATTGATCTTCAGACCACCGTTCTCAAGCGACTCCTTAAACGCCTTCACGCGTTGCACCAGCCCAGCCCTGTCCGAATCTGCCAGCGCGATATCATCAGCATACATAAGCAACCACGGGGGCTGCTCATGTGAGTTTCTGATGCTGTCTGACAATACGTCTAATACCACGTTAAACAGAAACGGACTAAGGACGGATCCTTGGTGCACCCCGACGGTGATGGGGAAAGGTTTTGTGTCGCCAACAGCGGTCCGAACTACGGAATCGGAGTTACGGTACATATCTCGGATGATGTCAATATAGGCCTCTGGAACCCTTTGAACCGCAATGCCCACCATATTATCGCGCGAGGAATACAGTCGAAGGCCTTCTGCAAGTCAAGAAACAGGCAATGCAGAGGCGTATTCTTCGCCCTGTATTTCTCCGCGACAGTCCTTAGGGCAAAAACAGGGTCCATTGTCCCGTGACCAGGGAAAAACCGATATTGACATTCCGAGACAGTGCACTCCTGTGAAATCCGAGAGTCGATAACCCTTTCGAAGAGCTTCATGGTGTGGGACATGACCTTAACCCCTTGGTAACTACCGCACTCCTGCACCGATCCCTTGCCTTTGAAGACTGGAGTAATGATACTCAGTCTGCATTGGCTCGGGATCGTACCGGTGAGGAGTGTCTGGTTGAAAAGGTCGGTTAAGACGCCCACACCACGAGAGCCCATCGCTTTTCAGGCTTTGATGGGGACTCCATCGGATCCAACAGCTTTCCGATTCTTCATACGGTGAAGACAATTCTGGACCTCTGCGGGCATTATCAGTGGCACTAGTCCTTGATTTCCGAATCTCTGATCTGAAGGAAGATCTGGCGGCTGCACCTCTTTGTGCTGCGTGTTCAGCAGCTCGTGGAAATATGAGCGCCATCTCTCCTTCACGGAGAGGTCCTCGCATAGCAGGTTGCCCACAGGGTCTTTTACACAGCGGCACTTGGAAATGTCCTGTGCTGCTTTGACCCTGAAGAGCGCCAACTTATAGATGAGCTTCTGCTTCTGCCCCTCAGACGATTCCAACTTATTGTAAAGTGGTTGTAAGTGGTCTCGTCTGGCTCTGGCAACAGCTCTCTTAGTGGCGCGCTTTGCCACCCGGTATGCGTCGCGATATTCAGAAGATTCTTGCCACTTCTTAAAGAGGGCTTTCTTCGCTCTAGTCTCCCTCTTGACTGCGTCGTTCCACCACCATGTCTCCCTGTCACACTTGCGACCACCCTTAGACAACCCAAGCACTTCCTTCGCCGACCCAAGGATAGCCGCCTGAATCTTGTCCCAGTGAGCCTGAACTGGTTCGCCCATACCACCGGCGCACTTGTCACCGATGGCTAAGCCGAACTCCTAGGACATGACTTCATCAAGCAGCCACCACCTGAACCGGCGCTGAACGCGCTCAGTATGCGTGTCTTTAGGCTTAGCGCAGAGGTCGATGACAAGAAGACGATGTTGAGCAGTGAGACTCTCACTGGGTATGACCTTGCAGTTGGCCACTTTGCTGATGTGGTGTCTTCTAGTGAGTAGGAAGTCGATTTAGGTAGCATTCCTCCCACTCTTGTAGGTTATAAGATGCTCGGGTCTCTTTTTGAAATACGTGTTCACGATGGCAAGGTCGACAGCCGCACACGTATTGAGGATGACCTCCCCTTCTGCGTTGCGGCTACCGTACCCAAATCCACTGTGAATACGCTCAAATTCCCCACATTCATCACCCACAAATAAATTTTTTCAAATAAATATTTTCTTTCTTTCTTTCACATGACCGTTCAGATCACCCCCCCAAAACGATCCCTTGTGATGATGGGATTCCACGGAGCACTTCTACGAGTTGATTCCAAAACGCTATTTTATCGGCGTCGTCACAACTGGCCTGTAGCGCATAGGCACTTATCAAGTGGGTAACTACCCCATCGATAAGCACCCTAACGACCATAAGCCGGTCGCTATGACGTTTCACTTCCAAAATGTCGTTTTGGAACTCCTCCGAGAGCACTATGGCAACCCCATTCTCCCCACCAGGTGCACCTGTGTAGACCAGCTTGTAGCCATTCCCAATGAACCGGGATCTGCTGGTCTTCCACCGAGTCTCCTGCAGGAACGCTACGGCTACCCTCCGCCTGGAGAGCACATCGGCCAACTCTCTCGCGCGTCCAGTTAGCGTGCCTATATTCCATATTGCGAAGCGGATCTTTCAAGATGTTTTGCTGCGTGAGTTGGGACTAGCTTCATTAGCCGTGCCCGCCCATGACACGGTAGCCCTTGTCCACTTCTCACAAGAGCCGGGCAAAGCTCTTGCGCGGCGTTATGCGGCGGCGCTCTAGCCCTTAGCCGATCTCGTAGTCTTACTCTTTCCATGTTTGATTTGGCAGATTTGGATTTTACGGGGGCGACTGCCATCTGACCCCCCAACCCCGAAAGGAAAGCCGTCATCAGAGCCTCGTCCGTTATTCAGCAGGGTGCGCCGACTTGCAGGTGAGGTTGACTTGGGCCCCGAAGATGTTGGTAGGGCCCCTTACACCCCTGCTTTCTGAAGGATATGAACAAAGAATTACTTACAGGCTTTGCTCGACTATACTTCATTTTTTATCCATAGCAATGCTCATCAGCAAGTTTATATTTTCAAAGGTTAGATCAGGACAATAATCAAACCAAAATAAAATAAGCTACCGCCTTTTCTTATACAAAACACTGACTATAAAAGAAACTGCTCAACAAACGCTCCAGCAATATTTTTTTGCTTCGTAATTATGTTTTTTTCAGCGGTTACATAAGTACTTTATATCCAGTCTGTGTATAAAATTGGTCTGAGAATAAAATAAAATCACAAAGCTTTTATCTGTTTGTGGTTTCTACAGTAAAACAAAGTATTGTCATTTGCAGTACAGGTTATTTCTAATTTTCAGGCCCAGATCTCTTCTTGATAAGTGACATACGTTTATATCTGTATTTACATACATTTCAGTATATTGAATGGTCCGCGGGCGATTCTGACCGTTGTCCGTATACCATGGACCCTAAAATATTATTGTATATGAGCAGACTGATTTGATTGTCTAGACGCCTTGATTTGAGCTATTTTTTTAGCTTTATCATGTTAGCAAACAATTTGTTATTTCGTGTCTATTACAATATACGAGTATAGTCTATATTATTTGGATATTTCAGAATATGTTATATTTCAAAGAGCACTTGTGAATTCTAGAAACGTATTTTCTCTGTGCAGGGGGGGGGGGGGAGGAAGAATGTTGACACCTGCAACCGGGACCGGCCTGTAGTGAAAGCTCCAGTAACACCTCCTGTCCTGACCAGTAACAGCTCCTGGTCACTAAGCATGCGGCCAAATACCCTTGTGTTCCAACATGAGGGAGTAGGTTTTAACTTCCTTATGCAGATGGCAACGTGTTAGCGGTACCCCTCCCGTCGCTTACATTCATAGGCGACGGTAAGTGCTTAGTTTTAAGTGGGCCGTCAGCCTGTCTGCTGTCTCACAGCAATAAATAAAAGCAGAAAAGCACACGCCTAAAAAATGCGAAGCTCACAAAACAATATGTATTTTTCACTTTTACTTTGTACTCGTACTCACGTTGATAATTTTTTGGTAACATTGAATATTGCTCTATGCTCTTTATCCCATTTTTCATTTTAAATCCAATGATAAAACATGATATTTGTGCACATGATGTGGCGTGGTGTGGCATTACAAAGTGGGATAAGTGAGTGCTGTAATTAACGAGGTGGCGAGGTGGGGTAGGCGGTGCACCCGTCGCCGACAACGTGTTTTTATCACCTCACTATGCTAATGAGTGTTACCTTATGTGAGACTTAAGAATTTGAGTGTTAGGGCTGCGCAAACTTAAATAAAATAAAAACTTAAAATTTGGCTCTAAAATAACACCGTTAAATAAACCCGTTGTTCTAGACAACAACAATTTTGAAGGGACATCCTTTGATATCGTGTTTGGTCGAGTGTATATATCGTCTGTGTAAATAAATAAATATTAATTGTATTTATTTTTAATTTTTTAAACACAAAATCAAAGAGAAAATGAATTTCTGACATTGCAATGTTATACTTGCGAAAAGTTAATACACCCGTTATTACTAAGTTTTCCTTTATTGTCCATGATATATTAAAAATACTTATCAAGCGAGAAGAAATGCCTACAACATTCAAACTGAAGAAAGCGAACGCATAATTATCGCTGGAAGTCGGCTCTGTCTAAAGGTATGATTCCGAACTACGCTGCACCCAGCAGTGCTGCCGCGGCACTACCGGTCCCCATACAAACTCTATCGCGCAGCAGTGCTGCCGCTGCATTGCTGCCGCGTCATTGCTGCCTAGCTCGGAATGTATTCTCATATAAGCTTATAGAGATTGTATGGGGACCGGTAGTGTCGCGGCACCAGTGTCGCGGCATCACTGCTGCGTGCAGCGTAGTTCGGAATCATACCCTAAGCCTACTTATAACAGTATGTACATTTCACTTAAATATTATTTACTAGCGGCCCGCCCCAGCTTCGCACGGGTATTTAACAAAAATTTTAAAATTAAAAATTATATACACACACACATAAACCCTTTTTTGGTCTCGGGCAAAAACCCTCTCTTGACGGGTTCCCCCGGCCTGGGGGTACTGAGGGATATGTGGGACTCCGGGAAAGATGTTCGACCATCCGACTACCCACTAAAAACCCGCTATTCTCCTTTCGCCTACGCCCGGGACTACGGAAATGTGGCTTGCCGATCTCGTGGCCCGGGCCGGCGCCAGCCCGCACTTTCTCAAGGCGGGCCTCTTCTAAAGTGTTGACGCCAGGGGGTTTCATCCCCCCGGCGCTTTCCTGTTGACTCAAGGAGTTGAGAAGGGCCGCGGAACAGCACGCAGCCCTCTGCCTCGCTGCAATAGTGCGGGCGGCGGATCCTCCCCCGAGGGGCCGCCCGCGGCCGCTTTCTACGGCGGCCGGAGGTCGTTGCTTGCCCTCCGGCGCCGACGACGTGGCCTGCGTTGGCGGGAGTTGACTCTCGCTCCTGCCCCGCCGCCTCCTTTGCGGACATTACTGCCTCGCAAAAGGAGACGACGGCCGTCCATCCAGGATCGCCCCCGACCATGGACAGAACCAGGGCCGGGAGCGACAGGTCGGCGGCCAATTCCGGACGGGACTCGCACTCCCGTCGCGTGCTGGTCAGGCGTGGGTACGACAACCAGGCAACACTCCAGAAAAACCAGGGAGTCGCCTAACGCCGTAGCCGGCCCAGCAAGACCAACCGACAGCGAGGATGCGATTCCCACCCCGGGAACACACTCTGTGCAGGCGCAGTCGAAATAGGCATGGTTTCGACTACCAAATCAGGGCCCGGGGCAGAACCCGGGACCCCAATTAGTATTCGCAACTATCCCATCGGGGACCACCCCACGAACAGAGAGCGAAGTTGGAAAGGATGTAGGAGGTAGACGGGAAGAAAGGTAGGACTCTGTCGCCTCGGACGGAGAGGGAGTGAGGCGACGGATGCTCGGGCACCAGGGGTACGCACACCCGTGCACTCCTCGGACAGAGGAGCGCCCCTGAGGGGACACATAAACCCTTTTCTATTTACGTAAGGTTACTAAAAAAATATAATTATAAAGAAAGTTTGAATATTATTATTTCTATGAACTTTTATTTTAATGATTTTTTTTGTTATTATTTTTTATTTATTTTTCGTTATTTTTTAATAAGTTTTTTTTTCAAATTTTTGTAAAAACCCGAGTGACGCACGCCTATATTGTTTAAGGTGCTGCCTAGCTGGCCGAACAGGGTGAGCAGCTACCATGCAACATTTTCTAATACTTATATTTTTAAACTCGTGATATCTTTCGAATGGAATATCCGAATTGAATAATTCAAAAAGTTATATAAAGGTATTGAACCTATTTTGAATATGAAGTAATTTATTTTGATAAGGATTAATGCCAAGATACAAATAAAGAGCCTTTTCTAGGGGCGGCATTACAATTAAATTTTTAAAATAAAGAACACTTATTGTGGCATAACTATAATAGTTAGACATATGCTGTCGCGACACTTTTTGTAAATAATGATGTGTTCTGCAAAGTCGTTGTACATTATTTTATTCTATCATCAATAGTTTTCGCAGCGCACGCGATTTAAATAATATTTTAGGTAATTTTTTTACACCTTGGGTTACATTGTTGGAGTTTTAGTAAGGATCCCTATTTTTTTGAAAATATAATATAGCCTATATCACCCGGGGATAGTGTAGCTTCCCAACAGTGAAAGAGTTTTTTAAATCGGGTCAGTAGTCTCGGAGCCTATTCAATGCAAACAAACAAACAATCAAATCTTTCCTCTTTATAATAGTAGTATAGATATAGATAGAATATTATTTAAAATTATAGAAAACAAAACAGATTTTCCAATTTATTAATTGTGTAAGGAGGAAAGGTATTAAAAAATTGGGAGAAATGTCTGTCAACCCTATACGTCCTAGCGCCAAGCGATGGCGCAATTACGTCGCGATGAGGTACAAATTAGACTTGAGCTGGTCCACACCGCCGCGACTCCTGCCATTTTCACTGCCATTGTTAGTAGCATCGTTCATTGGTCTTTGTTTTTGTTATACTGATATATTTAATAAATTAAATAATCTTATCTATACACATGTATCCCCATAATGCCATTACAATAAATCCTATCTACATAACAATATTTTTATTTTTTTGTTCATATATAATTCAAATAAAATACAATTTATCCATGCAGGGGCAGAGAAAGAATACTAACCTCTGCGGCCGGGGTCGGCCTGTCGTAAAAGGCGACAAAACAACCCACCCTAGCTACGTGGTAGGGCCTCAAGCCAGTCTGGACGGCGACCACCTTTGGTCCTAAGTATGCCGCCATAATAACCCTGTGTTGTGTTCTGGTATTAGTGACCCAAGTTCCTGTACCCTTATGGAACAGCAGCGTGTTCGCGATGCCACTAAGATTGGAAACACCCATAGGCGACGGTAACTGCTAAATTCTAAGCGGGCCATCAGCCTGTCTCATGCCCTACAGCAAAAAAAGCTATAGCGGGATGATTTTAATGAAATATGTCTGCCAGGTCATATTATTTTAGCGATAAATATTGATCGCATAATAATTTAATATTGACAAACAGCAGTTTTTTGTATTATAGAACAAACATAATTGTATATATGTAGTGTATATATAAATATTTTTATAAATTGAAGCTCTATTAAATTTGAAAATAAATACTTTTTTATGATTCACACTTCCAATTTGATCTAATGCTACCTACATTTATATACAAATATTTCGCACTGGCTTAATTGCGCAGATTCTTCTTTATGATATTAAACATATCGAAAATTCGAAATATTGGTTTCTACAATTATGGATGAATATGTGAGGTAGGACTATTTCAAAAAAGCATGGTTCAGTTCACGAGAAAAAACAAAAGAACAATAAAAATCCAAGGATTGAGTCAATTGAAATCAGTGTTCAGCAATAAAAGCGCAGGTCGGGTTTAAGGAGTCCGCTTCATTTATGACGTCGGCCGCAATCCCTATTCCTTATACAATGTATAGGGTTCAGTCTTGGTAACATCTTTTAAAAAATACCTTCTCTGAGTATAAATTTAATTTTATCCGTGCAGGGGCGGAGAAAGAATACAGATCTCTGCGGCCGGGGTCGGCATGGCGTAATAGGCGACTAAGCAACCCACCCTAGCTACGTGGTAGGGCCCCAGACCCGCCTGGATGGCGACCACTTTTGGTCTTAAGTATGCCGCCATAATAACTTTATGTTGTGTTCCGGCATTAGTGACCCAAGTTTCTGTATCCTTATAGGACAGCAGCGTGTTTGCGATACCACTGGCGTTGCAAACACCCGTAGGCGGTATTTTCTAATTTCTAAGCGGGCCGTCAGCCTGTCTGCTGTTCTACAGCAATAAAAAAAAATTCTTTAAATAAGTTTTAAGTTGCATAAAGGGGCACTACAATTTCCTTCGAATGGTAATTAATATTAATGGTTCCAGAAGATTTAGCATACTTTGACGACCTCTGTGGGGTAGCGGCTAATACACTTCGGTACTCTTGCGGATGTCACAGGTTCGATTTCGAATTCCGAAGCATTATATCAGTTGTCTAGTAACCATAATACAAGTGCTATGCTACTTACTTTGGTACTAGATGGCTCTGTGTGAATTGTGCCAATATTTCAATTAATCACAAATAATTTTCTCCTTATTCTTGAATGAGGTTTTAAATCTATCCATTGGAAATATGTCTTCGTTTTCAAGAATACATCGATTGCACTGTTAAAGTCCGGACGCCGAGCAGGAAGAATTTCGTACGTTGACCTGTTGTTATTTGTCTCTGTTACTCCCGCGTAAATATAATGAGTCCTCGCTCGCACAGAGCAATGAAGACTCATTATATTTACACGGGAGTCACAAAGACAGATAATAACAGGTCAACGTACAAAATTCTTCCTGCTCGGCGTCTGTAGTTTAGATCCCATTTCGGAGCTTGGGATGTTGTTGAATATTATCGTCGGTACAAATATTTGCATACCTTTTTCTGTAACCATCTACCCGACCCATACGTTGTTTTCATATACTAAGAGACATTAAATAGAATATCTATCTAGAAAAATCCGTAAATTCTCAGTGGTTCGTAAATATTGTGGAATTTGTTTGGTTTCAGTGAATTAGAGTTGAGTGTGGAAGTGGCGCCGCCCACGGCCCACTACGTTACTGCGCATAAACAAACAGTTTTCGCTTTTTACACTTTACAGCGACCCTCGTAAACGCGACCAACAAGCTCCACCGAATCAGCGATTTGGTAGTTTAGGGATGGCCACATAAATACGAATATATCGAGTGAAGACTTGTGATACTAAATGTCTAATATTATTTATTGAACTTACTAATCACTACATAATATAAAACAAAGTCGCTTTCCGTTGTCTATCTGTCCCTATGTATGTTTAGATCTCTAAGACTACGCAACGGATTTTGATGCGTTTTTTTTAATAAAAAGAGTGATTCAAGAGGAAGGTTTATTGTATAACATATACATATTATAGTACAGAATAGCCGAAAAATTCAAAGATTTGTAATGTGATGTCGTAACAAACATATTTTTGTGCGCTTAAATCGCGAACGCTGGCAAAACTTGTATAACTAAAAAAGGTCGATAAAAAAGTCCACGATGGCTGAGCCAATTTTGATGAATTTCGGTATAGAGATAGAGTGAACCTTGAAGAAGGACATAAGCTACTTTTATTATTGTTTTTTTTTTTTAATTTATATGGCAGAACAACTTTTGCCGGGTCAATAATTTTTAATATTGAACTATTATATTTTAAATTAAACTTATTTAAGACGCTTTAAGAGTGCCCTCAAGAGTCTCCCTTCTAAATGGAATCCATAGTAGGGAGACTAGACAGGCGTAAATGTTTTGTGTTATTAGCGAGATATTGCAAATTAATAATTAAGGTTTTCGACTTTTTTCTTTTGTGCTGTTGTTATTGTTCGGTTCGGTTCGAGTCCCGTCCCGCGTCTGGGTAAGTATGTACGTAATTTATATGACTAGATGGCGCAGTGTGAATTGTGTCAGTATATTTATTTATTATTATTAAAAAAAATTGTCAAATCCGTCAAAATTATCAAAATTCTAGTGGAAATTTATTTATATAAAAGTAGTAAAATTTAAATAAAAATTGCTTGCTTTTACTCTGAAGACTGCGAGCAATTTGCAGTATGTCCGATGTTAGTGGCCCCTTGTCCAACAACGTGCTGTGGAGATCCTCCTATGTGCTATCCCTGCTCGCCACGATGTCCTTCGCCGAAGGTTATGTATTGTTGTGAAAATAAGCCACGAGTTTTAAGGCCAAGTTAAAGCCAATTGGCCAAAAAGAAAATTGCTGTGAGCCACCGCATGGACGCATTGTGTGCAAGCTGCCTGTGTCTGCATTCAAGCGCAACGGAATGCAGGACCAAGGGCATTCGAAGACGCTCGACGCTGCAAATTTCCTATTTAGAAGCCCTCGTGACGTAGTGGTCGAATGTGAATTGTGCACAGACTCCATAAAAGTTAGTGACCCGGCGAAAGTGCCACCCTGCACACCTAAACTGACACTCGGATGTTGTTTACTCAAGAAGAAACCAATAGAAGTGTCGCTTGAGGATATATTAGATGATTGACAACGAAATTTCGTGTCCTACTTTCAATATGAAACGAGAAAAATAATTTAAATAAAAAGGATGATAGATTTTTCCCCAAAAAAAAAAATTAAGCTACAACTATTACAACATGTAAAATGTTGTGTCGACTCCATATACCTAATGTGGGATAAGGGCAGGAGGAAGAAGATTTATTTATTATTATTATTTATCAAAAGTGATTATAAGCAATGTGTCTTATTTTGAAAGCTAGATAACTGTAGTATCCATGGTTGGTTTTACCCAGAAGTGAGAATAGGGCTATTGAATGAGTTTACTTGTGTTGTTCACAAACAACAATAAAGAGTGCCATTCAGTTTTATTTTCCGAGTTGGGAGGTCAAACGGCAATTGTTCCTCTAAAATTTAATCTACTTGCTCAAGACAAGGAAATGTTTGGTTAGCTAATAGTCCTGTGAAATCAATAATAGCAGAAATGGTTGACATGTCCATCTCAAACGAAGGAAGAATAGAAGAAGGAAAGAAGAATAAACGAAGACTCACCAAAGACCCCTGGACTTAAATATAAAATTTTAAAGGTTTATATTTAAGAATTACTTATTATGTAGTGACAAACATTGAGAAAGGTATGCTGAGATGGTTTGGCCATGTCGAAAGAATGAATGATGAACGGTTGACGAAAAAAGTGTACAAGGCGATTGTGAATGAAAGTGTTGGAAGGGGTAGACCTAGGCGGACGTTTCGAGACCAAATCAGGGACGTCTTGAAAAAAGGCCAGGTCAAGAGTAACCTAGCATGTATGAAGGGAATGGGCATGTACGTGGGAAACAAATGTCTGGCCATGCCGCCTCCGCCGGGCCCCGGTAGGAGGGGTAGACCCAAAAAGTGCTGGCTTGACGTCGTAAAGGGTGATATGTGTGCCAATGGGCTCACTACCAGGGATGCTGAAGATCACGCGAAGTGGAGTAGAAAAAGTCGGAAAGCGGACCCCGGGCACTGAAACGAAAGTTTGGGTGGCAACCGGGACTAACGCTAGGATGATGATGATGATGTATGAAGGGAATAATGAAAGTGGACGAAGCGAAACAAGTATGTAAGGATCGTAGCAAGTGGAAAGAAGTGGTCTCTGCCTACCCCTACGGGAAAGAGGCGTGACTATATGTATGTAATTACTAATTAGATATGTAGACGTATCGATACTCTTTTATTGCTCTCCTCCTTAAACCACATACGGAGCTCTGGCTAGACGTTGGTACAGTACGATATATTTGCATTTTATTCATCCAGGGCCCTCCTCCGTACCTCTTTGGACTGTCTTTATATCAGTCAGGTAATAACCTCTTTGACGGACAATACCACAATAAAGTTCAATTGAATCGAACAAAATAAACCTTATATCAAAAATGATAAAGTTTAGAGCTACCGCAATAAGAGTTGCTGGTCAATCAATTCCATATGCAATGGAATTTATTCTTTATCTATTTAGGCATAAGGTTGTTGATAGTAATAAGTTTTAATTTAGCATCTTGAAAGTAGAGATAAAAGTAAACGGATTATTGTGTTCTCCGCCTCTGGCCGGTCGTTTGTGCAGTTTCGTCTTATTGCGTTTTCTGTGAGTGGTTTGAAATTCGCTTTTGGAATGATATACTTCCATGACATCACTCCGCTTTTTAAATTAAAAAAAAACTTAAACATTGAAATATTAACTTACTTTAGTTATTATACGTGAACTCTCCGCGTGTACGCGGAGAGTCAGTATTGTTACTTCACCTCTAGGTGAAGTAATAATACTGACCCCTGCGTCCGGGTCGGCGTCTATTTAGACAAGAAAAGAAGAATCAACGCGTCATCACGCTGTTTCTTTAGAAGTAAAAGCCTGAAGGCAGACTTGTAATTAAAAACTATATTTATGTTTAGTTGATTTTTTTTAATAAGCTTGCTAATTATATATTTAATGGTACTTTAGGGGACGTAGGTTGGGTGAGCAGGTTGGAGTCGATCCCCTAATTATTGGTTGTTGAGTTGGTGCAGCTGGACGCGGAGTCTCGGCGGGCCGCTGGCAACTTTGTCGATAGCGGTCGTGTCCGCTGATATTGATTACGTCCAACAGAACACACTTCACTATAATTGTATATTGAATATTATTTACAAAAATCAAAATAATGGACACATTATAAATTGACAAAATTGTGAGATGTTGACGACGCGGAATCTCAAGCCAGAAGGGCGAATTGCGAATATAATTCCGAAATCTCTACGGCCATGACTATATGGAGTAAAAACTATTTGTTAAACAAAAAGTATAAATAAAAAGTAGGTATAAAAAATGTGTTGTGCGACCTGAGGAGTCGCTACAGCACCTATCTTCTTTGATTAAAAAGCCCATTTCACAATATCAAAACTGTTTTTTGAATATGAAGAATTAATCAGCATAAAATAGACAAAACAAGGAGTTTCTTTATAAATAAACATGTATTGTTTAGCAATGGTGGATCAGTTAGCCCTCGTTAGCCAATAGTCGGCGGATTACCGTGGAACGTGCTCATTCTGAGCTTTTCCAGATAATAAATCGCTTGTTATCGATAGACCTTAATTGCTTCTAATGCACACGTACTTAATGAGCACTTTATTAGTATGTTATTAGAATTAAGACGATTGCCATTGTATAATAAGGTATTGTTTCTTTTGAAACAAAGGACTTCATATTTCAACAGGTCTATTAAGTATCTAATGTATGCAGAAATACTTTGGGTTGTGGCACGAGGTCCCTCTATTTTAATATCCTAATAGTACTTTCGTTTGGATTTGAACACAGTCAGAGACTTCACCGGAAAGTATGCAGTCACCTTGTTCTGCAAGAAATTGATGTATGTCTGCGTAAAATGCAGCAGAGCTGGAGATGATATTAGACATGAACATTACTTTACTACTTGGGTAAACCCGTTTACTGATTCTTTGATTCCATGGTTCCCTTCATTCTCAGGATTGACAGGAGAAAAGTCATGATGGTTCGTTCATTATGTTCGTTCATTCCCAAGAGGTTGGCATGACTTTGTTTTAACAAGGAAATTAGATTCGTAAGTTGAGAAGATTCTAAAATAGAGATTATTCTTAATTGTTTTCATTTGTAATTTGTGAAATACATCTTGCTCAAGCATAAAAAGAATGGTGTATAAGTAATCTGTTTTTTTATAATAATTGATTTACTCTTGCTTAGTTGTGAGAATATTTTTTACATATGGTTACGTTACTACAATGCAATACATTTTGAAGTTTTACAGTGTCAAACTGATGAAGAAAAATGGAAAATTAACTGAGTAGCTATAATAACACCTTGGATTATAGAGGTATCCTTTGACAAAAGATGCTTGATAAAGTTCAAATTTAAAAATTAAATGATTTATGGTCGAATTTCGACCACTGGGCGACCACTAGTTTCTTTATTGGCATTAACTACGTTAATTTGACGCAGTGCACTAATTTTGGTTTGAGCGTCACTCGCCAAGGGCATTATGACACTAAACAGCGCTCGATGATGACAAATGAATTAGCGGCGGAATAATTAGAGATTAGGCGTAAATCGGCGTCAACGCCAACCAGCCTTTGTAGATACTCCCTGTGTGCACTATATAAAATAGAATGTTGCTCTATGCACTTACTGGAAGTACCACGTATTGCCAAAAGTGAATTTATGTGTGTTGTAAAATCGAAGTTGTCGCTCAAAATAAATCTTGAGGAAACTGTAGGACCAAGCGCACAAAGAGTACTTACTCATAGGAGATACTGGTATTCAATTAATTTTGCGAATGATGTCCTAACCGAGTTAATAAATAGTACATATAACTCACTCTTTTTTTCTAGAATAACCTTTTGAAAATACCGAGTACTTGGCCTGTAACTCCACAGATCCCACATCCGTACGCATAGACGGCAACACGGTCGAGCGCACGGACCATGTGAAATACCTGGGATCTGTGTTTCATGCGTCTGGTGACATCGATTGCGACGTCAAGGCACGCATTGCTGCTGCGTGGGCCAAATGGCGTGAGGTAACTGGTGTCATTTGTGACCCCAAGATGCCGATAAAGTTGAAGAGACAGGTCTATAAGATCATCATTAGGCCTGTCCTTTTATACGGCTGTGAAGCGTGGCCGGTGTTAGAGCGACACAAGCAAGAACTGCGTGTCACGGAGATGAATATGCTGCGGTGGATGTGTGGAGTGACGCGGAAGGACTGCGTTAGGAATTCCCGCATTCGCGGTAGTCTTCATGTCCGTGACATTGCAGATAAATTGCAGGAGTGTCGGCTCCGTTGGTATGGCCATGTTTCACGGCAACCGGATGCTTACGTGGGAAACAAATGTCTGGCCATGCCGCCTCCGCCGGGCCCCGGCAGGAGGGGTAGACCCAAAAAGTGCTGGCTTGAGGTCGTAAAGGGTGATATGCGTGCCAATGGGCTCACTACCAGGGATGCTGAAGATCGCGCGAAGTGGAGTAGAAAAAGTCGGAAAAACGGACCCCGGGCACCGAAGCGAAAGTTTGGGTGGCAACCGGGACTAACGCTAGGATGATGATGATGATGTGACCTTTTGAAAATGTGGTGAAAGTCTTTTATGGTAACGTTTGATTTATTTATGTAAAACCATAAAATTTATAAGGCTGCAATTTAGCAGACAGCCAAACTATCCTGAGCAGGAGGTAATCGTCATTATTCACAACACTAGAACCTGCGTCACCGCCTAGTCCTATCAACTAAATAGGGTTGTTTTGTCGCCTTTTACGACAGCCCGCCCTTGGCCGCAGGAGTCATACCACCTGGGGTTGGTACCTATACTCCGCCCTACACAGAGAACATACTCTATAAATGAGGATATATATGTTCTATCGAGAATCCATACAATACGAATACATTGGTTAAACTTTGTTAAGTTAATGAAGGAGGCCTATCTAGAGTGCAATGGTCCATTAGATGCAGTGGTGTCCGGCCCGTTGATTGCGCCGCGCCGTCACAAAGATCGGCGGACAACAATTCACGTCAATTGGTGAGCTGACAAGGTGCGGTCGCGAGCCACACGCCAGCACAGGGCTCAATTGGAGTCGACTGCTTTCAGTCACATTCACGATTCCGTCATTTTTACATCGGTTTGGATTTAGTTATTTAAATTATACAGATACGCTGTAAGCTAACAGAATAAATAATTAAACCAAAAAAACCTTTTCAGCCTTTCATAAATGAGGTTTTTGTGACAAAGAAAAGAGACAATTTTTTTAGTCTCGGGGAAAAACCCTATATTGACGGGTTCCTTCGGCCCGGAGAGACCGAGGTATATGTGCCCGTCGAGCCCCAGTCCAAGGTACTTCATGGACTGCCCAACGGCGACGCGGACGCCTCCCACTGTGATGCTTAGGCCCGGTATCGGCCTCTGACGGGGCCAAAATCAAAGCCTTCGTTTAATGCAAACATCTTCAGGCCAAGTTGTCGGATCGTAGCCACCGTCTGTGCCACCCTAGTCGTACCCAGAAGGCACGCCTGGCGGGGTAAAAGAGACAATACAAGAAAATACAAATATGCATCGACTTATTACTTACAATAATTCATACATATTATTTATAATAATTAGTTTGAAATATAATTTATAATTTTCTGTGTTTTTATTGTATTTTTAATTTTAGTTTAATAAATGTTAGACCGAAGAGGTACAATAAAAAATAATCTAGTAGACGTGGCTAATTACAACCTCGACTCCAACAAGAAAGTACTAAGCGCCTTTCTTCATCGTCTGTGAATTAGCAAAAGGCATAATGCTTTTATTATCTTTTACGATTTGATACTAGCCAAGTAATTTGATAGATGGTACAACATAGTCAATTAAGAGTGAAAATCTATATATAAATTTAAAAATGTTATTTATATGTCGACTCTAAAATAGTATAGTGTGCGATCAAACAGGTCTGCGAGTCAGTTTTGTGTAGTGGGCGCAGTTCTGGACGCAGGCACCACGAGTGCGGTGCCTCGCACGGTAAGCGTTATCTAGGTGACAATGCTACCAATCTATGTATAAATCACAGTACGATTTCCATGGACATTATTGACTTTAATGCAGTTTATCGTTTTAGAATAAGATTTTAAAACAAAATTAAAAGCAGGGGTTTATACTATATTGCAAAATAAGCAACGAGTGAACTAAATAATATAAGGTAAAAAAGAATAATTTGTGTAAATATTGTCATTCATAATGTTTGAAATTACTATGTATTTTTCAGTGACATAATATAATTTCCTATTACCTGTGTTTCATACAAGTTATATTTGAACCTTACAGTTCGGAGACTTAGATAAGCTACAGATTTAGATTAGCTTGGTCGTGACGCGTTTTTAAGTTTTAATTAGGTAAAAATATGTAACTCTTCGTGTTTTTCATGTTTAAATAATGGAGTTTAACGAATAACAGCCGTTACAGCTGCAGTTTTATTGTGTTATATATGGTAATTGTGAACTTTTTTGTGAGAATCGAATTCAAAAATTCAATTGTAATGAAAATTTTAGCGTAAGCCATTTATGGTTAAAATATGACAGTTTTCTACATAATTTTAAAAATGTGATTGTAAATTTACACCGTAGGTTTTTTTATTACAAACATTACATTTATCGGACATTTACATCAAAACAAATATACGAGTATAAGCAAATAATAAATATAAGTATGTATGTATATGAAATATCTCACACAACATGTCTCAGGACAAATTTGTATTGTGTGGTAATGTATTGTAATGCATCAATTTTTTGTTTTGAATTAAATAAAATCTTCTTGGGATTGACCTCTAAGATGATTGCCTAGTGCAATAATAACACTTGGATAGCAAGTAAATAAAAATAATTGAATATTAATATTTATTTTTATTAGAAATTTAATGTATTTTTTTCTATCTAGAGAAAAACGAGATGAAGACTTTTGGTAACAATATGCTTCTTTTTCCTGCCTTTATCCTAAGCTATCTGGAGTCGGCATCACATGTCCTGTCCTTCCACTCTCCTCTATTAACCGTCATCTGAACATTCACATCTTTTTTAACGATATCATCTTTTATACAATCCATCCATCTTCTCTTTGGTCTACCCCTCCTCTTGTATCCATCCACTCTCATTTCAAGCATCCTCCTTGTTACATAACCCTCCTCCTTTCCCTAATATACTCATTTCTAATTTTATCCATTTTTGTAACTCCGCTCATCTATCTCAACATTCGCATCTCTGCTGCATGCTAACTTTTCATCTTTCCCCTTTATGGCCAAGCACTCTGATCCATATAATACGAAAGGTCTTATAACAGAGTTATACATTTTACCTTTAAGTCTAAACGGCACTTGTGGATCGCAAATTGTTCCTGAGACCTGTTGTCATTTCATCCATTCTGCATTCAGTCTGTTTTTCACACCTCGGCCTATCTCACCGTTGTTCTGGATTAATGATGCGAGGTATCGGATGTTGGAGCAAGTTGGCAGCGCCACGTCTCCTAAGTTAATCGGGGTAAAGGCGGACATTCCACCAAAGTCACAAAATAAATGTTCAGTTTTGGTTCTTCTTATCTTCAACCCAACACCCTCCAATCTCTCCTGCCATTTAGCCAATCTGCTTTGAACCTCGTGAGCATGTTCTCCAACCGGCACAATGTCATCGACAAAGAGCATACTTCAAGGTGCATCCTCCTGTATTCCTGATGTTACTGCGTCTACCTAAGTTTTGGCAACAATATGCATTTAAGGGTTACATCCATAAATATGACTGTTTACGCCACTGAGCTAATCGCGCCCTTTGAACTTGATTTTATTTTCAATGTACATATTTAATACATTGGCATAATATATTGACATTATAAGAATTGCTACTTTTAATATCAATATTAATCGAAACAGTGAACCGAAATTGCTTGCTAGCTGTAGAGGGTTCCATGAACCCCAACATCTGCATTATCTTACCTACCCTACCGAAATCAGTAACTGCACGGGCATTCACTAAAGTGCATTCGCCATTCCGCCCGTCAAACCTTGCAATTACCTTTATCACGGTCTTCAATAAACTTACATCTTTACGAGCTTTAATTTAACGTTCAAAATTCTATTGCTTATTGCTGTCTGTTTAGAAGGACTCGTATCTAAACGATGATAACTTGATTTTTTATCGTTCTTTTAAATGTAACCTTAGTAATAAAGTAGTTAGGTGGATATTGTGTTGCGGGTAGAGAAAGCAGTCTCCAAGTATGAACCGTTTAAGCTAAGAGGGTAGTTCACATGTTGACGATGCGATTTATCAAATTTTATACGTTGTAAGGGCAGCGACATGTGCAAGGCTAGGGACAGTTGCGAGGAGGAGGGGGTTGGAATTAAATATAGGACGAGGTGGCTAATGGATTAGCAGATGAGTTCCCGACACCTTATGGCGCAATCAGGGTCTGCAGATGCGTCTCCGTACGCACTTGATTGGATTTCCACGCGTGGTGCAAAGTGAATTTAAATAAAAAAAATATACACTCTTATATCTATTTAATTAGATCATAAGTCCTGTTTAAAATAAACATGTATTTTAATATTAAAAATAAACCGAAAGTGTATATAAATTTTTAGAAAAAGAGATCCGCTTGAAGTGGCTCTACCTTTTGTTTTGAATTTAACATACTTCAAATGTTTATTTGTTGTTAACGATTTTTTAGCCTATGTCTTAGTTTAACAAAGGCCAGATTCCAAAAAAACAACCCAAGAAATGGTTCCATAAATTATATACAATTTTATAATTCAACACGTTTAAAAGACAAAGGATGTTTCTTAACGTAACCGCTGCAATATCGCTAGCACAGCCCGTATTTAATGCAATGGGACTTGATATTTTATAGGTGATTGTACTCTTGTTGACAATATTCATCAAGAAATCCCCGAGGCGCATTTTAATTAAAATAATAGTTCGATAACCTTTTTAATGGTTAAAGTTTTAATTGTAATATGATCCGGGAACATTTAAACGAAGAGATACAGAGGCAATGATTATTTTGCTTGTTTAATTCCAGATTGTTGAATTTCTTTAATTAAAGTCTAAGTGTCATCATCATCATCTTTGCGTTGAATCCCGGTTGCAGCCCAAACTCTCGCTTTGGCACCCAGGGTCCGCTTTCCGACTTTTTCTTCTCCACTTCGCACGGTCTTCAGCATCCCTCGTAGTGAGCCCATTAGCACGCATATCACCCTTTACGACGTCAAGTCAGCGCTTTTTGGGTCTACCCCTCCTGCCGGGGCCCGGCGGAGGCGATATGGCCAGACATTTGTTTCCTACTTAAGCATCCGGTTGCCGTAAAACGTGACCGTACCAACGGGGCCGACACTTCTGCAGTTGATCCGCTATGTCACGGACATGAAGACCGCCGCTAAATAAAAGTCTAAGTGTATTAACTTTTTTTATCAGTATTTTCTGCTAAAATCAATGAAAAACCAATATTGCCTATTGAGTTTTAGTAAGTGGCGACGTCGCAAATAAGCGTGACGATGGACTACTAGGGAGGTCGAAGATCGTGGGAAGTTATCAATAAAAAATCAAAAAGGAGACCAAAACGTTGCTTTCTATTGCATATGAGATAATTCTTAGATGATAATAATAAGCCTGTCATTTAAATACAACTCGTGGACTTAGTTTCACGATTAGATTTATTCTCATATTCACAGTAGAGTATTCAATAGTAAATTAGCTAATGGAAACTTGATAGGCGGCAAAAAAGTCCCGCGCGGCCCGCAAAGCCGTATAAGCGCATTTGGCAACAATAAATCTGGCATTGTCCCGTACGACGACAGATGGCGTTCCAACCCCTCTTCCACAGGTAACTTTATACGCACGATTGAATAAAGCGCTGCATTATTCAGATGAAAATGCTAACTTGTCACTCAATTTGATGTATAGAGTATAAGATGCCGTAATTGAAACTAAAAACATAACAAAAACAAACAAGGTAATATATTTAGCTAAAAATAGGCGTTGAGAAAACAATGAGGATTTATAGACTATAAAGGTGTAGATCAATGAATCTTTAAGTCGTAACGGTTACAAAGGATTAGATATCAATTAAATTTGAAATAATATATGTTGAAATGCCAATGGAATTAGATAGGACTATGAAAAACGATAATGTAATAATAATATTATTTAGGAATTTAAGCGCTGTAACTAAAACAGTGCTTTAAGCGCTTCACGATCAGGTAAGTGCATTAGAAACGTATAATACAATAGAGTATTCAATTATGCTAATCCCGGCGTAGACATGTGCGCTATTGTGCGCACGCGTCGACTCACCATTTTGTTTTCAGTTTATTCATAATTATTTAGTTTAAAGGCCGTATTTTCAAAACTTAACGAGTGTAAATTAGACCATAGAAACTTTTTCTTGATATAATTCTATTCTATATATTTCCCACATGCTATAACAGAAGCTCATAGCTAACTATGTTAACTCATAGTTACTTGTAATATGTCATTTTTATTATTGTAGACAATAATGTTGATATACATATATAGATATGTCACTGAAAATTTTCTTTTGGACTTCAATCTAAAAACTTTGTAAATTTTAATTAGCCAATGACTATGAGATCAATCTGATCTCAGTCAAGTTTTAGTTAAGGGTATCTTTTAAAGGTAAATTAATGAATAGAATGTTTCTCTGTCTTTTCAGTAATTTCAATGGACTAACTCTTATTGAGATAAATTGATTGTGTCAAGAAAAGGTTTTTGCCGTTTCTTACACTGATACAGATACTTTTCCTTTGATTTTTAAAAAATTACTTAAGAATTTACAAAACAAACAAGCAAACACGAGAAAGACAAGATTCACATGAAACGAAGAGACTTCAAATGGCAAAGTATGTAATCATTCATAACTACATAAGAAAATTGACAGGTGGTCTAAAAGTTTAGACCGTGCGTCCCTCCTGAACGTCCCTTGATGATCGATCATAGCGACATTACGTCGTTATTGCACCGCGTGTGCACGCGCGGTGAAATTGCACGCGTGTCCTACGTCACTTATCTAAAGGAATATTCGAGGACCAAGTAATGGGAGCAAAACCATATTAGATTATTATTTTTAGCGGATATGTTCGTTATGTAGATATATGATTTTAATACAGTTTCGATACAGCTTTGACCAATGTACATTTATAATTAATCAAACTAATAAAAAGATTCATGCTGCTGAAATATAAAAAAATGAATTGGTTTCGTAGACAAACCTATCTAAACAGCTAGCGAAGTTAGGAAGTACATATCTACTCTTGCTAATCAAGAAAACTTTGACTCACAAAATCATTGTGACCACTCCCTTTGCAATCTTCGTCATCCGTCCGTAATTTTTCACTATTAAATACTGTCTCAGGATAAAATTGGTGTCCGTCGGTTGAATCCGTAATACTTTCTTATGCTTGTTTAATGGAATATGGCTTCATATCACTTTTAAAAGTTCGACCAATAGGAAAAATTGCAAGAGCTTCATATTCTACACTTCTTGCACTAAGGTATAATATTCCACTATAGAGCGAAAAGAAAGGTTCAATATTTTACTATTTATTTATACATAATATCCTTGTGGGGGGATGCATTTGTTTGCAAACGGTGCGTATAGCTCACCTATTCAGGCGGTGTGATGGATTGCGGCGTCGATTAGGACCGGCGCTGACCTGTTCTTTCATATCTCGCTAATGGACGGACGGCCCTGTTTCCTCTCATTCCGAACACACGGAGCCTGTCCCGCACTTACATCATCTGGAAAAGCATTGTTAAACAAAAACTTAAATGGAAACGGCTGAATACTGGTACTAATTGAACCATCTTCCCACTGACGAAATCAGAGATCCTTCATATAGTACTTTTCCTAGTTGTGTTATGTGAAAACTATTCCCAGACATTCTTGTTTCTATTGCCAGTTCCTGATATTTCATTACGGAATAGATCAGACAAGAAAACAGCTTTACATATTGACGTCGTTACCGGAAAAACTCAAAAGGGTTTTTGGAAGACCGAAAAACATTTACAACTGCAACTGGTTTTATGCAAGCAGAACATGTACTCGTTTTTTTCTTTCTATATGCGAAAATATATTAGTAAAAGATATAAATGATTTCCACAATTCCCTGATAGTTTTATATGATTACAAGGAGAAATTCAAAATGAAAATACTTTATCATAGTAAAAATACTAACAGAATTCATTTTTCGACCACAAAATTAGATCTATCAATGAATAAAGAGCTAAATTTATACACCAGTTATCTATCAAATAGTATAAAGACCATCATAATTATATGAACAAAAATTATAAACAGATGCTTTTTATAGCATTAAAATATTTCCTTAATAAAAATTTCTTTCTTTCTTTTTTCTTTTATTATGTTACTTTTCCTCTGACGTTTGTTCCATTAGAAACTTTGACTCTAGTTTCTATTACATGTGCACTTTACATATTGCGACTTATTTATTGTTCATGTAATTTATTTGCTAATATATTTTAATATATCATTTTAAATATACATAGTTGACATATATTTTATTATATATTTACAACATATTTTTTTTTGTTATTAGTTTCTATTTACAACTTCAAACAGATGTTTAACGGTGTTCACATGGTAACATTTTATTTTGTTTTCAGCTTTCAATTAAAAAGTATTTTCGGGTTATCACTTCTAGAATATCAGTTAGCGATCTACGTTGTACCTGTGTGCCGAGTGCCGTCAAATGTACAAGGGTCATTACTTAGCGTATTGGTGTGTAATTAATAAGCGGCCAACAACACGTCCGCAAGTGAGTTGCCTTTTTGGTGGAAATCGAAAAAAATCCCGCAGCAATTTAAGTGTAGCGTTTTCTAAAATAAATAGATACTCTTTTGTGGTAGTGATATGACTAAGAGTAGCTCGGTGACCAATCTTGTGGTTGTGGTTTCGAATCTTAATGCTTTATTTAGGTAGTTATTATTACCTAAAATTATTGCCACGTACCGTACATAACGAGGTCGCCGGTAACACGTGTAACTTGCCAATCTTCTTTGGACACACGTCCTTTTAGCGGGAGGTGCGAGTCTAGCAGTGGGACGTTGTGGGAAATTGTAGTATAGACCTTAGTCTCGATGACCTTCGGAGGCAAATCAGCCATGTGCTATGTTAAGAATCTTGCTGAGAAATGCACGACACTTAGACTCTGGTAGTAAATGAAAATGTGTTAGACAATTTCGTTCCCTTGATTCCAAAAAGGATGCAATTCAAATTCGCAGTTGGAAGATAATCACACACTCTCAACAAATACATTTCTTCAAATTATTGATAGTTATCACCTAACACTATTCGTTTTAGCCAATCGGTAAAGTAATCAGGATTTCTAATCAATGGGCCCACTGCACTAAATTACGGATAGTGGACAAAACAGTCGCGTCAGTCACCCTGGCACCTGGTCGCAGGAGCCTCGGATCAAACAGTAATTAATCTCACCCCACCGAGGGCCCCCCGCGACACTGCGGCGCCGAACAATTTCAGGTGACCACTTGATGGGTGCCCTCCAATCAGGGCTGCTATATTTCGAGGTGGATATTTGCAACATTTATTATGAAAACTTTTAGCTTGGGAGAATCTTATACCGACTTATTATCATTTTAAACTCTTAATTAATTTTTAAAACTGACCAAAGTGAGCGTCTTCATAATACTAAACGTATTTAACATAAAAATTGAAAATTTTGAAATGATTTACGTAGATTTAATAATGATATAAAATAACTAGATAACCCGAAAATTTTTGTTTTACCATTATAATCGTGAATCTAACCGTCCTCGAATCCTCTTGCACACACAATTTTTTTTTTATCAAAATCAGTACAGCCGCCTAGGAAGAGTTCAAACACCATACACACAGAAGAATCACATATATGTATAAATATATAGTAATAAAAAAATGTGTCACATAAACAAAACAAATCTGATGGTTTATGATCATCATTTTTACAATAATTAACATTTAGTTTGCATTCGATTCAGGATAAAGGGTTAGAATTTCTTGTTGTCAAAGTCAGCCAAGATACATATACTCATACACATATTCCCTCGCGAAACGTTATTTTCATCTTGATAAGGCGATTATATTCTTTCATACATATGTTATTTTTTTATTGCTGTAGGACAGCCGACAGGCTGACCCCGGCCGCAGAGGTTAGTATTCTTTCTCCGCCCCTGAGCGGATAGAGATGCACGGGTGTTATACTATATTATATTATTTTTGTAAATGTTCTGAAAGTAATATCACTAAGCTGCCACCTACATAGATTATATATTAGTAGTGACCTTTATTAGTACATTGAGAATAAAAAAAAAACATGCGGGGCAGTCTTTGGGGACTGCCGATAGAAGTGAAAACTAAGTAACTTGTGAACTGTTTCGTCGAGCTATTAGATTATTATTTTCGGTTTATAAAGAAATGTTTATGATCAAGGATTAAAGTTTAAATTGGTCATTAACACTTCTTTACAAATCAAAAATTGATCACCCAAAAAGTGCTCAACGCGCCTAAAGAAGTTTTCACTTCAAAAGCTCAACTGTATTTCATTGTCAAAAAGTCGTAATAGATATGTATAAGTAATGCAATACAATCATTTAAAAGTTACATTATAAAATAAACCTTAAGTCATTAGTAATAAGGTTGGTATTACTGGAGCAAAACTCGGTCTTACGAATTTTCGACAGGATACGTGACCTGACGTGAGTTTAATATTTTTTACCAATCACAAAAAAGTGCACAACGCCGCTAAAGAAGCTTTCACTTCAAAAATAATCATAGTATACTGTAAACCCTGCAGAAATTGTTATCCGTGCAAGCTCTAAATATGCAAATAGTGCATAATATAATAATACACGATGGCCTCACCCCAGTCTGTCCGTTCGGATTGCTCAGTAATTAATCTTACCTCCTTCCATTTGCCTCCCTCGCACCCTTCGCGCCCCTCGATGACTCCATCTCAGTTTCCCGACGTTTAACACGGCCCAAATGTTCATAAAGGTAAAGCTTTTTGTTTAATTACTAACACAAAAATAATATTACAAATATTTTGAAGGATAATTTGTGTTTATTTGGTTTCAACCTTTGATATAGTCAATATCACTTGCCAGCTAATAAGTAAGTGGACCGTACTATCGTGACAGTTTTCAAGCTATTTTCTTAAACAAAATCCCCATACTGCTTTCTTTTTATTTATTTTAACTTAGTTCAAAAACTGATCAACTCAACAAAACTTCTGAGACTATACTTATATGGTGTGGTAACGTTTTGTTAGGTGGTAAGACTCGAAGCCTGTTTGGATGGCAAGCATGGTTTCTAAATATACCACTATATAACCTTGTGTTATGTTCCGGGATAAGTAACCAGGTCTCAGCTCCCTGTGCCCCTGCCACCGCTTGCATTCATAGCCGACGGTTACTGCTTACTCTTAAGTAGGACGTCAGCCTGTCTGCTGCCCCACAGCAACAAAAAAGTGGAAGCTCTCTGCTACGTGTCAAAAAAGCTATAACTGAGCCTCAGTCCTGAGTATAAAATCGTCATATCATCTTAGGTGGTTTAAGGCTCTTTCTAATTACCAGCTTAATTTACCTGTTTGACAGTTAAAGTTCTTTCTTCCCTAGTTGTGGGTGTTTCTGTTTAGAAAAACCGAATAACTAGTACCATGCTGCATAGGAAAAAGGAAAGCCGACATAGTTATGTCGGCCTCACCGTTCGCGGCCGTATGGTGCTGCTGACCGAGATGTGATAGCCAGCGGCGGCCACAACGGCATATCGACATAAGCCCTGGTAGCCTATATATATATATATAGGCTACGAGATCGAATCAGAAATGAGGAGATTCGCAGGAGAACCAAAGTAACCGACATAGCCCGGATGATTGCAAAACTGAAGTGGCAGTGGGCTGGGCACATAGCTCGAAGGACTGATGGCCGTTGGGGCAGAAAAGTCCTCGAATGGCGACCGCGTACCGGAAGACGCAGTGTTGGTAGGCCCCCCACAAGATGGACCGATGATCTGGTCAAGATCGCCGGGATAGGTTGGATGAGGGCAGCGCAGGACCGATCATCGTGGAGATCTTTGGGGGAGGCCTTTGTCCAGCAGTGGGCGTCTTCCGGCTGAAATGATGATGATGATATATATATATATATATATATATATATATATATATATATATATATATATATATATATATATATATATATATATATATATATATATATATATATATATATATATATATATATATCACCCTTAGCGTTATGTGAGGGTTGGCAGCATTTTAGAGCTTTTAAAAGTAATTAAAATCGTATCTGTGTTATATACAATTTAGAATTCCAGGTTCACTTCAATATAATCTTTTTTATACATAACACATAATGTACTGAAAACAGTTTTACATTGTGTTAATATTTTTTATATTACTAAATATCTTACCATTTTACTAAATATTTAGTCAAGATAATTTTGGACATATTTATTTCAAATATTTCTAACAATTGCTCGTACCTATTTAAAACTATTGTGTTAGTGTGATATTGTATTAGTTTTTTTTTATTGCTGTAGGACAGCAGACAGGCTGACGGCCCGCTTAGGATTTAGCAGTTACCGTCGCCTATAGGTGTATGCAACGCCAGTGGCATCGCGAACACGCTGCTGTCCCATAAGGGTACAGGAACTTGGGTCACTAATGCCGGAACACAACACAAGGTTATTATGGCAGCATACTTAAGACCAAAGGTGGTCGCCATCCAGACGGGCTTGAGGCCCTACCACGTAGCTAGGGTGGGTTATTTTGTCGCCTTTTACGACAGGCCGACCCCGGCCACAGAGGTTAGTATTCTTTCTCCGCCCCTGCACGGATAATAGTTGACTAAATAATTCAAAAAAGCCTAACGTTAGCTAGCTGAAAACTAAATAAAGCAAGAACTAGATAAATAAGGAAATAATTTTCAATTTGACAAGAAATGGCCATAACGAAAATAGTATTTCATCACCTACCGCATATGTAAACCTGACACGTCTACGATTACGAGTGGAATGCCGACGAGCGTCTAATAACGGCGGCGGTGCTTTATTGCGTCACGTGAGTGCGCGCCCTAACCGCGTGCCGCGCCCGTGTGACGCCGGCCTTAAAGTTTTAATTCACTCACAAACGTCATCATTTCTACTAATATCTGGAGTAAAATCATAATTATTGTAGTAAAATCATCCGTGCAGGGGCGGGAATATAATAGTAACCTCTGCGGTCGGGGTCGGCCTGTCGTATGAGCCGATAAAACAACCCACCCTAGCTACGTGGTAGGGCCTCAAGCCCGTCTGGATGGCGACCAGATCTTTGGTCTTAAGTATGCCGCCATAATAACCTTGTGTTGTGTTCCGGCATTAGTGACCCAAGTTCCTGTATCCTTATGGGACAGCAGCGTGTTCGCGATGCTATTGGCGTTGCAAACACTCATAGGCGACGGTAACTGCGAAATTCTAAGCGGGCCGTCAGCCTGTCTGCTGTCCTACAGCAATAAAAAAAAATTGTTAAGAAAGTTAATCCCGATTGAATCAACATTTGCATTTTAAATATCGGGGTCCACTTTTGAGTCGAGACGCTTTCCGCACACCGGAGAGGTGGGGAAACACGCAGCGGGAATGTGCGGGATTTCGATATAAATAAATATATTTAGATATTTCACACAATGGCATCTAGTCTCGAACTAAGTTGCATAGCATTTGTGTTATGGGTAGTAGACAACGGATATACTACATATATACTTTTCTTTTGTAAATGAATACATACTATACATAAACACCCAAACGCTGAACAGGAATTGAACCTTTGGGCTCCACAAGCGTAGTGACATGCATTAGCCGTTACACCAGGAGGTCGAGATAGAATGAGCTCGTAAGAGCCTAGACAAGAGCCCTACTTGCCCAGAGAACACAAATTGCTGGTGCACCCACCAAAACTAAAAGCATTCCAGTGTTTCTTCGTGCACACGTAGCGCCGAGGCTTTTGCATCATTCTGACCGCGGCTCTACCCACCATATTTCTACTTTGTTAGTTCACACAGTAAAGGAACTTTGTGTTTTTCTTCTTCATATATGTGTTTAATCCAGATGCATCTAAAGATGAGTACGTAATTTCTGAGCTATTTGCTTGTCCTCGGTAAATATACACCTTAGAGTATACATAAGCAAGCTTGCTTAATATGTATACTCTAAGATATACACATTAAAATAGTTGAAGAAAGTCACCAGTAAAAATATTACCTTAATAACATATACATTCCGTAATAATATATTATATCGAACTTCACTATAGTGAAGAATATATTTCTGATATATGATCAGCGTTCGGTTATGCAAAGTGATTTGAAATTGCAGTACACCTACATGTAGTGGCGAGCCATCTGGCGGCTTATTCAGCCACCGGGTGCGGGGGTGGCATGTCCAGAGAGCACTCAATAAATCATCACCGAGCGGTAGTGCCATATATGAAAACTGCTTTACGACTTCCATAGGGGTGGTGGTACACTGAGCGGGGAATCACTATTCTGCTCCTTTGATCTTAAATGTTACTGTTAGTAATAATACCCCAGACACTCTGTACTAGTTTAGCCCTGGAGAGCATCTCTGTAGCTACTAAAATATAATATGATTCATTAATTATGCGAAAAATAGAGATTTTATAGATGTGGAGGTGATTTGAACTCTAACCCAGTAAAAAAATTAATAAGCATTAATAAGTACGACATTTTCTCAATATTATAATAAATCTATCAATTATTTTCCAAATTCTGCAAACACAAAGAAATAATTGGTTATCACCTTGAAACTCTTATCATTCACTAAGAAATCCGGTTACATTCTGGTTACGTATGCATTATGTTAAGAGAACAGGCTAACCTCCGTGAGGAACAAATGTCATGTTCCATCCGCCGGCCCCCCGGCCCTGGTAGACGGGACAAATGGGTACTTATTGTTAATATAATTACTTCAAACAATCAATTCATACATACTTCAATATATAAATAAAATAAATAAATGGACCCACTAACATGGGTTTCAAAAACCGAGCAAAACGGGGAAACTTCAAAAGTTGACCACAGTTTAAAAGGTAGAAGTTAGGATGACACTATGATTTAAAGTTAAGATATAAATAAGGATACATAACATTATATAAAAATAATTTTAATTTTCTCCACTGATTTAAGACACGTCCTGTAGATTTATGAATATTTGAAAAACTCCTTTGACTATAGTTGTGAGATTTCACGAAAATTCAACATACAGTTATCAGCTAATTTCATCATGTTGCTTTTTGGCTGTCGGTGCGCGCGCGCATCGTAAAAATTTTTCTCTAATAATTTATTCCAAATGCGCAATAAGAAGTATACTTTAATAAAATATTTAGGCCTCAGGATTTTTTGTAAAGGTTACTGAATACAGTCTATTTATTTTTCTATTCAAAAATTCTTCTTTCAAGAGGACCTAGCTCTTTTTCAGAACTATTGTTTGATTAACAAACTACAACTTACGAGTAATATTACAGATTATATAACACCCCAGTTACCAGAGTAACGTCTATAAGAGATTTGGGGGTTACGTTTGATACGAAGCTCATATACAATGACCATATGGACAACATAGTGACTAAATCTTCCCCGGCATTAGAACTAAATGCATTAAAACTAAAAAACTAAAACGAAAAATATTATACTGTGCTTTCTTTCGTCCGTAGTCATCTTAAATACGTGTCTCAAATTTGCAATCCTTGCTATGAACCGTATAGACGGTATACACAAGACGGTATACACAAGTTTTTGACGTATTTGCAATTCAGGTCTGGCACTTGCACTTGCCTTCCTAGTTAATATACTCAGATGTAAAAGAATTCACATATTTCCCTTATACGAAAGAAATCAAATGGCAGACTTGGCATTTCTGTTGGTATTGCTAACACTAATGTGAACTACTCGGAGTTGTTGAGTAGAATCGGACGTGCTTCTACTACTCGGGTAAGAAAATCTATATATGTTCCTTATACGATCAAAAAAAAAATACATTTTTTATAAGGGCAATAAATAATTTTAATTGTATTTGTGAAAACTTGTAATTGGCCTTCAGCAAATACTTCATCCAGTATTTCGTCTAAGTCCTTTAACTGATTGTGATGTTGAAAGTGCTTTATTATCTATTATTAGGCTATACTATAAAATATTAAAAATAATGAAATGGCAATATCCGGGAATAGCCAACTTACTCTCTGAAAATAATTTTTAACCTACCTATAAAATTAAAAAATTCATTTACAGTCAGTCAGTAACATTAAATGTATTATGTTTAACTAAAAAAATATTGAGAAATATAAAATATCCACATCTTAAATAAGGAAATACAATATTTGATTAATTTCAAATCAATTTTCTCCCAGTGTATTACTTCGGGAGAAGTATTCATAGTATTTGATTTTGCTGCGATTGGTGAATTGCACGCTGTAATTTAAAACGAATTGAGATATTCATATTGCACTGATTTTGTATTAAAAAAATCAGGTTATGTAAAAGAAATGAGACAGTTGATTTACATACACAATTATTTAATCATAGGCTAGTGTAAGACTCAATGCTTATATCCCATTATAAGGTAAAGAGTTGCTTCAGGAAGTAAAATCACCAGTTTTATTTTTGAAATAATTAATGTAGCCTCTGGAGTTATTCTGCTCTAAGGCCCTTATTGACGTGTTACTGGCCTATAAGGTCTAAATTTCTCTTTGTTATTTTTATAATATTAGGTGACTTTAATTTTTTAAATTAGGAGCCCGTTGCTTGCTGTTTGGGTTTTCTCTAGTGACTATTGACTAGGCAAAACTTTAGGAAATATTTTTGCTTCGGTACAATTTGGTAAATCTTCCTTTTTTTTTACCAAAGAGTCAATAAAATGAGATTATGAAAATAGAGTGATACGGCTAAACTAGACTTTAGATTATGAAATAGAAATTGTTCTTAATTACCATTTAACACTGCAACCACGAAAAGAAAACCATGTTTTCTTTACCGTCTGCAAATAAAGAAACTAGCTATTGCAGCCAATTCCTAAGAAAGACATGTATGAACATGTAAAACAAATATTTGTAAATTTTTTTTCAACGTGTATCATTAGAATTTTTATTATTATAAATCAATTTTTTTTATTGCAATCTATTAATCCTGAAGATATTCAGCAATATGTAAGATTTTATTCAAATTAAAAGGCTTGCACGAAAGCCATCCAGGGACTGCTCCGTTAATTCCTGTGCTTCTCAGGGAAGGTCTTGAGGAATCTTTCTCTTTAGTCTGCGAGTAAGTGTTTGGGTGTTCATTAGATTGCCAGCATAATATTTGGATGATTAGTGATTATTATAAATCTGTTTCTATTCTATTAAGAAAAATAGTATCTATTTTATTACCATTATGAAAATATTTTGAACGATAGTTTTTTATAGCTAGAGTTCAGCAGACAGGCAGACGGCCTACCCTGGCAGGTGGTCACCGTCGCCTATGGACGTTTGCAGCACCAGAGGCAATATCAACGCGCTGCCGGCCTCGAAGAAATTTTATAACGCCTTTTTCGAAGAACCCCATATCGTACCGCGCTGAGAAAACCTCAGCCGGAAGCTCATTCCAGATCCTGAGAGTACGCAGCATGAACGTTCTAGAGAAACGTTTCATACAAGAAAGAAGATGCTTTCATACAAGAAAGAAATGGGGATGAACACCCAGCCAATGGCGGGCAGTGCGGTGGTAGAAAGACGACGAGGGCACCATTCTGAATAGTTTTTCAGGACACTCCCTGATGTAGAGACGGTAGAATACGCAAAGAGACGCAAATTAATAGCGGTAACAATTATATGATAAGTAGGTAAACAAGTGTACAATCTACTTCTGTGCGATTAATCAAACAAACTTTGAATCGCCCTCGGAGTATCTGAGCTGAAAACAAGTGTAGCAATCTGGATGTGCATCGGTCAAGAGATACCTATCGCGGGCCTCCTTGATTTATGTTGCTAGTTAAGCCGACTATTTACTAGTTTTAGGAAGGTAGAGGCCGTTTTTCCTTGGACCCTTTTGTACGGGCCGTCCAAGTTATAAGAAAAGAACGAATGTGTGGTCTAATACATCTCACTGGCTGCTTTGATTGACATTGTTTAATGCCAGTGGAATACAAGTCTTTTAGTCTTAAATTACTTGTATTACACAATGCTAACAATCATGGGTGCAAGTCCTTATTAGTCTACAGCCGACTGAACTCGATCCTAACACACATCTTTGAGGTTATAGTCTAATTAGAAATGTTAGGCATTCGTTTTATGTTTGTCTTGGTGTTATATTGTTAAAATTTAGGATTTTGAGTGCCAATTAACAAGTATCTTATGTATTTGAAGAACAGTTTGTAAAATAGTTGCTGGCTCTTCTTCAGCTTAGTCGGGATTCGACTTAGTAGCTTAGAAGAGAAGTACATTCACCAAAAATTTATTACATCTATTTATCACAAAGAAGATGCAATACAATATAGTAAATCCATAGGTATCTCTCTATCTTTTTGTACTTTCTATGTAGCCTTAATCTTATGTACTGATCCGTCATTGATTAACTTTATTATCGCTTCCGCTTATTAGATGCACCACTCAAGTAGTAAGGGCAGTTATCAGTCACAGCGCGTGATGTATGTCGCCGGTGGCCAAGGGGTCCTCCTGCTTACTGATAATTATCTCTTTCACTTATTAACTTTTCCGGAATGGCACTTAAGAGGATATTACTCTAAAAGAAAGTGGCCTGGTTAGAAACGGAGAAAAACTTTCTAACAAACGTATCCTTATTTCCTTCAGCTGTTCGAAGCTCATGCTAATAAACTTTAAGTATGTACATACTGAGAGTTGAATCCATGTTTTATTTTTGAATGCTTGTAACTGCCAAGGTTATTGACGCAAAGTAACATCATATTCTGAGCGTCATTCACTCTAAATGCAGAATAAAACTGAATTGTATATTTTTAAAATATAAAAGGAGAGGTAGACCAAAGATAGATCGATTGTGTAAAATATGTAAGGGCAAAATGAGAAGACATTTTCAAAATATAATCCTTTTCTCTTAATCAAATCTTCCAGGTTTGATTACTGATAAGGTCAATATAGAAATGGGTCTTTCGGAATTTGTTCTGTGGATGCCTTTCGTAATTTCAACTTACATCTCACCGAGAATGAAATGTGATTAACTGAGTTCGGAACGTTATAATAATGTATGTCTATGTATGTCTTTCTGTCTGTATGTGTGTGATTTTGTATGTCTCTATATTAAACTTTGCTTTTATGAATAAAGTTGAAAATAATTTAACCTAATCTCGAAATAGTCTAAAGACAACATCAGGAAGAATAGTTTTGGCGGTTTTCTATGGTAATCCCAAAATTTTCATAGCTTGAACTATAAACTGTATAACAGATATCTACAATGTTTTTTAAAGGAACTTTAATATTCTCAACTTTAAAATTCTCATAATAATCGAACATGATTCATGTTGAACTTTCATAATATAAACACGGGCTTAACCTAAATGTTTTTTTCCGTTAATATTTTATTATATTTTTTTATATATTATTATAAAAAAAATATAATACTCGTAATAGACGATTACTTGAATTTGTAACTTATAAAACATATATACATACGAGTATTTTATGCGGTTCTGTGCGGTATTATTAGTATGACTAGTCGTTAACAAATTTCAATGAAATCAGTAAAATATTCATAAATTTTATATGACACGGTGGTTTACATTCTAATGAGATAATTATATAAATAGAAAAATTAACTTCTGCGGTCGGGGTCAGCCTGTCGCAAAAGGCGACAAAACTACCCACCCTAGGTACGTGGTAGGGCCCTCAAGCCTGTCTGGATGGCAACCATCCTTGGTCTTAAGTATGCTACCATAATAACCTCGTATTGTGTTCCGGCTCTAGGGGCCCAGGTTTCTGTACCCCCATGGGACAGCAGCGTGTTCACGGTGCATCTAGCATCGCAAACATCCATAGGAGATGGTAACTGCTTACTGTTAAGTGGGCCTCAGCCATCAGCCTGTTTGCTGTTCTTCAGTAATAAAAAAAGTAAAACAAGATCGTCTGTTTATTGACTCTTCGGCCATGAAAGAAAAAGTATATGTCATATATTGGCTTGGTCTCAGCAAGTGTACCCAAATATAAGGACTTTATTCTGTCCTTTAATCACATAGTTCTTTGCGCACTCCATCACTCAATATAGGTAAGCGATTAATAAGGATAAATCCGTCTTAATGAATGAACATGGTTATTATCGATTGCCATAATAATAATCTAATTTTCCCATGAATTACAAAGAAATCTGCCATCTTCCCTCTACAATTAAGATGGGATCACTTACAATCTTGGGCGATTGTTATTTTTCCCTCGCTTGCCAAGCCACCCCTAAAGTAGCCTCGTTAATTGGAAACATTTTATTAAGGCCAATTCGTTAGGAATACCTGTCTGATTACTTTTAAGGAGATTTATTTTTGCTGAAATTTGTTATCATTTTTCTTTTATTTTTCATTACATTGCCGTCATTTTTTAACCAAATATTTTGTCTAGGATTATTTACGTAGTTTTACACCATTGGAAATATTGTCTAATTTAAATTGCCTTAACCTTAGGCCTTAAAATAAAATATGGATTGTGTAAAGGCTGATAATATATGGCAAAAAGGTGGGAATGTTAAGATGTCGACTAATAGAGGAGAATGGAAGAAGAGGACGTGTTGTGTCGACCTCATATATTTTGGGACAATGTCAAAAAGAAAACTTTTAAATTTGGTAAGGTAACATAAAGCTTCTTAGATACTCACTAGACAACCCTCTTTGTTAATAATTTATTTGTTGGATGAATGAGGTCTTTATTTAGTGGCTTCTCTTTTCATGTATCATTCAATGAGTGTTTCTCGCATAAAAGATGTGTAAGATTTTGGTTTTCGTACTTAAAAAATCCACTATGCATAATCTAAAACTATTTGCGAACAACGTTGTAGGTACCTACACAATAAAATTTAACTTACGATGAGCATTAAAATAATTTTTGATGTGCATTACCAAGGTCTCTGGTAGATGATTTAGCCATCTGCTATTGATGCTGTTACAATTATAAATAGTAAGTGCTGTGAGGTGATTCAGCTGCGGCTAGTTCCCACGTTTGCGCGTGGCCAATTGGGGGAATTAGATGGCATGTCGACGCGGCGCGCATTTAATTGTACATCACCTAACAGCACACAATATTAGAGTCGAGTTAGCTCTACGTTTTTGGGATTTGATGAAATTAATTAAATTTCAGCTTAATCATAATAGCACCTGACAGTAACTTCTTCTCTTTCGTTGCGCTCTTGTCAGAGCGGTCGTGGTCATCATTTTTCAGTCACACGCCTGACAATCCGTCTCCATTCCTCCTGGACAGCTGCTTTTCGGGAGCACACGTGTACTGGGACGTCCACTGCAGCCTTTACTTGATCCATCCATCTCATAGACGATCTGCCGCGAGGTCTTGTTCCTTCTACTTTCCTTGGATAACTAGACGTTCGATGGAGACATCGTCACACCTAGTCACGTGACCAAAGAAAGTGAGAATTCGAGCCTGTACGATGGAAGATAGACGCTGCTTGATGCCGAGTTCTTCTAGAATGGACTTGTTGGTCCGGAATTGATTCCAGGACACTCTCAACATTCTTCACCAGCACCACATCTCGAGAACGTCTATTTTCTTCTTCTCACTTTCTCGCAGGGTCCACGTCTCTGAAGCATATAGGAAAATGGAGAATACCAGTGCTCTAACTAGCCGGATCTTAGTGGCTTTCGTTATTTTACGATTTCTCCATATTTTTTGCAACTTATTCATAGCTGATCTGGATATCGCCATGTGCCGTTTGATTTCGTCTGTATAGTTCCGTCTGTTTAGGCTGTATAGCCTCCGTTGTTCGAGATCAACGCTCCTAAATAGACATAAGACTGTACCACTTCACAGTTCGCTATTTGTGTCACTTCTGGCCAGTTGTTGTTAATTCGGTTAACAATCATAACTTTAGTCTTGCTGCGATTGATCTTGAGGCCGAATTTATTCCATATTTTGGAGAAGTTCTTCCATATGGCAGATACTAGTAGCGAAGAGGGTGGTATCATCCGCATAAGGCAAGTTGGAGATTTTCAAACCTCCAATTGCTGCTCCATCAGTCCAGTTCTCAAGAGTACGTCTCATTATCATTTCTGTGTAGATATTGAACAGAATCGGGGAAATAATGCACCCTTGCCGAACGCCGGCACTAGGATTAAAATTAGCCGAAAGCTTATCGTCTGTCTTTACTGATGCAGTACCACCTTCGTATAAACGCCGAAGCAAGTGAACAAGGTGTTTTGGTGTGCCCATATCCAGTAGTGTCCTTCAAAGTACAGGCCATTTGACAGAGTCAAACGCCTTCGAAAAGTCCATGAAACAGATATATACCGCTTTGTTGAACTCACGATATTTCTCAATAATTTGGCGCACAATAAGTATTTGCTCCTTGGTACCTTTGCCCTTGACGAAGCCTGCATGCTCAGGTGCAATCTCTTTGGATAAGTAGGACTTGAGATTCTCGTTAGTAATGTGCAGTAGAATTTTGCTCGTATGAGACATGAGTGCAATGAGGCGATAGTTATTGCAAATTTTTGTAGAACCCTTTTTGTGTAGTGGTGTATAGACACTGTGAGCTCATTCTTGCGGCCATGTACCTGTTTGTCACAGTAAATGGAATATCTGGACACCATACTCTCCCGAGGCTTTGATAGATTCAATGGGGATGGAATCCTTTCACGTGGCTTTTCCATTCTTCAGATGTTTTATTGCCGCTCTTATTTCATCCTTTATGATGTTGGGCTCTTTTTCTTCATCCATTGGCTCTGTTGAATCAAAACACTGTGATTGCGGGTCTTCAAACAACGACTCACAATATGTCCTCCACGTTTCCGATATTTCTGCTCAGTCACTGTTTCACCTTGAGAGTTTCGATAGCCCACGTTTTGGAAGACAATGACCGTGTGAATTTTTTGATGGAGGTCCCTCGACTCGTGCTTGTTAGCATGTGCATCTATTTCTTTGCAGATGTTCTGAAGATGAGTGTTTAGATCGCGCCTGCAAGCAGTTTGTATTTTTGCAGACTGTTCATTCAAAAACCTCACATCAGACCCCTTTGCCTTCATCTGTATTCTGCTTTCTACAAGAGCTAGAGTATTGTCACTCATCCAGTATTGCCGTTTGCTAGCGACTGCAGGTGGCGTTGTATTCTTGATGGCGAGACTAATCAAACTTTTCGCACTATCCCACATTTTGTCTGGACACTCGGTATCATCATCCACAGACATCCATTGATCCCACTCTTTTTTCAGTGCAGCTGTAAACAGTGATTTGTCTCTGACTTCAAGCCTTCGATGTTGAACAAGTTTTTGAACTGCTCTTAGTTTAAGCTGAATTTTAGCCATCAAAATTGATGATCAGATCCACAATCGGCTCCTGGTAATGTGTGAGTGTTCCTAATAGATGTCTTCCAACGTGCTCTAACCAAAATATAATCGATCTGATTGCGATAGTTGCCATCAGGTGATGTCCAAGTGTACAATCTTCGAGGATGATTTTGAAAGAAACTGTTAGATATAACCAAGTCGTTATCGGCTGCAAACTGTACTAGTCGTTCGCCTCTTTCATTAGATTGATAGTAACTATTCCGACATAATGTTTTTTAGCTTTGTGTGGAATATGACCTGTGTTGTAATATTCAAATACTTTCAACGTACGCTCTGTAAACGTGCAATAAAAAACTAATACAAAGTACCCTCATTTTTTTTTATTTGCAGTGAATATCTTTTACTTTGTAAATCTGTTGCGATATTTAATGTAAAAATATTTAGTTAATAAAATATTGGGATATATCACGTAAAACTAGCTAAATAAAAATAAATAAATATACTGAGACAATTCAACAAGCGTTATGTAGTCCCAAATTAAGTAGCATATCAGTTGTGTTATGAATACTAGACAACTGCCGAGGGTGGCCCCCGGTGGAGGATCCGCCACCTGTACTATTGGCTGCAAAGGTGAGGGCCGCGTGCTGTTCCGTGGCCCCCTCAACTTGTAAAAGTTGATAGAGGAGAGTGCTGGAGAGACGAATCCCAGACCCTCCGGCGCCCACGACATAGAAGAGGCCCGCTCCGACACAAATGGTGGGCCGGAACCGGCCTGGGCTACGAGATCGGCAGACCAAATATCCGTGAGCCCAGGCGTAGGCGATAGGAGAACAGCGGATTTTTTAGATGGCCAAACATTTTTCCCGGAGTCCCTCATACCCATCGGTCCTCCCGGGCCAGGGGAAACCGTCAAGAGAGGGTTTTTCCCCGACACCAAAAAAAGGGTACTAGACAGTTGTCTGATATAATACTTATATACTTTTCTTTCGCAAATAAATACATATTATATATAGACACCCAGACGCGAGACGGGAATCGAACCCGTGACATCGCAAGCGTGCCGAAGTACGTTATCCGTTACGTTGCGTAGGTCGTCAATAGAGCTATTACACTTCAAGAGAGGGTTTTTCCCCGACACCAAAAAAAGGGTACTAGACAGTTGTCTGATATAATACTTATATATAGGTACTTTTCTTTCGCAAATAAATACATATTGTATATAAACACCCAGACGCGAGACGGGAATCGAACCCGTGACATCGCAAGCGTGCCGAAGTACGTTATCCGTTACGTCGCGTAGGTCGTCAATAGAGCTATTACACTTCTATAATTATCTTATTTTTGAATAAGTGAGTTTGTAATTCATAAGAGAAATAAATTTATATTAAACTGTACTTTTCGTCTATGAGCAACTAATTCTCAACTGCATATATTAAACAATCAATTAACGTTATTTCTTTACGTTGTCTACTATCGGCTTATAGTGATAGTGATGTATACTAAAGTACATAAAAAGTAATAAAAAATACATTAAAATGTAGCTCTAATAAGGATCTATTTATACCTTATTCATATATTTGTACATTTTAAACTCAACCAAAGCCTAGCTTGGTAGGCACATTTACGTTCGGGTCCAAGAGATTCGCCTATTGGGTAATTTGATAAAATTTATCTATCTAAATATAAATTTTTTTTTTTTTTGGTCTCGGGGAAAAACCTCTCTTGACGGGTTCCCCCGGCCCGGGGGGACCGAGGGATATGTGGGACTCCGGGAAAGATGTATGGCCATCCGACTACCCACTAAAAAACCCCGCTGTTCTCCTATCGCCTACGCCCGGGCCCACGGATATATGGCCTGCCGATCTCGTGGCCCGGGCCGGCGCCGGCCCGCCCTTTGTCTTGAGGCGGGCCCCTTCTAAAGTGTTGGCGCCAGGGGGCCAGGGTTTCGTCCCCCCGGCGCTCTCCCAACAACTCTAGGAGTTGATGGGAGAGCGCCGGGGGGACGAAACCCTGGCCCCCTGGCATCTCAATGTACTTAGACTATCTGAGTACATTGACTTTTTTTGACAATTAATTACTAATTTTTGCTTATTTGTTATTACTTGTTAGCCATTATTATGCAAATATGTAATTACGATTTCAATTTGATTGTTTCTTGAACTAAAATAATTTTATAAATAATTCGATTCCACAGCATCCGTATTCGGGAGTAATAAAGCAGCGTGCTGTTCCAGATATGATCCCATGCCCATCTTGTGCTCTTGTACACACACGGACAATAACTTAGTCGTGTCTTATGACTCATGCCGGCTAACCCTTTCCCTGCAACATATACTCATAGATATTTTTTATGGGGAACAGCAGACGGGCTGACGGCCTACTTAAAAGCAGTTACCGTCGCCTATGGATGTTTTCAACGAAAACTAGAAGCACAGCGAACACGCTGTTGTCCGCATAGGGTATTGGAACTTGGGTCACTAATGCCGGAGCACAATACAAAGTTATTAAGGTGATTTTGTATTGTTCGATCCTGGCAGTAGGGGTTAGTATTCTTATACTCCATCACTACAAGGAGAAGGAATTCATTTTTATAGCCACTATCCTCTTAGGCATAGAATATTCTCCTTTTAGAGTTCTCATAATGAGCCGTTAAAAGTTCTCTACTAACCATATCTCTCCCCTAAGATATAGCGCTAAGCATGATTTTATATGCTTCATAACTTAACTTCAAAGGCTTTGTGAGATGATATGGTAAAATTATGTTGTATCTTCTCGTACACCCAATATTTGAAATAGGGTTTCGGCTTGAACAAACCAAACCTCGGGGTCCTCGGGCCAAAACGGTGGCAAACGTCGTTACTGGCCTTATTTCCGGTGGCCATTTTTTACAATTTTAATAACTCCAGACACCGTGTTGCTTTTTCGGGGTCACCAAATGTGGGGTGCTGCGTACCGTCAACTGGTTGCCAGATTAATGAAACAAGGATCCTTTTTTTTTTCTATTGCTGTAGGACAGCAGACAGGCTGACGGCCCGCTTAGAATTTAGCAGTTACCATCGCCTATGGATGTTTGCAACACGAGTGGCATCGCGAACATGCTGCAGTCCCATAAAGGTACAGGAACTTCGGTTACTAATGCCGGAACACAACATAAGGTTATTATGGTGGCATACTTAAGACCAAAGGTGGTCGCCATCCAGACGGGCTTAAGGCCCTACCAGGTAGCTAGGGTGGGTTGTTTTGTCGCCTTTTACGACGAACAGGCAAAGAACAGGCAGTTCTCCTACTACGCACCTTGGCCTCCAAAATGAAAGATAAAGACTTCAGTCTTATATCATAGGCTTACTGGCTCAGCATCCAATAAGATACTGTTGAAGAGGGAAGCTTTATAGAATAATATTCTTTTCGTAGCCAGGGTCGGCCTTTCGTAAAAAGTGACAAAACCCTAGTTACGTGGTAGGGCCAAGCCCATCTGGATGATAACCATACTTGGCTTATAAGTATGCCACCAAATAACCTTGTGTTGTATTCCAGCATTAGTGATGCAGGTTCCTGTAACCCTCTAGCACAGCAACGTGTTCACGGAGCCCCTAGCGTTGCAAACTCAGCGATAAAAAACAGTCAAGTCTTTCGTACAGGGATTGACCAGTTGTAGAATAATTCTGATTTATAATAGGATTGAAGGCCAGCATCGTTGGTGTTAAACATGTAGAGGTCCGCATGTGACCGCTTCGCCCACCGACTAATTGCTCGCATTTCGTTTATCGGTACGTGGCTATTCGTTTTCATTGTTTGAACATTGAGACAATGTTTCGTTTGGGCCAGTTATGACATGGATTATTACGGCTCCGTGTAACGAGTTCAAATTGAGGTCCATTGGTTTAAATTCACTTATATTTTAATTGCTACTCGGAATTCCTTTTGGCTATTTGCTTTTTGGGAACGAATTTTCTGGCATTTTACGGGATTTGAAGTATTGGAACGTGTTTGTACAAAATAAGTTGCAGAGGCCTATCTATTATCAGGTGGACATTTTTACATGTCCGGTAACCAAAAAAGTAGGTCATTTGGTTTGCCTTGGGGCTCAGAAGGAATTACGAAGGACATTACGAATACCAAGGAACATCATGTTTATTTATATTTATATTTAAGCCTTGATTATTTCCTGTAGCTTTTTTTTTTACAATTTTTACACTTTTAACACACAACTATACCTATCATCTTGTTATGTTATTATAACTGTTATTACTTTTTGTGTTATTATGTATCAAGAACCATCTCCGGTGAAGGCCTCCTCCAATTGCCATTTTTCTGAGCTATTTTGGACCCATTGTGGACCCGCGATTTTCTTGATATGATCATCCCATCAAGTGCAAGGAATACCTCATTAAAATTGTCTGTTGCGTATTTTGAAACTTGAAACCGCGAATGGAATAATAAATAATTTTGAAGTAAAGCTGGAAAACAACACAAGCCGCTATTTTGTTTGTGACAAGGTGCTCCTGCGCCGGTCATTGCCACTGCGCTATCTTCAATTACTTCGAGTGGATGGGTGTCTAAAGTGGGTGACATGCATCTATTAAGCTTACATTAATAAACGCTATGTACTTTAGCTGTTGGGGCTATTAACGAGTACTTAAGGAGTTTAAAGTGGGTGCGCCTTTAGATTGTTTAGAATCAGTTTGTCCACTGATGGATGCACGCTGTTTAATTTCACGTCAACTACTTTACGTCCAAATCATTAACAAAGTCTGCTAAATAATTTCACAATGCAAGGTCGCTTTTTTTGCGCTTTCGTAACACTTAATTGTTGGTGGAGTGCTATAAGAAATGAGATAATAAATGTTAGTAAAGCTGATTATTCTTACTTAATCCCAAGGGAAAAAATATTAATATTCTGAGAGAATTGACGTCGCGCCATTTAGTCAGCTAGCCAAAGTGAGTGCCATAGCATTTGAGTTATGGATACTAAACGATCAATACCTGTGTCCTCCACAAGCGTGTGACGTGTGTTAGCCTTTACAACATAGAGGACGTCTAAAATCAAAATGATGTCCTTCGTTTGTTACCTATAACTTTTCTTCTTTCTGTGACCGAGCTTACTTATTCGTAAATAATATTAATTACATTAGTTTGGATTCAATATTCGATTTATCATAACGATAAATAACCCACAATTAAACTTGGGGGGTTGTGCATGATACACATCCCGCTGCGTGGGAATGGGCGGCGGGGGTGTGGGACTCCCCATGCAATGCGCCTGTACGTCCCTTTCTCTAGACTGGGGGACGCACGTCGCTGGTATACCCACTAAAACCACCCCGGTGTTCCTTCACACGCCTAAGTGCCGAGGCTGCAGGTTAGTTAGACAGGTCAGTTAGGTTAGTCAGACTGCAGCCCCGACGGCCGCTGGCCTGCTTTTGTGGGCCTCTTTAAATCACCCTACAACTAATGTAATTCTACTCTACAATGGTTATTTTTAAAGTAGGAATAAAACCAGTACAGTGTGTTATGTAGTAAATCATAAAGACAATAGACCCATAGTTATTACTGAAGGTGATGCAAGCGAACCTATTTAAATTTTTGCATGACATCACTTTCGGACACAGCAGCTGTTGTTTTACGGCGCCTGGTCCGGGCGCCTGTCTTTGTGACGGTACTTGTAATTTGGGCCGTTTTCCTTGTATTATCGCTGTTTAGGCGACAACAGACACCCACACCTGTCAACCGCAATTCTGCCTACGCTATATCATATTTGTATGATATTTTAGAAAGGAAAATTCAGACCGGTAACTTAATATCCTCAAAGATATATACGAAAATGATCAATTGAACTTTGTTTGCAAACATGGACAATATCAAGATGAATGGATAAAATTATCACATATCACTTTAATTATACTCCATGCAGGGGCGGAGTAAGAACACTAACCCCTACGGCCAGGGTCGTAAGGTGGGCTCCAACCCCGTGTGGATTGCAAACACCCCTGGTATTTAAACATGCCGCCATAATAACGTTGTGTGATATTCCGGCATAAGTGCAGTGCCGGATTAAGCAAGCGCGGGGCCCGTAGCAAATCTTTTCAAAGGACCTCGCACCTAGACGCAAGTATGCTTCCATACCTCAAACTATAGCACCAACGTAATAACTACATCACCAATGCATTTGTCGCCGATGGCTCAAGCGAGCTCCTGGGACGTGACTTCATCAAGTAGCCACCACTTGATTCGACGATGGAAGCGCTCAACACGTTTGTCTTTGGGCTTCACGCAGAGGTCCATAACATGAAGACGGTGTTGTGCAGTGACAGTCTCGCCGGATATGATCTTGCAGTTGGCTACTTTGCTGATGTGGTGTCTCAAGTCTACAGGAGAATTTGAGTCGGTCCGCGGCCCGATAATGAGCTCTAGCTTATTATCGGACCGACTCAAATTATTCACATTTATACGAGCGACTTTTTGTAACATGTGCTTTTATCGTATGAAATTCTGTTTTATTTTCGTCAAGGAAATAATGGGGGTTACCGATTGTATGACGTAGATTGTGTTAGTAGGAAAAAATGTAACGTTTTACCTTTTTATGACATCAAATAAATTCAATATATTATGTTACCACGTGTTAATGAGTTTCATTTAAAAATTACGCTCAGGCCGAGATAAGCGGGTTTAAATATGCGGGGCCCCCTTTTGCGCGGGGCCCGTAGCAATTGCTACTCTTGCTATGTGGTTAATCCGGCACTGCATAAGTGACCAAGTTCCAGTATCATCATGCGGATGGCAGAGTGTTAGCGGCGCCCCTGACGTTATGTTGAGTGTCGGGTAAATAAGATTTGTATATATTTATATATATTATTTTATTGCTGAGGAACAGCAGGCAGCCTGATGGCCCACTTAATAGTAAACAGTTACCGTCTCCTACGGTTATTTGTGACGTAAGGGGCACCGCGAAAATGCTGCTGTCGGCATTGGAACTTGGGTGGCTGCCAACCAGACGAGTTTGGGGCCCTACCATGTAGCTGACGTGATTTTGTGGCCTTTTACGACAGGTATCTACCTGTCGTAAGAGGCTGGGATCCCCCAGCCGTAGGGGTTAGTAGTATTACTCCGCTCCTGCACGGAGACAGTTATTGAGGTTCAATGCTGACACCAATTAGAAATAAAATTTCTGTTCGAATGTTAAAGTATCGTATGTTCTGATCTACTATGGCCCTATATTAATGTGATGAATTGTAAACACTAACATTCATTAGTTTTCAGACAAATAATTAATGTTGAATAATTTCAATGCTGGTTGTAGCAACATGTGACATAAGTGGAAACATAAACGCATCAACGCGCATGCGCGAGGCACATGAGGCGGTTGCGCAAGCGGCCACGGCCCTTCCCACCTCGAGTATTAAAAGGTAATTAAAAAGTCAGCTCCGCTGCCACTGCCAATAAGAGAACGAGTGTGGACGCCACATATGTGAGATGTTCTCACGGCGGTCTCAACGCCAGAGAATAAAAACGTTTGTTACGTACAGAAGGTAATTTTTACCGGTGAGAAATTGTTGTAAGTTTTATACGTGTAATTAACAAGTCTCCTAAATGATTGGAACAAGGCCAAGCTAATGATATTGATGATGCATTAATTAATTTGATTTATTTTATTTCAGAAGTCATCTTTATATTTCCAAAGATGAACATCTTAGCACCATTAATGTCATAAAGATCGTGTGAGTGTTGGTTACATCGGATGGCAGAGAGAATCTCGTACCTCAGAGCATATCCCGAGACTGATCCTACTCTAGGTGTAAGGGCCCTTTGTCGATCTATATCCTCACTCACTTTCACTCCTCGTCCAGTCAAACCTGGTATGAACCTTCTAATGCCATTTTAGATACTCGTTCTAGAATAGAACTGGCTATAGTTCTAGGCAGGCCCTAGGTTTTCAAAATGTTTTAAAGAGGATTTTCTACTGGAATACTTCTTGCTTCTACCAAAACAGCATATAGATTATACCTATATATACAACTATATGTTATGTCGAATATTAAAGTCTGCAAAGATTTGCTTAGCGATGAAATATCAAACTAATATTACAACTTCTACTGCAAAATGATACAATTAATATTAAATAATTCAAAGTCTCAATAGCATAAAGTTCGAGACTACTTCATATTTAACAGCGACGACATAAATAATACCTGCGATGTTAGAAGCGGATGTCATCAGGAGCTAAACGATCCACTGCTACAGTAGATTGTCTTTCTAATCTATATTTTCTTGGTCATATAGATCGATGACTTCAGTATCATTTTGGGTATTAAACGAGCTTTCATATCGCTTTACCGTGCTGAAGAGGGCCTTGCACGTCGTGACGTCGTCTCCACTTAATAAAGCATACTGAATGGCTAAGAAAACATCAAAAATCTGCACACCGATGTTAAAGGCCTTGGCTTTCGTACTGGTTCTAAATCTACACTGGCTAGTTTACAACAAGCATTGTCCTGTCTGCCTGCCACATCTTCATGTACGTGATAACGTTCGGTCCGGTGTATCGAGGTCGCATGTGCGTTGTGCCTGTGAATCACATCACACGGCGTTCATTAGTCAAACACATGATTTCAGCACGAGGTGATGAAACATAAGAATCCTTCGCTTTGTGCTCAACCCTGTTATGGTTTGCATACTTTGGAACTTAGTGAACTAACATTTCAGCAGCAATGCAATAGCAATTTGGCCTTTTAAATCCCTAGATATATATATACGAGCGTTTTGATCAAGTCCTCCTTTAAACGTTACCCAGTTCTTCGCAGTCATTTCTTGTACAAGCTGTCACTCTTTGGAATGTGCTGCCACTATAAATCAGATATGCTAAGTCAATACACTGCCTCATTAACCTTAAAAGAATATGTTACGTATTTAGCACAATCAATTTACCGCGATTATTTCCTAGTATTAAGTTAATCGTATCTAAGCAAATGCATTGCCACCCCTATTTTACGACGACGTTGCCATCCTTCGTTTTTTTTTTTCAAAATATACGCTGCGCACGCGTCGCGTCCTGTTACTCAATTTCTATTGTTCTATTCCAATATTTCAAGAAACTAACTAGCGCAATCGAAAGGAGTTTGTGTCAGTATCTCCTACCGCCATAATCGAAGGGCCCAGTAGCACGAAGACCGAGGTAAGTAGTTGTGCATTTGTGTTGTTGAAATTCCATTCCCGATACTGAACACAATACTATCTATCAAATATGATTCATATTAATAATATTTATGTGTGTATATCGTGTATATATATATATATATATATATATATATATATATATATATATATATATTTGTAGATAATTTGTTTGTATTATTATTAAAATTAAATTTATTATTTATGTACACTACACGATCATGTCAAAAACTTTGTTTATCCAAAGGTTGTCTGGAAGAGATTACTTTTAGCAATAAGGCCGTCCATTGTACTTAAAATAGTGTACAATAAAGAATATTCCGATCTATTCTTAAAGGATAGAATGGTTTAAAACATTGTAACCCTGAGAAACCTCAGGTACAGAAATTTTTATTTACTCTGGTCTCAATAAAATTCATATATCATCCATAAGACAAATATAATTAGCTTAGTTTCTAGTGCGATAGTTATTTTAAAATAATTGCATGTTGTTAGAAAATATTTGTAGAAGAATATTAGTGGTGAATATTTTATGAGTTTTCAATTATTTCAATCTCAAAATGTTTCTAGCTATTTCTTGATTACGGATGTACATCATGTGATCGATGTGTCCACGTACCCCTGCCATGGACAGCGAGGTATCCGCATCGGCCGTGCTCATTGGTCCATCACTAACGCCAACTATTCACGAGATTAATTAAATTCAAGCAACAACCCGCACCGGCTTACTATACTCTTACGGAATGGTTGTAGACGGAAGACAGCACTAACTTTTAATCGCTTACAATTCAGTGTGTGCCAATTTAATCCGTGTATGCACTTATTATTTGACGTAAAGGTGTTCTAGATATATTTTTTACATATTTGGATTATACAATTAAACTATTATATACTTTTGATACAGCTGACTTAAAATTACATGCCTTAACTGACCTACATTCCACGCGTAAAGAAACATTGTAAAAATCTGATAGTATTGAGCGGTAAATAAATGGTGGCTCATTTTTTCTGCTTCTTCTCTATCCGCTTTAACAGCGGCTATTCACGTATACCGTTTCGTTTACAATTTATTATGACGTCAGCCCAATAACTACTTGTGACGTAATCACACATTACAAGAAGTCTAGATCCTAAATGTCCTAATAATTCCTAATATATTGTTTTAGCAGCCAGTCTTCGGTGTGTGTTTGAGTAAATCGCAAGCCAAGAAGCCGCCGACCGCAGGGCAAGTTAAATAGTAACGCTAACTAAACCTGAGTGCAACTTCGACGAGAAATTACTTGTTAGTTCCGCCAACGGATTAGTTGAGCATCAAGGTTCGATAATTTTCATGCATATACGAGGATCTAATTCAAATAGTAGAGAAGGATATTGCTTTGGATTATACTCGTATTTAAAACAGTTTATTTACCATTTTCGAATATGAGAGGCCGAAATTATGTCTTTAGTAGAAACCACGTGGACTACACAGGCAAGAGATTGAAGGAATTAGTGGAAGCCTTTGCCACACAAATGCAAACTGACTTAGTCGTTGATGTTAACACTTTAGCAGATTAAGAAAAATATATGTATTTATATATCAGAACATGTAAATAAAAATAATTAACCATTTATTCAAAACATCTGTATTGAGGGGATTTTTTTGAATATACGATTGGCGAACACGTATACACATTCTAAAAGGAACCACTAAACCCTTACATTAATCAATTATAAATCAATAACGTTATAGTGTATCTTTAATTGTTTTCTAAATACAAGTTCATATTTATGGAATAGACTCTAAATTGTTTCACTTGAGAAAGTTTCATGATGTTATGTTAGTTTAGAATTAATCCAAGAAAACGCGAATTCATCGAAACAGTTCTAAGTTGTGTCCCCTTTAAATTATTCACAATAGCTATGTCGGGCCGGACCCGCGGTTGTCTTGGTTCACACTCGTGTTCAAAATAGAAGGATTAATTCTATGGCCAGTCGAATACGTACAGTGGCATAAAAACGCAGTCATTTTTCATATATCAACCTGAAACTATTCCTATGTACACCTTGTAGGTTAGTAGATTAAAATATATGTGCAGGTATTGAAAGAAGAAAGAAAGAAAAATACATTTTTTTATTGCTGTAAGACAGCAGACAGGCTGACGCCCGCTTAGAATTTAGCAGTTACCGTCATCTATGGGTGTTTACAACGCCAGGTCATCGCAAACACGCTGCTGTCCCATAAGGGTACAGGAACTTGGATCACTAATGCCGGAACCCAACACAAGGTTATTATGGCGGCATACTTAAGACCAAAAGTGGTGATAGAATTACGTCTGAATAGACAGGCTTAGGGCCCTACCACATAGTTATGATTGTTTTGTCGCCTTTTACGACAAGTCGACCCAGGCCGTAGAGGTTAGTATTCTTTATCTGCCACTGCATGGATAAAAACTATTTATTTAGAGCTACAAATAAAACTAACTAAATATAAACAAAAAACTTAACTTAAAATTAGCCCTAGAAAGGTTCTAACTCAGCATGATTGATTTAAAAATCAGCGCTGATCTTCCGTTAGAACCTGGCCGTGACGTCACGTTAACAAAATTTAGATTTAGAATTACTATTCAGGCGTATTATACTTACTATTCATTTCAACAGCTCAGGAGCTACCTTATACTAAATTTACAAAACAATAAAACATAATTAAGCAATCGAAGTAAGAAGAAAATAATTACAATTTGAATTTAAAAAAACATATAAAAAAGAAAAGTATAAAATTAAAGTTGTAGTAGTATTAGTAAATAACATACGCATCAATTAACTGTCACATTTATTCATCAAAAAACGCATCAATTAACTATCGTCACCTTTATAACTTATGTAAAAATACCTTGTATAATATAATATAATAAAGAAACTTTTATGGCACAAATTAAACCGCACTCGTATCAAGGGCTAGATCTGTCTGTTTTCGCTGATGCTCATACAGGAACATCTTTAACTTAAATTTAAAACTATGTAAAGATTGCAAGTTCCTTATGGGTGGCGGAATATTATTCCAACATCTAGTTGCGAAGTACCTGACGCTACCTCGGAAAGCGGCTGTAAGATGTCGTATTGTTTCAATCTGTTTTAAACAATTACGAATGCCGGCAGATCTTGTAGAGCCCGTCCAAGAAAACTTGTCGTATAAGTACATGGGTCATTTAAATGTAATCGGTACTTCATTTTTAGCCTTGAGCAACCATTCAAATATGGCGTCACATCACATTATTGCGATTTAAGCTCGTCTTCATAAATGTAGACATTAAGAATGTTTTGTGAAGTAAACTTATATTAGTTTAGTTATTATTTAACAATTAACATTTTCTGCACGGGTGATTCCGAGTATCTGCAGTTTGATTAACCGACTTCTCAAATATATACTAAATTTAAAAACAAAAAAAATCACGAATACGTTAAATAGCTTTAGAGAAATAATGATATCATTCAAACCCTATTAGGAACAAATACTATTTTCTTTGCTGTCTGCAAAACAATCATCACTTTGTTGATTTTTTGTCAATCTAGTCATTATAAGAGAATTATCAACATATGAACACATTTTATAGGATTTATATACAACGGAGAGTGCTAGTTAATTTTTGGTAAAATATTATTTCGTAATTTTAGATTCATTTTATTTCAAGAAAAATATAATTACTTTTTTATTTAATATATTTTTGAAAAAGAACTTACAGTATTAAATAACACAGCAAGCATATACTACAGTAAAATTATCTTTATTAGGACTTATGTGTAACCTTACAAGCTCCTCCTAAGTACAAACAGTCGTTTAATAACTCTGCTCCCGCTACAAAGAAAACGCAACTTTTAAAAGCCCTAGTGCGTTTACTAGCCAAAGGGCAAACACTGTGAATAGTTGCAGTGTTGGAACACTTGTGAACTGAAACTTAGAAACCTTTCTAACCTATTTGCGTACGAGTCTCAACCTAAGTCCAGTATTGATTCAAGTTTAATTCTCGTGGATTTGTATTGAATTCTTGTTTACAAGATTCTACATCAATACAAATATATCAATTGCAAATACATTTACTAACAACGAATTATATTTACGTGGCTTAGTTAAGCTACTTTCGGTGCCCCAGACAATCATGATGGTCATGATGATTCAGCTATTATGAAATGCATTAAGGAAACTCTTCAGTGTTAATGTCATTAGTATGTCAGGCGCTGATTCTATATGACATATTTGTTTTTTTTCTGAGACGACGATTTCCTAACTTCTAACCGTGAAACTAAAAAACTTGCGCTATTGGTGCTCCCTTGTTTCGAAGATGAGGTTTTATTAATCTACTAAGCCTTTAATAACGGTTATATCTGAATTTTTTACTTGGGAGTGCAACGTTGAGTATTTAGCTAGGCGAAACTAACTACGCGTTTTTTATGTGACTGTCTTTCTACGTTACTTCACTGTTTATGAAAAGATAAACTAGGTATAGATATGGCAAATTACCGACCCGTGACATTACTCCTCCACATCGCCAAACTCTGAGAGGCTACTGCTCACCCGCCTGAAACTACACATAGAGCTGAGGCAAGAGCAGTATGATTTCAGGTCCGAATAATCCACAACACTGCAGCTGACCAGAGTGCTCCAGTAGTATGCGCACGCCTTTAACCGAAGAAAACCCACGGTCGCTGTCTTTTTGGACATGGAAAAGGCATTCGACAGAGTTTGGCACACCGGACTGATTTACAAGTTGATGAAGTCTGCAATACCCCCGAACTACGTCCATCTGCTATCCTTCTTCCTAGCAGATCGGAGCTTCGTAGTTTCGGTTGAGCAAGTCACCTCCACAAGACCCATCGCAATCGGAATTCCTCAAGCGAGTTGCCTCTCTCCGCTCCTCTACGGGTTATTCACGAACGACATCCCGAGCACGGATGAGATCGCATTGGCCCTATTTGCTGATGATTGCGCCTATTTTTCCTCGGCGCAAAAAGTGGACACCTGCACCAAGAGAGTACAGCGCGTACTGGACCTACTACCGGAATGGCTGGATACTTGGAGACTATCTGTCAACGTCGAGAAGACGCAAGTCATTCTGCTAACCCACAGGATGTGCAAGAAGACGCAATTCAAGCTTCGAGGGAAAAAGGTAGAGTGGAGGAACCCGGCCTAGTATCTCGGGGTGCAGATTGACAGGACGTTGAGCATGACGCAGCAAGTGCGATAATATTTATTTTACGCAGACGTGCCGTGCGCGTGGAAGGCTCCGTCCCGCTTTCCAGTTATCTGCCCCTGAGTACTAAGATATTCCACCGCGCCGAACTGGCAAAAACGTCCATCTCCACGGGATCGCCCTATTCCACGATCCGCCCGTCCCACTGGAGAGCCACTCCTAGAGAATTGTTGCGCAAGCCGGTTCCAGCGAACGCTGGTTCGCAATCGGTGCAGGTCCCACAAGTCATGAGTGGCCACCTAAGCCGCTGAGAGGCCAACGAGCCACTCGCGGCTATACATACTCAATCACTGGCGGGTAGTAGCCCGCCGAGTTGAAGCTGGGGTAAAGAGGGCAACCCCGAGGTCCCAACACCTGTAAGATAGCGGAGGAAACCAGCGAGTACAGGTATAACAGGATAGTGACCTTCCTTTCCTTCCTAATAAACTAGCCAAAAGAGTAAAGCGAATGGTCTTGTAGCCACCACACGGCAAAACTATTAACGATTGTAAGATAAAACACATCAAAAACAGCTCAAATAACGAGTGCTCAAAGTATTTGCACAGGACTAAATATTTGCTTTAGGATTTGTTGATTGCTGTCACCAAGTGGGGTCGAGTGGACGGTTGGAGGACGGGGGGCCGTCCACTCCGTTTACCTAAGACGCTGGACCGCGGGGTGACTTTAAACACCTCGTATAATTTGTCGACTGCTCACAACTGTGGACTGCAACTTTGGATCTTATATAATTATTTCATCATACAGGATGTTCACATAACTTATATGAGCGTGGGAGAATATTATTATTAATTAACGTAATATTAAATTTCTGGTTTAAAGAATCTTTTTAATAATTAATCCTATTAAGAAAAAAATGTTATTTTAATAAATGTATATATCATATTTTTATTAGATATTCGTTATATACGTTTTCAATCAATACTACTACACTACTACTTATTTTCTTGTGCCTATAACTGAGTTATTGGCTTGACTAACATATTCGCCATAATATAAATTGTATCACCAATCGAGGGAAGACACTGACTGCTGTCACACAGGTCTTCTTTTGTACCTAGTTCAGCAGTCAGGGACTGAAGTCCAGTTTTTGTCAATGTTTTTGTCAGGAAATAAAGATTTATTGTTATTATTATTAATCAATCGCTTTCTTAAAATCTATTTGAAATAAAGAGACGCTGATCGAATATTTCAGACTAGCAAAATTATTTATTGATAAAAATTATTCAAATCACGACATTTTAATAGCTATAAGTTAAGACAATAATTAAAACTGACCATTTCTTGAACACCACACTGTACATATTAATCCCCTTAAGGGTGGCATACACGGTGGAAACTTTACACAAATAAACCCCCCCATTGACCACCCTTCCAGGGGTACGTCCGAGAACAATTTCTTAATAGGCCATAACTCGCCGTTAAAGCTTACGTGCTCGAATTAGTGTCAACTTTACAGTTTGTGTTTGTTATTTCGATGTATTTGAGAGTGTTTACATCTTGAGACACTTGAAGATTGGTCGCGGCTTTGCTGGCAACGAAGTTATTAAGAGATATTGAGTAGTAACTCGTGCTCTTGTTCTTCGGACTTCATCAATATTGAGAAATGCATTATTGAAGTTTCATTTATTTATTATTAAGACCATTTCGTCGCATGCTTTCGTGCTGCAAGTTTGATAAACTGGTCAAGTTCTATATTATATTTAATAACATGTCTATAGTAGATGCGTATATCAAACTAAATTAGTTATTTGTTTGAGACATGGAACTAGTTACAGAGTATACTTTTCGTTTTTATTGACATACTAAAAGTTTTTATAATTTAATATATTTTATTGTTAGATTATATTGTAATTTTTGAAGGGACAGGTCTATAAGACCATCATTAGGCCTGTCCTTTTATACGGCTGTGAAGCGTGGCCGATGTTAGAGCGACACAAGCAAGAACTGCGTGTCACGGAGATGAATATGCTGCGGTGGATGTGTGGAGTGACGCGGAAGGACCGCGTTAGGAACTCCCGCATTCGCGGTAGTCTTCATGTCCGTGACATTGCAGATAAATTGCAGGAGTGTCGGCTCCGTTGGTATGGCCATGTTTTACGGCAACCGGATGCTTACGTGGGAAACAAATGTCTGGCCATGCCGCCTCCGCCGGGCCCCGGCAGGAGGGGTAGACCCAAAAAGTGCTGGCTTGACGTCGTAAAGGGTGATATGCGTGCCAATGGGCTAACTAACAGGGATGCTGAAGATCGCGCGAAGTGGAGTAGAAAAAGTCGGAAAGCGGACCCCGGGCACCGAAACGAAAGTTTGGGTGGCAACCGGGACTAACGCTAGGATGATGATGATAATGATTGTAATTTTTGAAAATTAAGTGGGTACTTGCTTTACATATTATATTTTATATAACCGTATAATTTCATTTTCTATACATATAAATTAGCTAAGTGTCACACTTCTGTGTAAAGCCTCAATGAGTAGAATCTATCAGAGCAGTGGGCAGAAGTTTCTACTTATTGGAACAATCTGTCAAAGTATTCTAACTCATTGCGCATTATAAAAAGTGACGCTTTTGATATTTTCTTACTAATAATGTTATAAATGGGATTTCAACTTGTTTTTGAAGCTTTTGGCTTTCAGAATTTTATAATCTCATCAACCCTGAGACCATACGGGAGGAAAAAGAAAATGTTTTGGAATCAATAAGCTATAATAAATAAACAAACAACTTAGGGTTCTATAAAAACCTACCGACACAAGCGAACTTGATCGTGCCATAATCATCATCTTGATCATGCCATCTTGTGCAATCTGAATAATGAGACTGGCGCGTACTTATGAAAATCAATTTAGACTTTCTATTCCATCTTTTTGTTCTTATAATTTGTCATTAACTACCCTCAGTAGACCGCGGTAAAAGTTCTATACCTAATGAAGATTTATAACCTGTGACGAAAACTCAGGTTGTATATCTAAAACATTATTTACGTGTTTTCGCAGTTATTTGACATAGACAACAATTATCTTAAAGTTACTTAAAATATGACTAAGATATAAACAATACATTAGAAAGATAAATAATCTTAATAAAAAAGTAATAATATGAGTATATACATAGTATAAAATATGATAACAATAGGTTATATTATGTATTATTTGAAAACCAACCTTTGTATATGATATTATATAATAATTAAATGTAAATGACAATGACTAAAACTTTTAGTTTATATGACAACGAAACGTACATTGTGCATGATATGGGGAGATTTTCCATTACACTCTGCCTACGCGCTGTCCAAAACTTGACATCAACCGAAACGCCCGTCTTAAGCGATTTCCTGCGTAAAAGCAGGGGTCAGATATGCCTGAGGCGCGACGGCTCCTGAAACAAACCAAATTCAACTGTATTTCTACTGAGTTACAGGCCTTAATGGTTGTCTAACTGGTGGTAATTAGAATGGAGGACAAAAGACAGGTCAAAGGAACGGAAGTGACCGCGCTGCCACTTCCGTGATGTCACCAACGTCTTAGTGCGGAAACGGTCGCCAGATAAACTTGTTGGTAACTGAATTTTGTTTACCACTTACAATATTTGCACGTCTCAATATAAATTGTATATAATAACAGTCAAGAGAGTAGTCAAATAACGAAAACAAAATTAAAAAATAAAGAAGAATATGATAAGATTAAATTAAGATTAAAATAACGTAACGGTAAGTGAAATGTTTTTCTAGCCACTCATTTAATATAATGAAGAAGATAGATTTTAATCCAAACTTCCGTTTAGGTGCCCAAGGTCCACTTTCCGATTTTTTCTTCTCCACTTCGTACGGTCTTCGCTATCTATGGTAGTTATGCACGTATATCGTCACGTCGTCAAACTAGCACTTTTTGTGTCTACCCCGTTAATAACAATATTCACAACTAGTTAAATCATTGTTACAATTAATTTAGTTACTCGTACGAGTCTTTGGATTCGATTATTAGTTGGGCATTAATGTATGTACACCCTGTAATTACTTTGTTGTATTGGTGAACCTTTGAACAATTTATGAAACTCTTTCGTTATGTGAAACATAATTATGCAATAAAGGCAAGTATGTAGCACGCATTTGAAATTTATATAACTCTATGTATTAAATTTTAAAAATGCATAATAATTTAAAATTACGTATTCTTTAACAAACAAAATGAATTTATTTTGTACAAAGTATTTGAATTATAAGTGTTCAATAATATGCAGTTTACATGAGAATAATATTTGCAATTAGATTAGTAAATACAGCAAGTGGGATTACTCTCGTTCGAATGACTCCCAACTGGCCTGGTCCTAGTCTGTCTGAGTCTAAAGAACACTTCTACTTATAAAAGTGTCCTCAGTTCGTCTGCAAACTCATTTCGGGGTTTATTATTTTTATTTGGGCAACTAAAATGGTGCTTCGAAAAGATATATGCATTACAAAATCATTTTTTTAGCGTATAATATTGAAAGTTAACATGATAAAAAAATGGCATAAAATTACCCAGTGTCGCTTGTAATAGCTATTTTCATTATTTATTAATAATATTACAAATTATAATACAAACCCTTTTATACCAAATGAAAATTGTATTTATAACAGCTGAGAAACGGGATTATTCACAGTCTGTAATATCATAAACTTTTATTAGAATGTAAGTCATAAATTATTAATTCTAGTCTTGACGTAAATTTTGCGTATTTGCGAGAAAAATAAGTTTTTAGGGTATTCAATCAATCGATTTAAAAAACTACCGAAAGTTAAGGCGTAGCAACAAATTATTTTTGCTATGCTAAATATACATTAGGGTCTAAGCAACTATTAAATAGCTATTAAAGACAATCATGACATATTAAGTTTCGTATTTAAATTAACACATGCTTACATCCAGTCCGTAGTCTTGAGCCTATAACAAATGCCGATATGAAGAAATAACTAAAGGCCGAGCTTACAAAGGTACTTAAAATGATCTTATGAAATATGCAAAACACAATCCTAGCGACCCCGAATGTCTCGGTCAGTCCAATTAGCCAGCTAATTGAAGAACGCGCTTTGATCCTTTGACTCCTGATGCGAAACCACTCCGACCACTCTCACCTGTGACGATGACTCTTAATTAGTTACATTGACGTTCGGATATTTTTTATTGAAATACAAATTTGACCATCCAACACGGTAATGCAACCAGCGTTTTGGGAACGTTTCTGGCCGAAAGCAATCTACAATCAATATGTTATTTACAGTTTCCGTGTAAGAAACGAGTTTTTTTGTAATATAATGTATTTTTATGTAAAAAATAATAATTAATTGTAATAAGACCTCATTCAGAAACATTAAATAAATATACTGGGACAGATTGCGCATCGCCATTTAGTCCCAAGATAAGTAGCATAACACTTGTGTTATGGATACTAGACAACTACTATACTACATATAATACTTTTTTTTGTAAATAAATTCATATTATATATACATAAACACCCAGACGCGAGACGGGAATCGAACCCGTGACCTCCACAAGCGTACCGAAGTGCGTTATCCGTTACGCCACAGGGGTCGTCAACATTACTTAGGAACAAAACAGTTATCTGGAAGTGATCTTTGTTCTCTGATCTCTACAATGAAACGGAGTACCGTACTACTACCGTAGTAGTATTATGAATGTTTTCTAGGAATTTGACAGTTTATCTAGGAATTGGTTGGAATCAATTTGGTACTTTGATATCATTACCTAAGTTAAATGTGTGATATAGACCTATATAAAGTAAAATAAAAAATAACTTTAATTTTGTCTTGAATAAAGCAAGATCCACTCAATATGATATGTTGATAAAGTATGTATCAAACTCGGACTGCCTACAAAACAAGCCCTTATAACTGAAAGGTCCGTTTCCGTGACGAATAGTTCTCGGCTAAAGGATAATGGCGTGAAAACTTTTGTATGAGGACCACCTCTCGATAGATACACAGTAATCAATAATGTGTGCACGATACGATACTTTGGTTGCATGTGGGCTAAGAGTAACGATAAGAATATATTCAGAAAGAAAGAGAACGAAAGAAAATACATTTATTTAGGACAAATATAAAATATCTGTACTCCTTACAGTTATACGGACTAGTATCATTATGGCTATCTGTTAAAATTATTCTTTCTTTTGATTTAAAACTATTTCTACGTTTACCTGTTATTAAATAATAGAAAAAGCATTACTAAATTATTATTTTCTGGATTATAGAGAATGAAAAAGTTGCAGAACCTGGCTTTCCGAACGTAGTTTAATTCATTTCTCCGCTCTGGTATAATAAACTTGTACCAAACAACATCCCTCACGAAATCACGGCGCTGATTTATCCGCACTGACCGGCTCAATCGGGTGGGCGCCATGTTTGTCCGAGACGCGGGAAATATGCTATGTAAATAATATTGACAAGATGAAATATTGCGTATCTATATGAAATGCTGTGCAATAAATCGCTGTTTTATTTTAGTCGGTTTATACCGGGATTAGTTGTAACTATTTTTGTTCTACCAGTAATAAATGATGAGTGTACTAAAAATACGATTTATAAATAATTGATGGTAAACGCAATTCTAAAAATTGTTTATAATAAAAAGGACGTTATTATGTACAGATATAATTTTGGAACCATTTTTAGATTCGAATTTCATTAGTGATGTACAAAATTTCCTTTAGTGTGTGTAGTGTTTAATTATATGTAACTACTGTAAAAACTTAAGAGGATAGTGAATGAAAGCCTTGTTCAAAAGTACATCTAAAATGAATTTTCTTCAACAAAATCCCTAAAAACGTTACCAAACACAATGATATTCAAAGCAACCGAAAAGGTATTCAAGCATACTCGGACGTGCATTATTCATGCCGCCTGGAGGTAATACTTACAAAGTGAAATGACCCTCAGGTTAATAGAAATGCTTTTATATTTGTGTACTTTTTAAATTTTCTAGTTAAAGTTATACCGTTTCTATAATTCAATAAACTATGGAATATTATTACGAGATGAAATGTAAAAACAACAACAGTTGGTTTTACAATACGTCTCAACAGATTTTCATCAAACTCAGTCCATAAACATAATTTCGTAAAGCTCACCTCAGAAACTCCGAAAATAAAATTGTTTATTTATGTCTGTAACACGGATCACCTTGTAAGCAACCCTTTGTTGCGAACAGGTGGACACAGCGGGCGGAACCGGGTGTTTACATCAGTTTTACAGCGCGCAAGCATCCTCGGTTTATGTAAACACACCTTTTTATTGGTCTGTTCTCTTTTGGGTTGCGTTTTCAAGGACATTATAATAACTACGTAATAACGTACCTATATAATATATTTACTTTAGTACTTCCATGTGCTAATATTGGAATTATGAAAACTTTTCTTTAGTAATATTGGAATGTTTATTAGAACTGGTTTTAGCTGTAGGCTAAATAATCCACATGCCGTAGATATTCACAAGCACAAAATCACCATTAAACGCTAATATAGCAAACAAACTTTAAAAAAGTCTTTAATAAAAAAAAATTATATTTTACAAATATTTGAATTTAAATTGATTGAATAGAAATTATTGTGCTAATTTGCTTGTACCGTAGTATAGGGTGACGAATTAAGCGATATTAATTTTGAATTTATATGTATTTTTGTAAATATTTAAATTAAAATCTAAAAATCTGTGGTTCTTATGTGTATTCAAATATTGACGAAGGCCCCTTATGCCCCACATCGTCGCGTCACCTTGACATCTTGTTTATTTACAAATTCCTCCGCCCTGGCACTTTGGAGTTGTTGGAAATACGTCAACATATGGTCGCAAAATATCCTTTGCTTATTGTATCCTCCTTTAAAAAGTAAATAAATGTATCGCTTTTGCAATTCAGGGCAGATTTTTGAAAGATGGCTCTATCATAGTTTATTTATTTCTCCGTGAAGGATTGCTTGAATAGCCCAGTTGCAGTGTATATAATATGAATAACTTTCGTTAAACAAATCGTAGGAATTGGACCCTTTAAATTTTCAAATAAGCATATTGCGCATATAAGTATATAGTGCTACGCAGGTGAGCGTAGCAAATTGAGATATCGTAGAGAGATGAATACTATAGTAGGCGTAGCAGAATCAAATAAAGAAATTAATTAAATGTTCTCGAAAGTAGCACGAAATTTTTAAAAGTTATTGTTTATCTTGTTTGTAAAACAATCTTGCAATGTTGTTAATGATTTGCCAACTATTTATTCTATTAAGTTCATTGATGATGGAATTTACTTTTTGGAATTTACTCTGGTTCTCCTATAATATTTATAGATTTTCTCACCAAACATTTAGTGATGATTATTGTAATGTAATAAAGTATATTGGTTGTATGGCACCATTTAGAAAAAATAATAAGATGCCCTCATGACTTTAGTTTGTTACTGTAGTACCTCCGAAACAACAAGATAAAAAATGTGTTTATAATTTGAGCGGGTCCTGAGAGGTGCGTCCTGGCCATAAATATTAGTTTAGGATATCCGCGAAATCCAGTCGGGAGCGACGTATGAGCCGAATTGTAAATGCTCAATTTACAAAGTTTCTCGCAGTTCGCCACTCTTGGAAGATTTATGGACCGCCGCCTGAGCTGGGGGATTTGGTGGACACCTTGCTTATCCACAATATCCACCACGCTGTGTTATACGCGGGTATTTGTTAAATATTATATCTCGATAATACATTTGTTAAATATAACAGCAGTGGCTGTTAAGGCATTAGTATTGTGCATGTGCAAACCTTTGCTAATCCATGTATATTAATTATAATCACATAATATGTATTATCAGGGCAAATTTGAAAGTAGTAGTGACAGTGGCAGTGATTGAGAAGCTGAAAAGTTATAAGCTAGGCTAGCCTCATATAATACGAATAGATGAATGTCATGTAATCATGAAAATGCTGGAAATGAGAGTGGACAACACTAAAGGATCAAAGAAAAGATGGATCGATTGTGATATGGCAAAAAAGTGTTAATTTTTCGATGACGACTAATAGAGGAGAGTGGAAGGAGAGAACATGTTGTGCCAACCCCACATAGTTGGGATGAGGGCAGGAAGAATAAAACATATGAATAATAAGATTACATTTTTAAACCTAAAAAATTTATACAAATAAATAAAATTGGAGGGTCTGTTTGTAATATTAAAATAAACACTTTTTACTAAGTGCATTCGGACGTATACACGGAACATATACCAAAACAACATTATTTAAAAATTTTGTCTGTCTGTCTACCTGTTTGTTCCGGCTAATCTCTGAAATGACTGCACCGATTATGACGGGACTTTCACTGACAGATAGCTGATGTATCAAGGGGTAACTTAGGTTATTTTTATTTTAGAAAAAAAAATAGCTTTTGTTGAAAATGATAAGTTTCGGAAATTTTATATTCCAATTTAAGTTGACCTCAGATTTATATCATCAATCATATGAAATAGGGTTTAGCTTAGGCTGGACTATGTAAGTTCAAACCCACGTATTCCGGAAGTGCATGGCGTAGTCACTATTCCACGCGGACGGAGTCGCGGGCTCAGCTAGTTTTATTTTAAATACGATGATCATTATTGACGGAAGGTCGACTTAACACGAATTGCATAGCATACATGCATGTGAGCTGTTTCTTTCTAGGTTTTGAGGTTGTTATGGACAATTTATTCGTTATCAAGAATCTTGTAAAATTAGGTACTATTCTGTAATTATACCTGTCCAATTTAAGTTGACCTCAGATTTATGTCATCAATCATATGAAATAGGGTTTAGCTTAGGCTGGAATTTTGTGACATGGCGTAACGGTTGCATTCGACAATACTGACTGTTTGCATATTTCATTTATATTTTAGGGTTTATAGGATGTGTAATATAAAATAAACCATAAGATATATCCAATAAATTCTGCCCAAAGTCACTATTCCACGCGGACGGAGTTGCGGGCACAGCTAGTAGTAAATAATAATCGTCGCCAATATCGAGTTATTTATCATTTCGTATGAAATTTAAAAGCAATTTTATTTTGTTATATTACATTACCTGTCTTTATGTCTTAAATAAATAGAGATATTATTTTAATTTTTCGATACCAAAAATGACAATAACGATATGTAGACTTCATAAACTATTTACTTTGTACGATTTAGGAAATGGCTTCCTCGTTTCCGTTAATTACATAAACGTTTTAAAGGTTCTAACCTATTCTATCCGTGCAGGGGCGAAGAAAGGATACTAACCTCTGTGGCCGGGGTCGGCCGGTCGTAAAAGGCGACAAAACAACCCACTCTAGCTACGTGGTAGGGCCTCAAGCCCGTCTGGATGGCGACCACCTTTGGTCTTAAGTATGCCGCCATAATAACCTTGTGTTGTGTTCCGGCATTAGTGACCCAAGTTCCTGTACCCTTATAGGACAGCAGCGTGTTCGCGATGCCACTGGCGTTGCAAACACCCATATGCGACGGTAACTGCTAAATTCTAAGTGGGCCGTCAGCCTGTCTGCTGTCCTACAGCATTAAAAAAACCTAAACTTCTAACTAAAACTAGCAAAATTTACGACACGTCCTAATTTCTACTAAACATACAATATAATATACGCAAATATCTATTCAAGATATTATTACTTTGTAATATTCAAAACTTAGTTTAACTTTGGCTTTTTTAATTGTTTTGTAATAAATTTGTGAATCTAATACCTCCTTATTGAATTCCAGCCTCCTAATACACACCTTGATTTCCCCACATTGCCCTCCATTTCACAAGCTATTTATTACTCTGGTAGCATTTTTGTAACAATTTAAGAATTAAATGTCCGTCATTACTGAGCGCACGGCGAGATGACGGAGTTCAAATCTGGTGTAAAGTGGGAGAGTGGAGCCCGATCGAGTTCACTTAACGTTTGCTATAAATCTTATGCCGTGGAAACGCGCGTCGAATGAGAGCTATTTGTAGATTATAAAATGAACAGATGGCAACTCTTTCCAATATCTCAATGGTTTACAAATTGGCACCAGAACTTGCCAATAAAGACTGGAGAATATTGTCAATGTCAGTATTGGAAAATTTTAAAACATACATTCCACTGCAAGGATATTTATTATTGTGGGATGACTAGCTACTAAATTAATAGTAATTTTATGAGCCGTTAGTTCTTTCGTACTGTGTATTATATACTTTGTTTAACGTTATTAGATTTTATAAATAAAAAGGCTCCAGCTCATACTGTTCTTCTAACGGCCTATTCTGCCTTCGTCCCCATCGGGAGAGGAAGGAGGAATACCTGCCAATTTATCTGTATCAGATTTTCAAGTAGTAACACGCTAATAAGAGCCCCCGCACATTATGGCCACCAATCGCCGCTACTAAACGCGATCACCAGTGGTTCAGTCAGACCACTACACGCCGCCACCAGTGGCAGCCACTGGTGGCTGGATGCGGCCTTCACTGGCGGCCACTTGCGGCAGTTGTTCAAGTGTACTCGACAGAGGCGAATGTGTGTTTGTCAAAAATGGACGCACTCTTGATTTCGTTATTGTTGCTTATTATACTAAGACGTAGGAAACGTCGCAGAATCCAGAATTATCGACGTCCAATTCATCGGCGTTACTAGGTTCATCCAATTTTAACTTCACGCAATAAAAATGGACAGCACAAATTGCTTTTTGAAGAATTAAAAAGTCATCCAGATAAGTTCTTCAAGTATTTTAGAATGAGCGTGAACTCATTCAATGAACTACTTAGCGTGCTGCACGATGACCTCAAACAACAAGATACACACTGCGGCGACTGTGGCCGTGTGTGCGCGCGAGTCGAACGACAAATCGCGGCCACAAGTAGCGAGCGCGGTCGACTCCCGCAGCTTGTGGCTCAGACGCGGCCACTCAAACGCTCGGTGTGATGCTAAACAAAATGTATAGAGAAACGCGTCCGCAACTTGTGGCGGCCACTAGTCGTTCTAATGTTGTCGCCTCCAGTAGCTCAATGTGCACTCGCTCTAACTTATACAGGTATCCACAAGGGGTTTTTCTTCACCTTCGAAACATGTTAATTCTGTTATAATATAGTATATTCATAATATAAGAAATACATGCCAAATTCGAAAGTGATTCTACGACTACCGGTTCTAGCTTTGAGGCATAAGATAATTCTACTTCTAGTATCGATAAAGGTATATAAAAAGAATGTGAGAAACAGTGGCGTGTCTGCGCAAATAATCTTTGATAGGTGGTTGTTGTGCATTACGGGACATCAGCGTCGTTCACGACTCATTAGGGCGGGCGTTCTCAAAAATGGCCGCGCCACTAAAATAGACATTATGCAAAATGGCACAATTACCGCGGTGACTTGAGAAAAAGTTCGCGGATCGCGTGTGCTCACGGATTGGTGCCGCCATTGTTATTTTAATTTTATCTGAAAGCTTAATGTTCCTAAGTTTGTTAGCTTCATAAATATATCTCCGTACAAGCTCTACATCCTTTTAGTATCATCGCAAGTCTTCTACTCACTTATTTTGTTTGATACCTTTTCGCAATGCTCTCTAATCCTACGTAAATATTATAAAAGTCGCCATTGAAACAGAAGTCACCTCAATTTCATATATATTATTTAGCGCTTGTTCTGGGAAAAAAGTCATTAAAAAGACAACAAATCAATAAATATATACTGGCACAATTCATACAACACCATTTAGTACCAAAAAATTAGCATAGCACTTGTGTCATGGGTACTAAACAACTGATAAACTACATAGTGTATAATTTTATTCAGTAAATAAATACATATTATATATAAACACCTATACGCGAGACGGGAATCGAACTCGAGACCTCCAAGCGTACCAAAGCGCGTTAGCAGCTACGCCACGGCGGTCGTCTAACTGTGCACATGTTGTGTGGTCGTCGTACAATCATCAAACCTTTGCAAAAAATAAATAATTTAAGTTCGAAATAAATAAATAATAAAATAATGAAAAATAAATATACTGGGACAATTCACACAACGCCATCTAGTCCCAAACTAAGTAGCATAGCACTTGTGTTATGGGTACTAGACAACTAATAAAATACATATATACTTTTGTTTTGTAAATTAATAAATATTATACATAAACATCCAGACGCGGAACGGGAATCGAACCCGTGCCCTCCGCAAGCGCACCGATATGCGTTAGCCGTTACTTTACGGAGGTCGTCAATGTCAATGATGGTAAGTTGCTCAAAATATAAACTATTCACTGAACCACGCTGAAAAATAGACTTGCAACAAATGAAACTAAGGCCATAAAGGCGCGACCACACTCCGCAGCGATATTTCTTCCTCGCGCCATTATTAAGAACAGAAAAGAGCCACTAATATGCAAATGTACACATTTACTTCTTACAAAACTATGAAACGTTATTTGTGAGCGAAATTAAAATGTTTAAAAACGCAATACAAAGGTCCCGCGGACCATTCGCGATTGTAATGCAAATAAAAGAGTGCGCGAAGCCAAAAAATTTCAACCGTATTCAAATTAAGCTATGAAAATGTCATCTATATTATTAAAATATTTATGTCTGTTCGTTCTTTTATTTCACAATTAACTTTTCATCGAATACGTGTATTAGGTGTACTGGTTTTATTTTAAAGACAGGTCTCTACTCTTCCTGAACATCTGTGTACGAGAGTGAAGTATGTGCAGTGTTTAACAAATTTATAATTTATAGACATGAACACCCTCCGTTAGGAAACTAGGAGTTAGAACGAATATTGTCTATACAAATAAATAAAATTGAAGGGTCTGTTTGTAATATTAAAATAACCGCTTTTTACTAAGTGCATTCGGACGTATACACGGTACATATAGCAAAACAACATTTTTTACAATTTTTGTCTGTCTGTCTGTTTGTTCCAGCTAATCTCTGAAATGGCTGCACCGATTTTGACGGGACTTTCACTGGCAGATAGCTGATGTATCAAGGAGTAACTTATTCTATTTTTATTTTAGAAAAAAAAAATAGTTTTTGTTTAATATGATAAGTTTCGGAAATTTTATATTCCAATTTAAGTTGACCTCAGATTTATACCATCAATCATATGAAATAGGGTTTAGCTTAGGCTGGACTATGTAAGTTCGAACCCACGTATTCCGGAAGTGCATGGCGTAGTCACTATTCCACGCGGACGGAGTCGCGGGCTCAGCTAGTTTTATTTTAAATACGATGATCATTATTGACGGAAGGTCGAGTTAACACGAATTGCATAGCATACATGTATGTGAGCTGTTTCTTTCTAGGTTTTGAGGTTGTTATGGACAATTTATTCGTTATCAAGAATCTTGTAAAATTAGGCACCATTCTGTAATTATACCTGTATAATAGATAAAAATATTTCTCAAAATGCAATTTAAGGACTATATAGATCTATATGTATATATATTTTTTTATTGCTGTAGGACAGCAGACAGGCTGACGGCCCGCTTAGAATTTAGCAGCTACCGTCGCCTATAGGTGTTTGCAACGCCAGTGGCATCGCGAACACGCTGCTGTCCCATAAGGGTGCAGGAACTTGGGTCATTATTGCCGGAACACAACACAAGATTATTATGGCGGCATACTTAAGACCAAAGGTGGTCGCCATCCAGACGGGTTTGAGGCCCTACCACATAGCTAGAGTGGGTTGTTTTATCGCCTTTTACAACAGGCTGACCTCGGCCACAGAGGTTAGTATTATTTCCGCCCCTGCACGGATATAGATCGATGATAACTATATAGTTATCATATAGACTTTCAGTCTATATTTTCTCAATGCATTTTGCCGAGAGAACCCGCGGGTGTCAACAGTGTAAACGCTTTATGCCATAATACACTTTTTATTTGGAGTTAAGTGTTGTGCGCCCATAAAGGGCAGGCAAATGACGCAATAGGGGGAGAGGTGAACGATGACGTCATTATTCATGTTAATTTCAAGCCAGGAATGACGAGTTACGTGGTGATTGCACCTTAAGAGCAGTTCAGGGGGTGAGCGGCAATAAAAGAGACATTAATGCAACCCCGACTTCCGTGTAGTTCAAAATATAACACATTTTTAAGAAGTTACGAAAGTAAGAACAGCTAAGAAGGTAACCGGTGATGCTGCTCTTCTAATTCTTTAAACTTTTTTTATGGATGTTTATTGCTTCATGAAAACATATTTCATAAGGAGATAATTTAAGTAGATCCAATGGCAATTAACTGAAAAAGGAACAAAACAAAGATCTATAAGCAATGTTAATCGTTCCTTAATCCGTTATGAAACCGGCCAAACGAGGTGCACCCTCGGGTCCTGTCGGCCGCAGCCACTGAAATAAATAATCGCAAAGGTGTAGACCGCATGCAAACCAGTGATTTATGGATTACGATGAAAAGGAAAACATGTATGTATCAAGATTAAACATAGTTTATTTAATTAAACATATATGGAGTAGCGCTTACCTAATTTAAAAAAATAATAATGTTTTACATTTCTCTGTGTACAATAAAAAACATGGAAAAATTTATTATTTTTCATAAATTTTTGAAAATTTAATAATTACTTATGATAATATTTATTTTCTCGTACCATAATTTTAATAAGTACTTAAGTGTTAGGAGGCAAGCGTTTCTTCTGAATATAATAAGTAAATAATAAATATACTGAGCAAATTGACACAGCGCCAACTAGACGTAAAGTAATCAACAGAGTGCCTATGTTATGGCCACTGGACAATTAATATACTTTTCTTCTAAATAAATAAATATACACACAGACTCGGGACGGGAATCTTATATGATTCGTGACCTCTGCACTCGTTTTTTATAAATATTAATTAATCATTTATTTTACGTGCTATCAATTTGCTCTTTTTTATCCTACATTATTTGGATACGTCCATCAGTTTTGAACCCTCTGTTTACTCTTTAATTTTGGACTCCAGTCAGGCTTGACTATTTTTTTTATTGCTCTAGGACAGCATACAGGCTGACGGCCCGCTTAGAATTTAGCAGTTACCGTCGCCTATGGGTGTTTGCAACGCCAATGGCATCACGAACAGGCTACTGTCCCATAAGAGTACAGGAACTTGGGTCACTAATGCCGGAACACAACACAAGGTTATTATGGCGGCATATTTAAGACCAAAGGTGGTCGCCATCCAGACGGGCTTGAGGCCCTACCGCGTGCTAGGGTGGGTCATTTTGTCGCCTTTTACGACAGGCCGACCCCGGCCGCAGAGGTTAGTATTCTTTCTCCGCCCCTGCATGGATCTTTTGGCAGGTGATAGGTTGTTTTTATAGTTTTCCGTTTATTGTGGGATAGATAGGCATTATAGGAAATTATGAAGAACACCTTTCAAGGCGGCAGTTGTTCACATTTCAACTAATTCTGTAGGTTATTTAAGTTGACTGGTTAATAATCGCTTCCTCTCGTCTTGTGCGTCAAACAACCCCTCGCATATAAATCACATCACGTTGTAGCTCATAAACATATTTTGCTTGTCCTCTCCTCTTTAAAATTGCTTCCTTTACACGTTACACGGCTTTTTATGGAATTTCCAGTATGACGTCATATTGTTTTTCGCAATATATATCTTGTCGTATGAAATTATTGCAGCTGTTATAAGCTTTGAATAATGTATGCCTCTGAAAAATATTTGGTATCTTATTTATGGTATTGGATAGAGCTAAATGTAGCCTTTTTTTAATTGACGAAAACCTATATCTATTGCAGGGCTTTGTGTTAGACACAGAGCAGAACAAAGTACAGATCATGTAAATATTTTATCCTTTGTGGGTAGTGAGCCTACAAGCACAACAAACAGTGTTAGGCTTCTCGCAAAGGTAATATACGTCGGAACTACGTATTGAACGAACAAAACATATTTTAGAAGCAAATTTAATGTTCCTTATTCTCACTTCTGTATTAAATATATATTCGATTAGTTTCATATAATTAAATATAAAAAAATAACTTACCTTTTAGAAAATTTTCAAGCATTTGTCGAAAATAGCTATGTGATACTATTAATACTTATTATTAACTTCAATTTAATTTAAAATTGTATACAAAGAACATTTATCTTCGTTTGAGGTGGAGACTTTAAAGGACTTATAGACTTTTCCGGCAACAACAAAGTAGCTACGTTGTCAGCATGTGTATAAAGCTAAAACTAGACCGTGGCCTAAATTCAATATTTCATTTTAATTCCTGATCCTTCAAGACTACACGAATAAAATTTTAACTAATATTATAAATGCGAAAGTGAGTTTGTTTGTTTGTTTCGCTTTGACGCCTAAAGCGCTGAACCAAGGTCAGATATGATGGGATATTTAGTAACGATGTTACATATAAACCTTCAAATATCTTACCAGTGTTAGACACGTGTGATCATCTTCATTCCTTAATTAAAAAGCAAGATCCAAGATGGCGTGGACAGGTCAGATGGGTGAAGGGTCGAAGGTCCGGTCGGGTGGGGTCCAGAATTATTCCCCCTTGATCGTAGACCGTCTTAACACGTGGCTTTTACTGCTGTTCACATTAAGATGCTCATTCATACTTTAACAAATTATGGAAGTATTAACAGGAGTTATCATTTTTGGCGTATATTATTTAATAACAATATTTCGTGGATTAAGTCTGTCAGTCTTTAATATGTTAGTTGAATTTGTTGTGAGTTTTCTTTAATCTCTAGCTTGATTAATGTATAGCGATGAATATAAAGCCTGTACATATGTATACAACTCTATCTAAAATATAGATAGATAGATAACTTTTTATTGCTTACATTTATAATAAAACTTATATCTAGGACAACACAATATATAACTGGACAGTAAAATAAGTAATAACAAAATAATAATAAGGTAAAACAAAAGGCACTGTTGTCGCTTAAAGCGATCTCTTTCAGATAACCCAGCTGGAACGAATTAATTGAGGAGGAATTAAAGAAATTGAGAAATAAGATATAGTATATACATAAGTAAGAGTCTTCAATGAAACTGGGTCTATTAAAACTGTCCCTTAAATTGGTTAGTTTAAATCGTTTTGATAACATATTTCAAAATTAACACCTATGAGTGTTTAACTTGAAGATATACATACAAAATATTGCTTCTAATAATATTGTGTATGTTCTTTTTCCTCCTGGCCTTACCCCACATTGTATGTGGCGGCACAACATGTACTCTCCTTCCACTTTCCTCTCTTAGTCGTCATTTGAAAATTCACACTTTTTTGCCATATTATTTTTCACAATCCATCCATCTTTTTTGGTCTTTTTGTATCCATCCGCCGTCATTTCTAGCATTTTCCTTGTTATATAGCATTATTCTCTTCGTGTTATAAGACCAAACCACGTTAGTGTGTTACTTTTCAGTTTTTCAATAACTAGCGCTATTTTCACACTTCCTATAACATACTCATTTCTAATTTTATCAATTTTATTCACCAATAATATTGTATTCTATACAATATATTACTTTTTAGTGACGTAATTCAATAAACTAAACAGTAGGTACTCGTAAGTAACGTTTGGTCCCTCTGTTTGCACATCAACAACAACACAAGATGTTAAGTCACAACTTTTAGGGCACGATTGTCCTTCTTAGATTAAATTAACATTAGCACAACTATTCGGGGCCCGTTGCCTACCATTGTGCGCGCCAACTGACTCCTTGCCCTACGGAATCCTAATTAAAATTACAACATGTAAATTGTCCAGCGTCTTGGCTGCTTAATGTTTGTTTTGGAGGGTTCACGGCTTTGTTTTGTTATGTAACAGTTCTACCTCCATTCGGGTGAGGGCTATTTCTCATATAGGTCGCCGCGTAGCTCATACAGATTTTTATTAGTAATTTTTTTCTAGTCTTTATGCATTACAGATACCAATAGAGTAAGCAATATTATTATCGAAATCACATGGTAGTATTATTTTGTTTAATGATGCCATCACAAAAAGTTGATTTGTAATAAATATTTGCCTGTGTGGTCCTTAAAAAAAAGTTAATCAGAAAAAACTCAGACCTTTATTAAGTCTATTAAGTAACTAACTTATTTAACCATAATCGATTTAATAAATTAACAAGAAAAGGTAAAAAATAATATGAAACAATTTCAAATCAAAAAATATTAATAAGAAAAAATCTTGAAGCATTCATCTGACTCTTAAAAAAAATTATATAATATTATTGATGTTATAAACCACATCAATTACATGTAATTACATTATATAATTATTTTTAGTGCAACAAAAGTAAAAGCTTGAAAAACTGTGTCATACTTTTAATTATTTTATGTTAAGTTAGTAGAGGATACTCTTAATTTACTTAAGTCCTGGTATCAAACTATTGCTTAAACTCAAACACGTAACAATTTATCTTACCCGGCGAGGCCTCCACATGCTTTGGAATGGACCGAGGTCTAAACAAACCTTTGTGTCCCTTAATTTAATAATTTCCAACCATTTAGTCCTTAGCCGCCATATTTGTCTTAGGTTAAATCCGGCTTGGAATTAATCCCGAATTCTGTTAACTGTCCCTTTGAGGACTTATCCGGAATGGGGTGGTCACGGCGATGGGGTGACTACACGGCGTGGCCACATGGCCCGAGCGAAGAGGTGTCATACATTTTTCATTGTGGCTAAATCAACTAATGGTACGCTGACATTGCAACCATATTAGATCTTAAACGATGTATATATTATTATGTATTGTAGTAATATGTAAGTACCTAAACATATTTCTGTTAAACAAGATCACTTTGTTTTGTTTTGTAGTAACATCCTTTCTTGTGTCGGACAGTCACTTAGCATAAGTGGCGAGTTCACCTGAAACACGGAAGTTACGAAACGGATGGAAATGGATATTCCAAAATAAAATCTAAATATTTTTCATATACATTTATTTTGATGTTCTCAATATAAAGGACTCTATCAAATGGTTTAAGAATGTGTAATTATATCGGTTTACTAGTAAACCTCTTCAGCTTACCTATCAGGTACTGTGAGGCTACTAATAAATTCTTATTTATTATTATGACCTACAAATGTTCTCTATTTATATTCTCCTGCTTAAATATCCTGCAATAAACATAAGAATAGTAACATAGGAGATAGTAAGGTCCGCAATAATAGTGAAAACTCATTAGTGTTACTCAGACGACGTAACAGCGACTCTGGGAAAAGGCATTCCAAGCCCGACTGGATCCCTGCATGGGGACAGAGGAAGAGCAAGTTATGAAAGGCTAGATACGTAGAGTCATATGAGCCTTACGGGGGAGGCCAATCCTATTCTATTCTACCGTTTTGGAATGTATATAACTGCGGGAGAAGAAACGGCGAAAAAGCGTTTTTTCGCCACCACTAACGGAAATCTATAGGAAAGGGCAAAAAATGTTTACTAATATATTAATATATTATTAATAGTATTATATTATTAATTAATAAAATAAATGTGTTTCTAAGAATGTCCATTCTTCTGGGCTCCACAATCCTTATAGAACAACAGTCGTTACATAAATAATAATCGCAAAGGGGACACAACAAAACACGGTGTTTACCTCAAAAACAACGCGGTCGTATAAATATATTATGTAGGCAGAATATTGTTCACTATAATTATTTATAATATTAGTGCTTTCTTTCTTTTTTGACTACACTCATTGAATTGTTTTACGTATTTTTATTATTGTTGACATTTCACTATTTTGGTTTGGATTCTTCTTAAATGTTCATATAGTCTGATGATTATCAAATTTGCGATCCAGTTGTAACTTTGTGCTACGAGAATTTTTGCATGTATTTTAATACATCCGTGCAGGGGCGGAGAAACAATACTAACCTCTGCAGCCGGGGTCGGCTTGTAAAAGGCGATAAAACAACCCACCCTAGCTACCTACCTGTCCTAGGTCGTCAAGGCCTCAAGCCCGTCTGGATGGCAATCACCTTTGGTCTTAAGTATGCTGCCATAATAACCTTGTGTTGTGTTCCAGCATTAGTGAACCAAGTTCCTGTACCCTTATGGGACAGCAGCGTGTGCGCGATGCCACTGGCGTTGCAAATACCCTTAAGCGACTGTAACTGCTAAATTCTAAGCGGGCCGTCAGCCTCTCTGCTGTGCTACATTAATAAAAAAAACTTGTATTCTTACATGATTAATATAATGCCTATACAGATGACACAAAAAATAATAACTTACGAATATAGATAAATACAAGATACCAATACCATAATATATGTAGGTGTATAACTGATTATTTGCAGATTAAAGTTAAAAAAATATATGTTTGGGATCGAACCGGGGGCCTTCTGCGTGTTAGGCAGATGTGATAACCGCTACACCACGCAAACTTCATTTCAATATACTAATTTTAATCATTGATCCATAGGTATTATTGACTGAGAAATGATAATTGAATGAGAAATATAAGAATGATAATTGTCAGTTGGATTCTTTGCATTTATACCAGCAATAACGGCCAATTTGTGTTTTAGTCAGGGTGTAATTTACGTGTTATTATTAATTTTCTTACGTTCTATTAATGCCTAACTATTATCTCACCATAGTTTGTCATAGGCATGGTATTTTATTTTTTCTATTTAATTTTTTTTAATTATTATATTATATAATTATTATTTTAATCTGCGTATTTTATTTTTTAAACGCGTTATAGTGTATCAACAACACACTAATGTTAAATCACAATTATTATATCCTTAATCCTTTGTTGGAATTGATTATATATATATATATATATATATATATATATATATATATATATATATATATATATATATATATATATATATATATATATATATATATATATATATATATATATATATATATATATATATATATATATATATATATATATATATATATATATATATATATATATATATATATATATATATATATACATACACACACACTTATATAATAAGCGGAACTAGTATCTCTATTTCCGCTCGAACTTGAAACATTTAAGTTGAGGTTAAGTGTGGAATTTAAAAGTGTGGGCAACAGTTAAATGGCAATCTTGTGTAGGGGAAGGAAGAGAGAAATAACTTACGGTGGTTTCACCCGCTTAACGTGGAGGCTTTTTAGTTTGCGAAACTTTTTTAAGTCAAGTATTATATGTAGGTACCAGTCTCACGAGACATCTAAGCCATAGAATTTTCTTCCTTTACTTAATATGTTTTTTAATTGCTTAGGAGTAATAAACAGGCTAACAGCCTAGTTGATAGTAAGCAGTTACCGTCGCCTATAGATTTTTGCGACGGAAGAGGCACCACGAACACGCTGCTGTCCACATAAGGGAATTGAATCCTGGTCACTAATGGCGGAACACAACACCAGACTATAAGGCGGCATACTTATTTAGACACTGACACATGCTTTTGAGTTCTTGATAAATAAAGATAATTTGAATACATATAGTAGAATTATATTAACAAATATCGATTAAGATTTAAGCTTAAAATAATCAAACAGCAATCTGCATCGAAAACAAACCGTGCCAAGTTATTTCAACTTCCAGTCCATTTATATCTCAATAAACAGAGTACCTGACGGGGGATGGGGCCCCGATAAATCAATATCTTGAGCTTGTTAAGTAAGTTTATTCCGAGATGCCCGGTATCGTATGCACATCCGAGACGCACACTGGGAACTCTCGCACGATTTGCATAACTTTTAATCGTCAATTATTGTTATTGAAAATGAATTTCATTTAATGATTTAAAAATTCATGTGGATAAAATACAATTAGTTAGATATTTTAAAATACTTTTAAGGTAATCTAGATTTTTCAAGTTAGCTCTATTATTAATATTAATTTTTAAGCTCTACTTATAATACATAAAATTATATTTTTATATTAAATAATTACTGTCAACCATTATTATTTGAAATAATTTTGAATAAGTAACTGTATTTTGTAAAGCAATGATTTATGAATTTATTACTGGCGTTTAGGTTTAAAAGTACATGCTGAGATTAGTAGTTTAGACTTTTCTTGACAACTTTTTTAACGTTTACAACAAAATAAAAAATATGTGTACTTAGGTTTTAATATTTAGGACACTTATTGTGTCCTAAAAATAGTAATTTGGTAGGACATTGGCTATTTCCTGATATTTATACATTTCCTGGTTATCATTCACTAGTTAAAACCATTCAACAGATAGTGTCGTTGGCGTAGTTTTTTTTTATAGCTGTAGGACAGCATACGGGCTGACGGCTCACTTACAATTTAGCTGTTAAAGTCACCTATGCATGTTTGCAACGCCAGTGGCGTCGCGAACATGCTGGTGTCTCATAAGGGTACAGGAATTTGGGTGACTAATGCCGGAACACAACACAAAATTATTATGGCGACATAATTAAGACCAAAAGTGGTCGCAACCCAGACGGGCTCGGGGCCCTACCATGTAGCTAGGGCTGTTTTGTCACCTGTTACGATAGGGCGATCTCGGCCGCAGAGTCACTATTCTTGCTCCACCCCTGCACAGATAAAACGGCAGTGAGGTACATTGAATTAAGAAAATAATGATTGTATTATTATGACTAAAATCTATGATAAATCACTTAATTCTACTGAACAAATTCCACAGTGTGCGCTGCAGCTTGTAGCCGAGGGCTATCCATGCCTCAACCTAATTTGTATTGATTAAAAATATTCCGAATAGTTGTACCACGGAATGTTCCCAGCTTATGCACATCTCGATGATCTGATTTTCTTGGAATATCAACCAACTATTTTGAGAGATCATGCATTCTTCCTTCGAGGAATTCTAAATATACGGTAATATTTTTAAAAGGAGATTGCTTTTGTTTTGGTGTTTATTTACATTTGTATTATGATACAAAAAGAATAGCTTATCAAGATACACTAATTATTTTTGCAGGTATAGTGAACCGTACCTAACTTTAACATCAACGTTAATTTAAGTAATCGTCTTGTAAGTTGTCAACGTGTTATAATTGACACGTCAAAATGAACAAAATTATATAAAACAATAATTGCATTTATCAATTTTACATAATAAAATTAACAATTTCAGTAACAAAATCACTGTAGGTACTAAGTAATTTCGATGAGACATTGCTCTAGATTGCTCGGACAGAATAATAATAAAGCCTATTTATTGTCATATCTTTACTATTTTTAAGATGTATTGTTAGTAGTCTTTCTCCTTGGACGGAATAGCCGACAAAAAAGCTAGTCCTCACAAACAGCAATTTGACATTTAAATTTGATATTGACTATTATCGCTATTTGAAATTGACATTTTCACAATAACGTGCAATCGACATCAATGGTTGTGGAATCGATTGTTTCAAGTTTTGCCATAGATAAAAAGTAATCACGTAAAAATATGAAGCTTTCGCGACAGCACTTAATTTATTCCATGTTTTTATACTATTTTGATTAAAGACTGATTTATTCACTTTTATCAATGAGAATAACCATTGGAACCGCATACTATTATAATCCTGCGTATCCAACAATTTTGCGATTATTAATAAGCAGATCCTCTAACTCCTGTTACTTGGAATGAAAAAACAAAATGTTTCACATAACGTATTATGTATTCAAAAGTAGGTATGTATTTAAATAAAGTGTGAATGCAATGGCGCGATACGTGCCGGCCAGGCGTTATCAGCGGATATCCTCACACCGCCGATAAGTGTACCAAAACAGGTTATTATTTCATGTGTAGGTGCCCAATTATTCACTGGTGCTGATAAAATATGACATGTTTTATTTCAACAAATATTTCCTTTTGTTACTACAACTATTTTAACTAGTTACTTTACAATTTTGTAATTTCTATCAAAGTTGTTTGAAATGATCTAATAAACATCGTTATCAGATTTTATCATAAAAAAAGCATTGGGATTTAAAACAAATATGTCTTTTTATGCATTATTTTTATTTAAGAAAATTAATATTTGTGGTCACTGTCACTGTCATTGTGAAGATACGAGAGCCACGGGCGAGTGTGGTGACATATCTACATTTATATACATCGCCGAGTGATATAATATGAGTCATCATTTCAGCCGGAAGACGCCCACTGCTGGACAAAGGCCTCCCCCAAAGATCTCCACGATGATCGGTCCTGCGCTGCCCTCATCCAACCTATCCCGGCGATCTTGACCAGATCATCGGTCCATCTTGTGGGGGGCCTACCAACACTGCGTCTTCCGGTACGCGGTCGCCATTCGAGGACTTTTCTGCCCCAACGGCCATCAGTCCTTCGAGCTATGTGCCCAGCCCACTGCCACTTCAGTTTTGCAATCATCCGGGCTATGTCGGTTACTTTGGTTCTCCTGCGAATCTCCTCATTTCTAATTCGATCTCGCAGGGAAACTCCGAGCATAGCCCTCTCCATTGCTCTCTGAGTACATAATTATTATTTTATCCGTGCAGGGGCGGAGAAAGAATGCTAACCTCTGCGGCCGGGGTCGGCCTGTCGTAAAAGGTGACAAAACAACCCACCTCAGCTACGTGGTAGGGCCTCAAGCCCGTCTGGATGGCGACCACCTTTGGTCTTAAGTATGCCGCCATAATAACCTTGTGTTGTGTTCCGGCATTAGTGACCAAAGTTCCTGTACCTTTATGGGACAGTAGCGTGTTCGCGATTCCACTGGCATTGCAAACATCCATAGGCGACGGTAACTGCTAAATTCTAAGCGGGCCGTCAGCCTGTCTACTGTCCTAAAGCATTAAAAAAAAAAAAAAAAAACATAAATGAGCTACTGAAGCACCCATTGGAGCATTATAATTAAAAATAATATATATCGAAATAAATCTGGAGCTAAAATATTAATGCAAGATTAGTAATAAAAAAAAAAATTGCAAATTTACTATGCATGTACTTACTCTCAGTAAGTTGATGTTGAGTGACTTGGAGTACAAAATGCTCTAATCAATGAAACAGAAAGATAATTGAATTGATTTTATATATTGATATTGAATTGATTTTATGATTATTATTACTTATTTTATATATTAAATATTTTACAATTAAAATTCTATGTAATATGGCCTTGTGAAGACTTTAGAGCGACACCTGGTCGATAAAATGGGAAACTATAGCGTATGAAGCAAAACTTACGCTACTGCAAAATACAAAATTATTAGATCTAAACGTAGAGGACCTTGAGCTCCGGTAAAATACAACGTTTCTCAGCCAGTAAAATATCTCTTTTCTTATTCGTACACTCTTGACAGAGTGGTCCTGGGCATGCGTCGGTCAATTTCTGCGCCACCGCTGTTTTTGCGATGCGCCGCCATTCGCATCGATGTCTGGCAGAGCGAGAGCAATCATTGATGCCGGAGTGCGTCACAGATTTGATGAGGTCTGTCCACCGTGTTGGAGAGCGTCCGCGAGATATTTTGCCCTCGACTTTCCCTTGTACAACCAGCCGTTCCATCGAGTCCTCGTTACGGGTGATGTGCCCGAAGAACTTTAGGATTCGTATTTGCACAGTCGACGATAATCTCTCTTGGATGTTAAGTTCCTTCAGGATCGAAACGTTGGTACGGTGCGCGGTCCACGGGATTCTGAGCAGGCGTCTCCAACACCACACCACACCAATGTTGTATACCAGTAAAGTATACAACATTGTAAATTTATCATAAATAAATACGTAATTGCTGGAATATCAACATTTCCACGCTGTGACATTAATTACACAAATGTGTTAGCGAGTGTAGATCTTAAATAACGCACTTAGCTAGTCAGAGAAGTTTATTGGGGAGGTCTTAGTCCTAAGTGCTGTATGAAGTTCAGTTGCGGACATACATAGCTCACGGCGCGGCGTTTAAACACAATTATACATGAGCGCAATTCATTGGGTTAACTACACAGTTTTGGTTTTAAAATGGGAATTTATTGCTTTTTAGTATTTAACAAGAACTACCGTTCAGATTAAACTACCTGATTTAATATTATATTTTTGTTTAATTCGGTTCACAAGAGAAATCACTTTGCTAACAAGGAAACGACTGTACCATGAGAATAAACAAATATTAATTACAACATATCATTATATTATATTACATGCAATGTCATTACATTATAATAATAATAATATTTTTGTGACAATTCACACAACGTCATCTAGTCCCAAACTAAGTAGCACTTGTATTATGGGCCCTAGACAATTGATATTTTTTTTTATTGCGTAGGACAGCAGACAGGCTGACAACCCGCTTAGAATTTAGCAGTTACCGTCGCCTATAGGTGTTTGCAACGCCAGTGGCATCGCGAACACGCGGCTGTCCCATAAGGGTACAGGATCTTGAGTCACTAATGCCGGAACACAACACAAGATTATTATGGCGGCATACTTAAGACCAAAGGTGGTCGCCATCCAGACGGGCTTGAGGCCCTACCACGCAGCTAGGGTGGGTTGTTTTGTCGCCTTTTACGACAGGCCGACCCCGGCCACAGAGGTTAGTATTCTTTCTCCGCCCCTGCACGGATAAAAATGATATACTACTTATATACTTTTATTTTTGTAAATAAATACATATACATAAACACCCAGACGCGAGAAGGGAATCGAACCCGTGACCTCCGCAAGCGTACCAAAGTACGTTATCCGTTACGCCACTGAGGTCGTCATTGCATAATAGTTTTTGTGTTTGTTAAGAATATTTCTTAAAATTGGGATACCGTTTGTAATTGGGTATCAGAGCCATAATTCCGTCACAAGTTAAGTCAACCAGAGTCAATTTGTCGTAGGGTTAATTTCTGGTTATGTCTGGAAAAAAGAAATCTATTTAGGGTTACCAGTTTAAAATCTGAAATTTTTATGAAAGCTAGGACATTTCATACATCACCATCTAGACCCGAAGTAAGAAGCAGAGCGCTTGTGTTAGAGGTACCAGACTACTTATGTACTTTTCTCTTCTAAACAGCTGGATGTTTAGAATCTGAATATGACCCCGTAACTTATGTTGCACTACCGAGGTTCGTCTATTCACTCCAGGGTTCGTCTATTCCAGTCGCATGAGATAAAAGAGATACTTACCAGAACATTGACTGAATTTTATTCAGTAAGCATATATAAATTTTTGCCAAATTAAGTGCAAAAGTTTCTTCGGCTGTGACGTCTACTCGAATTTGACAAAAGTACATTATTAACAATGGCTGCCCCCACCCTGCTGGAGGTGCCTTGTAATGACTTGTAGTTTTCACCCCTTGTAACATTCGCTAACGAATTTATTACCATCAGCCCCGATGGAGACGTAACAATCATCAACTTAACAAATAAAACCTATAACAAATTGAAGTTTTATTTCCATAAAATAATTTTTATTTGTCAAGGCCTTACTTTAAGGAGAACGAACGGTATACGATATAAATCTAAGTAAAACTGGTGGATTACCTCTGCGATCATTCGGTCTGACTGACTCTCTAGTCGAGATGTTAGATTTTGAGTTAAAGTTAAAATCTTGTTTACGAATCTCTTAACGTCGCGGTCCCAGGTTCATTTCACGGCTAGTGAATTTGCAATAATTATTTTTCTGCATTTTTTTCTAATTAAGGTATGCTTGAAGTGACGTGCCCATTTTTGTACACAAAATATAAAACAATTATCATGGACTCACTTTAGGTATTGTGTGATTTACAATCATGCGATAATTGTTATATTTTTATTCATAGCAAGCACTGTGAAGAAAACTAGTGAAGAACGTACTAGTATCATTTTAAATTTTTTCTAAAACTGATTTTATCAAACCATTAAATATTTAAATGAAACAGTAAAAAAAGTTCTGTGTTGATCCATAAAAAATATTTTAAATCATCATAATAATATTTACATTTAGTTTATTACTTTTAAACGACTTAGGTCTAAAAAATTAAGATTATAAGAGATTATAGAATAAGAAAAAATAATTATATTTTTTCTTATTCTATAATCTCTTTTAATAACGTTTACCATTAGGTAAACGTTAAAATATCTACACAATAAAAAAATAGCTCCATTTATATTTTGCCAATTTATACATTATAATATATTATCAAAGATCTGCATTTTAATTTCTAATCTCTATCAGAATGTACGTAATTTCAAATACATATTAAAATTAAATCTTAAGGGATGAATCTGTCAGCTGGTGATACATTAAAGACACATCTATTCTCTGCTAGTATGAATATGGCCTGTTTCCTATTTTTGAATATATATTTACTCTTATCTTCTTATATGCGCTAACTTCCTCTTTGGTTTAAGAGAGTTAGAAATAAAAGAAAACAAAATATTTTTTTATTACTTCGTGAATTTACTTGGTCAGTACTATATTTTATTCTATTTAATGTAAAATTATGAAATGATTTATCATTACTGTGTAGTTCTGAGTCAAAACTGGGCGAATCGTAAAATGAAGGTTATAAGCACCGAAGGAATTAAATACACATATTGCAAGCAGAGAGAGACACATGCGTATGAAACGTCTAAATAATTTACATAAAATAAGATAATCAATTTTGAAATGGATATGATAACTAAGTAACGGTAAACTCTCTGCCAGTTATATACAGTCTATTCATTATATTTCATACAAACATGTTTTCAAAAATGTCTTCTTATCATGTGTCCCGTACACAAAAATATTTCTTCAACATTTATTTGTTATAACTTATATAACTTTACTTCCCTAATACAGAGTCAAGAAATCAATAGTCATTATTTTTATCGCCCATATTTCACATTAGAAATAATTATGAATGTTTTTGCTTTTAATCATACATAATTTGTAAAGAAAACCTTTAGGTATTTTTCATAAATGTTGTTGAACAAGAATAATTTGTCCATGTTGAACAATTAAGCTGAAACAATGATGCTTTTTTGTTTGTTTCTTGTTTGCGGCCGCTTCGCTTGTCTTGGAGATTAGCAAAACAAACCGCAGTGCTCTATGTACGATTTTTAGGGATCCCTCCATGTTTACTGCTGTATGTTATAATTGATATTCAGGCTTTTAATTCTCTTAGTATTTTAACTTAGCTTGGCAAGGCAAGACAAGGCAAGGCAAGGCTTGATAAATAAATTATTACTCACTAAATCAACAGACTGACATATGACCACACAGAAGGAACACTGCCCCATGAATACTTTTGTTAATTAATATTTATTTTCTACTTTCATCATCATTTCAGCCGGAAGACGCCCACTGCTGGACAAAGGCCTCCCCCAAAGATCTCCACGATGATCGGTCCTGCGCTGCCCTCATCCAACCTATCCCGGCGATCTTGACCAGATCATCGGTCCATCTTGTGGGGGGCCTACCAACACTGCGTCTTCCGGTACGCGGTCGCCATTCGAGGACTTTTCTGCCCCAACGGCCATCAGTCCTTCGAGCTATGTGCCCAGCCCACTGCCACTTCAGTTTTGCAATCATCCGGGCTATGTCGGTTACTTTGGTTCTCCTGCGAATCTCCTCATTTCTGATTCGATCTCGCAGGGAAACTCCAAGCATAGCCCTCTCCATTGCTCTCTGAGCGACCATGAGCTTTCTCATAAGGCCCATAGTTAGCGACCACGTCTGCGTTCCGTATGTCATCACTGGCAACACACATTGGTTAAAAACCTTCGTCTTGAGACACTGCGGTATTTGGGACGAAAAGATTTTACGGAGCTTCCCGAACGCTGCCCATCCGAGTTGGATTCGACGAGTGACCTCTTTCGCGAAATTGGACCTGCCTAACTGGATCGTTTGACCCAAGTAGACGTATTCGTCAACAATTTCGAAAGTACAGTTCCCAACTGTTACGGGGGTAGGTGCGACATGGACATTAGACATGATCTTCGTCTTGTCCATGGTCATTTTGAGACCTACTCCTTGGGAAGCTGTATTGAGGCCATCAAGCATATGGCTTAAGTCTTCCATGGTTTCAGCCATGATTACGATATCATCTGCGAATCTAAGGTGAGTGATGTACTCACCGTTAATGTTGATGCCCAGTCCGTTCCAGTCCAGAAGCTTGAAGACATCTTCCAACGCAGCAGTGAACAGCATCGGCGATATGACATCGCCTTGTCTGACTCCCCGCTGCAGTCGGATAGGCTTCGAGTTCTGATCCTGGAGACGGACTGACATGGTGGCGTTTTCATACAAACACTTCAACGCTTTGATGTATCGATAATCAATGTGGCACCTCTGGAGAGACTGAAGCACCGCCCAGGTCTCGATCGAATCAAAGGCTTTCTCATAGTCCACGAACGCCAAGCATAGTGGCTGGTTATACTCCTCCGTCTTCTGTATAACCTGCCGCAGCGTATGTATGTGGTCTATGGTGCTAAAACCTTTTCGGAATCCGGCTTGTTCGGGAGGCTGGAAGTCGTCAAATCTGCGCGCGAGACGATTCGTGATGACCCTTGAAAACAGCTTGTAAACATGGCTCAGAAGTGATATCGGTCTAAAGTTCTTCAAAAGGGTTTTGTCGCCCTTTTTGAAGAACAGCACCACTATACTTCCGTGCCAGGCCTGCGGCGTTTTGCCATCGAGGATGACGGAATTAAATAGCTTCTGGAGGATTTTAAGCACAGGAGTACCACCAGCTCTCAGAAGCTCGGCTGTAATTCCATCATCACCCGGCGCCTTGTTGTTTTTAAGCTGTTTAAGGGCCACACTAATCTCGTACAGACTGACGTCTGGGATATCTACGGTGTAGTGTCGGGTTAATTTGGCTCTTGGGTCTTTAGCCTTGTTGTTAACAGGTGCCCGTGTGGTCGTGTATAGCTGTCCGTAGAACTTCTCGACTTCCCTCAAAAGTTCGGGTTTAGACGAAACGACCCTGCCGTCGTCGGTCTTCAGCTTCGTCAGTTGGCTCTGCCCAATAGACAATTCTCGTGCGAATACTTTAGAGCCCTTGTTACGCTCTATAGCCGCCTTTACACAGTCTGTGTTATGGCGGCGGATATCGCGAGTCAAGGACTTGGAGATCTGTCTATTTAGCTGCCTATACTGGGAAGCATCGTCCGGGGACTGAAGGGTCATTTGACGTCTCACATCCATCAATTTGAGAGTAGAATCTGAGATTTTTCCGGTTCTTTTTGAACGGCTGGCCTTGAAGAATTTAGACCCAGCCGTTTGAACAGCTTCCACGAACCTGTTATTATACTCGTCCACGTCAACGCAGTCACCGAGGCATTCGAAGCGGTTTTGCAATTCGAGTTGAAAGTTTACCGGGTTTTGGATCTGTATGGGTGCAGGTCGGAGCGTAGACTTCACCAGTCGAGACCTCTCCAATTTTGGATTGATATTCAATGTGCCTCTTACTAAGCGGTGATCACTCCCAGTTTTCACCGAATTGATCACAGAGACATAATTGAATATCTGTCTTTTGGTCGACATAATGAAGTCAATCTCATTTTTGGTGGCACCATCGGGACTAATCCAAGTCCATTTGCGTTGTTCTGGCTTCATGAAGAAGGAGTTCATCATATACAGGTCCTCCTTCTCCATGAAGTCGGCCAGCATCTGGCCTCGGGTGTTCCGATTTCCGAACCCAAATTGCCCCACTCTCAACTCATCGCCGCTACGTTTCCCCAATTTTGCGTTGAAGTCTCCCATGACAACGTTAAAGTGGGTTTTAGAAGTGTGGATGGCTGTTGAGATGTCCTCATACATGGCTTCCACCTCCTCGTCAGGATGTGTCGAAGTCGGAGCGTAAACCTGAATGACTTTCAACGAATACCGTTTGGTAATTTTGAGTATTAGGTACGCTACCCTAGTCGAAACACTCCCCACCTCAGTAACGTTGTTCACAAGAGATTTGTGAACGAGAAACCCGACACCACCTTGGGACAGTTGGTCGCCCTCCCGGAAGTAGAGCAGATTTCCGGAATTTAGGATTATTGAGTCCTCTCCCTGTCTTCGGACTTCAGATAACCCCACAACATCCCATCGCAGTCTGCTCAAAACTTCCTCCAGTTCCTCCAACTTCTCGTTGGTCCGCAGTGTCTTGACATTGTATGTTGCCAGGGCCAAAGGTCGTCGTTCTTGGTAGCGAATCCGAACCCGGGGATTCTTCGCACCCCCTGCCCCGTCGCTTATGTGGCTGCTACCGTGACCACCACGAACGGGGCCGCCGGGGACTAGGGGCCGGGGCCTGTGTGTATCTGTCATTTTAGGGGGGGGTTTTGCCATAATCGCCACGCTTGGCAGGCGGGTTGGAGATCGCAGTATTCGCAGTTGGTGATGCTCTCACGGAAAGATGCTGCTGCCCATCCTCCGTTCTTTCTATCCCTTAGTCGTCTCTTACGACACCCAAGGGAGGAGATGGGGTGGTGCTATTCTGGTGCGACACCACACACTACAACAGTGACAATAAAAGGTAGTAATTAATGGGCAACTACAACATAGTTTACAAAGTATTCCAATTTCACACAACTATTTTTAAACTCTACACATATATATGAGCGACACCAATAAAAAATTCCAATAAACTAAAATAAACGATAATGATCCATTATAATACATGATAATGACAGTTGATTTGTATTATCTTTTTATTATTATTTTTTATTTTCTACTTTAAATTTGAGCAATGCTGCTAGAAAATACGTGAGATGTCTGTGGCTAATAATTTTTTTTGGTTAAATGCTATATGACCTTCATTCTCGAAAAAAACAGTAAGCCTTTAATTTTTTGTCTGTGATAGTGACAAAAGAATGCCAATGAATTTAAATAAATTCATTAGCTAGTTGGATATTGATATATATTGGATATTCTAAATAGATTATCCTGTTATTTTTTACTATTCTCTAGGTATATGATGGGGTAGCCCTATTTTTATTTCTGGTCTGGATCACACGGCTATCGTATGTATCGAATGTAATTTTTGCATGATGTAATTATTATAAATATTATTATATTGAGATAATTCACACAACGCCATCTAGTCCCAAACTAGGTAGCATAGCACTTATGTTATGGGTAATGGCTAATATAATACATATATACTTTTCTTTTGTAAATAAATAAATATTATTCATAAATATCCAGACCTGGGACGGAAATCCAAGCCGTGCCTTCCGTAAGCGTACCGATATGCGTTAGCCGTTACTCTATAGAGGTCGTCAACCCATTAGCGCCGGATTTTTTTTTAATTTCACAAAACTCATTGAACTAAATGTTCATTTGATGTCATCATTGATCTTTGCGTTGAATCCCGGTTGCAGCCTGAACTCTCGTTTCGGCGCCCGGGGTCCGCATTTGGATGTATTTAAAGTAAATATGATAAACATTTCCATGAAAAATCCTTACTTTTGTAATTACTTCCTTTTTCTAAAATCTTGTTTCTTACGTTTTTTAAACTTTTTAAAGCTTTAAAATCTTTAAATGTGTCTTCTTCATCTCTATTGACAGGCTTTATCCTAATAATATGAGCAGCAGCCACTAGTTGACATCCAGTCATGTTGTCTATAAGACCACCCTCAACTTTTTCTGCCGAATCTACAACGGAAATCTTAGCAGATTCTGGCACTTCTATACCAATCGCCTAGACATGTCGTAGTTTTCATTGTTTTCCAACAAATCTATCACATCTTTTAACTTCATACCCTTAAAAATACTAACAAAAAATATTTTATGAAATTTATGTTTTTACTCTGATGGCTTAGTGTATTCATATGGACACGCTGAACAGTAGCTATAAAAAACACTACGTAAATAAAATTTAAAACGTTTTAATTTCATATTGTACTTTAGTTTTTTGAGAGTGAACTGAAATAAAAATAATAAGTTATTTTGAATAAATGAGCATTTACTTACCTTATTTTCTACTGGTTTGCCAGTTTTAAGCCGACAAAATCACGCATCTGTGCAGGGGCGGACAAAGAACAGAGACCTCTACGGTCGGGGTCGGCCTGTCGTAAAAGGCGACAAAAAACCCTAGATACATGGTAGAGCCCCGAGCCCGTCTGTATGGCGACCACCTTTGGTTTTAAATATGCCGCAATTATAACTTTGTGTTGTGTTCCAGCATTAGTGACCCAAGTTCCTGTACTTATATGGGACTGCAGCGTGTTCGCGATGCCACTAGCGTTGCAAACATCCATAGGCGACGGTAACTGCTAAATTCTAAGAGGGCCGTCAGCCTGTCTGCTGTCCTAGAGCAATAAAAAAATTGTGCTTAGTTCCATTGTTAATAAAAGACTAATTAGCCACCCTAAGTCGTTCTGGATCATATCATTCATATTATTAATCATTTAAAAACAGGTTGTAAAAAGAATAAACAAAAAAAATGTAAGCAGGATTCGATTTATAGTAAAAAAAACATATACATGTGTTAGCCGTGATAATACAAACATGCATGGCGCTAATGGGTTAAGGAAGATTTGAAATAAGCTGCAGAACCCTTATTCACTTAAACTGACTCGTCCTTATCGATGTTATTTTTATAATTGTTATCGGGCGACAAAAAACGGCGAATGACACTCGCGACAATACGAAGGGGCAATTAGTTATGTTTTGTTTGTCGCGGGGTGGGGACGATTTTTCACACTTTAATCTTGTCTTTGTAATTGTTTATTTTAGATGACGGCATTGTTTTTAAGATTGATTAAAAGGATTCTCTCTTGATAGGTAGTTGTCTCATTAATAATTTCGAAAGTTAATGACAAATATTCAAGGGATGAAATTACTTTACATTCATGCAGTTGCTGTAGCTTAATAACGAAAAGACAAGAAAATTCTCATTCATAAGAATGAGAATATTTATATATATATATATATATATATATATATATATATATATATATATATATATATATATATATATATATATATATATATATATATATATATATATATATATATATATATATATATATATATACCTAGTCAGGTCATAAATTCTGTCACATGTTTAATGTAAAATAATTGTAACAAGTTTATTCATTATGTAACCATTCATATACCAAAATGAACTTAACAAAACATAGATTCTTATGACATTAAAGTTTATTCAAAATGACCTCCGTGATTTTGAATACAAGCCTTCAATCTGCGCGGCCAGTCGTCTATCGCAGCACGAACGAGGTCCATGTCAATATCGGCGGCTGCCTTAATCAAGGATGTCTTGAGTGACTCCAAATTGGGATGAGGCTTTGAGCACGCCTTTTCCTCCAAGTGTTGCCATATCTTGTAATCTAACGGATTCAAATCTGGACTGGAGGAGGGCCAGTCTTCGTGCCGGATGAAGTCGATTTCACGCGCCGCCAGCCAGTCTTGTGTGCTCTTCGCTCTATGAGCTGGCGCCGAATCTTGTTGGAATACCCAGTGCCTGTTATTGAACATGGTATGAGAAACAGGTTCCACAAGGTTCGTCAGGACTGTATTTTGATATACAACAGCATTCGTTTTTACACCTTTCTCACAAAAATGTACCTCTGTTAAGCCCCAATAAGAAACTCCCAACCATACCATGAGCGAGGATGGAAAATGACCTCGTTGGACACGCGGAATACGGTTGCTCGCTTCTTCACTACTGTGTGCGTACACCTTATCATTTTGTTTGTTGTAGCTCTCTTCTACGGTAAACATTTTTTCATCCGAAAAAAGAATTTCCCGATATTTTTTTCCCGCGTACCGCTTCAACAAAGCGCGGCATCTCTTCAGTCTCAGGTCCATTAGACGAGCATTCAAACGATGTCCTGTTTTTCTTCGATATGCCCGAAGCCCTAAGTCTTCATTTAACACCCTTTTTACCGTGGTTCTGCTTAACCCCATCTGAAGGGCCAACAGTTTCTGCTTACGTTTGGGATTTCTTTGAATTCGTGCCTTCACAGCTTTTATCACTGCTGGAGTCCTAACAGACCGAGGGCGACCACTTCTTGACCTAACATCTACACTAGAGTCTTCATTGTATCGTTTGATGGTACGATAAACGAATCTTTTGGTTATATTCAAATTTTTCAGTATGTTAAAAATTTGAATTGGCGCGTAACTGCAACGATGCAATGCAATAACTGCAACACGGTCTTCCTTAAGCGGCCACTCCATATTTAAAAAATGAGTAAAATTCTAAAAGTATACATTTTTATTTTCATGAACAATTCGAGATTCGAATTCAATAAACTTTTTTGTGGCCAGCATTCTAAAAGAAAAGTTTTTACTGTGTGACAATACTTATGACCTGACTAGGTATATATATATATATATATATATATATATATATATATATATATATATATATATATATATATATATATATATATATATATATATATATATATATATATATATATATATATATATAATATAAGATTACATATGGAAATGTTCGAGATTCATTCCAGACATTAAAACCATTAAAAACAAAGAAACACAATGCGTAAGAGGCGGTCAGTTCATAAGGTGGTCAAATAACGTGAATGAGTCGCAGAGTAAACTAGAATGATGCATATTACTTCTTCCTGCTTTATCCCAATTATGTGGGGTTGGCACGACATGTTATCTCCTCCCACTCTCCTCTGTCAGCCGTCACTTCAACATTCACGCATATTACTATGCAAATTAATTATCATTAACAATATATAACTTTTGTATAATCAACTATACTTTTTTTAATTGCTGACGAACAGCAGGCAGGCTGACGGCGCACTTAATAAAAAACAGTTACTGTCACATATGGATCAGGTAAAATACCTGGTATCTGTATTTCACGCAACTGGTGATATCGATTGCGACGTCAGGGCATGCATTGCTGCCGCGTGGTCAAATTGGCGTGAGATGGCTGGTGTCATTATCGACCCCAGTTAAGTTAAGCTAGGTTAAAGGTTAGGCTGAAGAGATAGGTCTATAAAACTATCAATAGGCGTGTTCTTTTATACGACTACACAGGGTGACTTTGACAAAACCGCCCAAATTCACACAGAAGAATCTTTAGTAAAAGTTATGAGAAACATATATTTTAGTTTAGTATCATATAGTACAAAAATGTTGAGTAATCAGCATCACAAAGTTATCTAAAGAACTCGCAAATTATATACTACGGCGCGCAAGTGTCAATGACCTTTCCATCGGTACCACAAACAATGACTAGGCCGAGAACGGCGGTCATTGCATCTGTGCGAGCAACTACTACGCAATACTAATATAATTTACGCGGGAGTGACAGAGACAGGTAATAACAGGTTAACGTACGAAATTTGCACCATATGTCTATTTTGTATGATTGAATTAGTGACCATATTTTCCTTGGAATGAAATATTTTATGGTGAAAATTTGACATATAATTTTTTTTTGCAAAAATGGGTTCCTTAAATGATGTTTAGTGTGTAAAAAAATTTGGATGGTTTTGTCAGTCACCCTGAATAACTGCGTGTCATGGAGATGAATATGATGCGGTGGATGTGTGGACCGAAGCGGAAGGACCCCGTTAGGAACTCGTACATTCGTGCCAACCTTCATGCAGCCTTCATTTCGGTGACATTGCGGATAAATTGCAGGAGTGTCACCTTCGCTGATATAGTCACGTTTTTTTTTTTACGTGGGGAACAAATGTCTAGCCATGCCGCCTCCGCCGAGCCCCGGCAGGAGCGGTAGACCCAAAAAGTGCTGGTTTGACGTCGTAAAGGGTGATATGCGTACCAATGGACCGAATAACAAGGATGCCGAAGACCGTGCGAAAGCGGACCCCGGGCACCTAAGCAGAAGTTTGGGTTGCAATGAAATTAACGCTCGGATGATGATGATGACTGTCACCTCTGGATGTTTGTGACGCTCGGGGCACCGCGAACACACTGCTCTCCGTATAGGAGTAATGGAAATTGTTAACTATTGCGTTACCATAGTCAATATTTTTGGGTAAGCAACATGCCATCTGCCAATATGCATGCCATACAGTTGGTTTTGCGTTGGTGGCTGGTCGATCTTTTCTTACCCTAAGGTAAATATTTCAATAATGACGGCTGAAAATGTTCGTAACATTACTAGCTATTTCACATATAAAATTTTCTCCTAAAAACATAAAGTAGTTGAAAGGTAAAATATGTTTTAAATTCTCGCAATCACGTAATAAACACACATTAACAATGCATTTTCGTGTCGCGACGGCGTAATAATAAATCCGCTGCAAGCACAAAACAAAATAACTTTCACGCTGCAAATATCAAATGTAAATTTAACTACCTAATACGGCTTGGGTGCGCTTTAAAGCGCTGTTTATTTGATATTTGAGTGTTGTTTTTATGTGAATGTCGTTGAGAAATAAAAACGTCTGGTAGTCGCGAGCACCCCTTATGAATTGCCTATGAGTTATCCAACGCATATGTAGAATAAGTCCAATGTATCGTAGAGGGTACAGTTCTTTCTATAAACTAGTACATTATTCTCTTTCCAATTACCAATTTCATATATTTATACCAAGGTTGCCTGGAAGATATCGCCATCAGCGATATGATCGCTAGTTGTACATACAGTTTTATATGTTGGTATGTTTTCTATCTCACCTATTATGTAACGTTGAGCTTTAAGACAATAAAGCATATTCTTTTCGTTCTATAAAAAACAAGAAGAACACTTAAAAGGTTGCGCCCTTCTTTATGATTTGTGGGAATATTGGTACTATATCTACCTTTGGGCGGATCTACGAGAAGAATACACTACCTTTGTCCATATCTAGGGTATCGTAAAGTAACAAAATCATGGATTTGTTACTTCTAGCATGTGGGCTTTCAGTTTTACCTACAGGACTTAGTCCGATCCACTGACACGTAAAAAATAAACCAAGCCGTTTGTATAATTTAATTTTATTGTGGCTTTTAGGAAAACTGAAGAAAGAGAGAGGATTCCCAGAAGGACATTGTTGTGTAGAAGCATCCAAAAGTTTCTCTTTCTGATAATATTTAACAGTGAGCGCTACTTCGAAGTGAAAGAAATGAAATGCAACTCAACATTTGTAAGAAGAAGACGAAATATGGAAACGATTATTGTATTATATAATATAATACAAGATGATATGGCAAAAGAGTGTGAATGTTGGGTTGACGGCTAGCGACAGAGGAGATTGGAAGAAGAGAACATGTTGTGCTGACCCCATATAATGTGGGATAAGGGCAGGTGGAAGAAGAATATAATACATTTGATTCATGTGACCAGTATTTTTATCGTATCTACGAGTCAGACTAATTGAAACAAGTACGGAATTCTCCATTACTTAAACTTTGACAAAATAGGGGAATCCTCTTTTTATGTCTCTTATAAATTATGCATAATATAATTTAATATAATATATATTTTTAATTTTTTTTAATATGTATTTTTCTCACACAAAATTGAAGTGTATTGATTAATAGTGACACTCAACTGGCAACACCTTTAGATTTACTGTAGGTACAATACCTCGACTTACGCTACCCCGTTTTGCGCAAATTTGGATAATAAGGTCAGTCGTACCTATCGTGCACGTCCGGGGTATTACTATATACGTATTATAGTATTTTAAAGTGAAATATATATATATAAGAGGGCGCCAGAATTTTCTTCCGCCCCGGGTGTTTGTAAAATACGCTACACCATTGCATATGACTAATCACAAATTTTGTATCACACACTTTTATTTTAATCACATTTTTATGAAGGATGCTAATTACACTACATATTTAGTTATGATTCAGTATTTTACTGAGATAGAAAATCCCAAGTCATGGTAGGCAATGCGTACTCTACTTTTCCAGTCGTATGAAATGGCCTTTCTGTAAATTATTCTATATGGATGATCTTGTACGTGGCATTGCATAGAGGCAGTTTAGTTGATATAATGCACGTCGCTACCCGGTTCTGTCGCAACCTACTTATTTATAATTGTTACGGCCTTAACCAGCATACAGAGGTCTCTCCTAGCTAAGGTCAGTGCTCATTGGCAGTCTCCCTGTTAAAAATAGGGATGGGAAACATATTACTAACAAATCTTGATTTTATCGTGGATTTTTACGAGGTTTTGTTTGAGTCATTGTTCCCACGGTGGCATGCACCGTTTAGTTGTTGTCGTCTAATGTGCCTATTATAGTACAATTTCAGGGAAAAGGACAAAAACATTGCCAGGACAGGTACCGGTGATCTCAGCATGCACCTGCATGCTGAGATCACCGGTATGTGTTACCCGCCAATCCAGCTGGGACAAGCGTGGCGGATATATGTACTGTCCTTTGTCTATAGGAGGCCAGCTGTGGGACGTTATTGGATGTTACTTTTTTTCTGTTTGAATCAATACACCGGGACTTCAATTTTGACTACAATATTAACCGTCTTTGCTTTTTATACCAAGTGTGAATGTATTTGTTTTAATATTAATGACAACAAAAACAACAAAGGTTAACGAAACGTAAACAATGAATACTCTTATAACAAGTGCTAGTTTATAGAACTTAAAAAACTGTTTATAATGAATATCCGTGAAATTAGAGAGTATTAAATAAAAAAATTCTTACTGATTGAGTTTAGGTTTGTATATAATAAGTTACTTGCGCTTCGACAGGACCGTTTTAATAAAGGAAAACTTTACAATCTTACAGGTCAGGCAGCATCAACTAGACAAAAACTCAGGATCTCATAAACAAATCTCATAACAAGCCATCAAAAACTAAACTTGTAAAAAAACCAAGTCTCGCAACTCAGTTCATCTATCGTAAAAATGTTGTGAGATCCATATAATACCAAGTCGGTTACTTTATTAAGTCCCTACTTAAGGGACCTTCTGTCTTAAGTTATTACGTACATAGCTTTTTTTTACGGGGGGGGGGGAATCCTCATGGACTACCTCCACCTGGGGAAAGGCGGAGGGGCGTGCCGGACTCTTACCGGCTAAAACCACCACCCCGGTGTCTCCTCACACGTGCGCGCGGGGCCGCGGGAATCCAAATTCTTCCGCAGCCCCACACTCGTGCAGGCCCGGTCTGTCCGGGCCTCGTCTCTTGCACGGGGTAATGAGGTGTTCAGCTACCCCGTGCATCGCCTCAGAGGCGCGCGCCGACACCCGCACCCGCCTCCGCCTCGGGTCCATCGAATAGGGGGCGGGGACTTCCCCAAGTCCCTCGCTCCTGGACCCATTCATGGGGGCCGGAAAAGGGCGTTGTCCGCCCTTCCCCTGCGCCCGGTGCGCCTTCTGCGGCCGGGGAAGGCAGTCGAGATCTCCCTCTCCCGTTCCGCAGTTTCCTTCTGCGACATCACGTCCTCGCAGAAGGACACCACCGCGTCCCACGACTCTGCGCTACCGACCATCCTCCGCACTACGGCCGGCAGCGACAGATCGCCCCCTACTTCATTTATGAGGATACGGCGCTGCTCCTCCCAAGCTACACACTCGGCGAGTGTGTGTTGCACCGTATCCTCCCCGCAATGGACGCAGTGGTGGCACCGAGCGTCCGGCTCCCTGTCTATGCGGCACAGGTATTTGCCGAAGCAGCCATGCCCCGACAGCACCTGCGTCACCCTAAACGACAGGGAGCCGTGCCTTCTCCCGAGCCAGTCGTCGAGTACTGGCCGGATCGCCTCGACGGTAGCGAGGCCGGCGGTAGGGCGCAGAAGCCTTTGCCGCCATTTACGTACATAGCTAACCTAACAACATTTTATAGTGACCATATCAATATTAAAAATATTTTATGTTTTAAATAAAATAGATTGATTTGGCAATCAGGCTTCTAGTTTCATCCACAACGAAGTTATAGCGGGTCGAAAATGGCCTGAACTGCTTCGAGAAAAGGATAGTACGGGCGTGTCGCTTCTTTGCTCGACTTGGCGGGGGCAATGACGTGTCCCCAAATCTGTTGTTTTTGCATGAAATTGAATAAATCTATTTACCATAATAAGAATATTATTGATGATAATTAATTTTTAGAGCAGAAAAAATACAATATACATATTTTCCGTGGTGTGAGAATGAAAAAAAATACTTATTTAAATATTGTTATGTATTATTTATATATTATTTAATAAACAACCGTATTTGATAAAGTAAAAATTGAAATATACTTTTGATGTTCATTGAATAAAAAATAATAAAACGTTTGCGTTGTAACCCTTAAGAAAACCCTTGGAAGATATCTGTAGTGCAGTATGTATAGGTCAGTGTTGAGTGGGCAGCGAGGTCGGCACGGGTAATTTGGTTTTCTTTCATGTCTACCATAAATGCGACCTTTATTGCCATGAATACCATGAATTGTTGCTTTATCCCCGTCCTTTTAAGTGGTTGTGTCTAGTTTTTGAATTATTAACCTATTATTATATCGGCTTAATAACTAGGAAATTATGGTTTTGAAATTGTATGAGTGTAATTTTTTTTAAATGCTATGTTTCATTTTGTTTTAAAAACTTTTTACCTACCTTGTGTATGTTTTTGTAACCAATAAATTTTTATTCGCTTTCAACTGAATATAATACAAACATACTACATTTGGTAGTGTGTACAGCATAAAATATTTGCGTGATCTGATTTTTTTATTTTGGTTTTAATGCACCTTTCTGTCACTTGTATAATATTTAAAACACAAGCGTGCGATACGCGGTTTCACAATGCCTGTCTTAAAAATACGACCGAGTAAATGTTGAATTGCAGTTATTCTGTCACACCGCTCCATCAGCGTATGCTTTCTCAATGATGTGTGTAAAATTATTTCTTCTCAATGAGTATCTTTTACTTAAACCAGTTAAGTGATATTGGCTACTAGTAACTTTGTGGGGCTAAAGAGTGTTGAGGGCTGTTTTATAGAAAACCGCATTAGCAGTACCATGTCGAAACTACGCGGAGAAGCAAATGTGTAACACTAGGCTCATTCGTCTCCTTCCTATCACATTTTTGTGACGCTGGCCATTGATTGCAACGACATCAACAAGAACGCATTCTTTCATATTTCGGCCAGACAATGCGCAGAGATCTCGCGGTGGTTCACCAACAAGACGGACCGATCAAGTGAAAGACTCTTCGTCATCCAAATTCTAAACGGTTATAGGATATGCGCCGGACAGAAGCCGGTGGAGACAATCACGTCAGATGCAACCTTGGTGCTGACCATGATCCTTAATCTTGAGAGACCGATCCCAGAGAGGTCAGTGATTGCAATGATTCTTATACAGACTTAAACGTCGATAGCCAATCTATCTCACAGTAGACTTGAATTTTCTTTGTGAGAGTTTTTATGATCTGAGTCAAGCCAATATGCGATTCTTGCTGAGCAACTGTCGAAAATAAACATTGAATACAGTGCAAACGGGGCAAAAGGAATTGGGAACTCGATCATCTAGGATTATCTGAAGCATCGGTACGAGTAAATTAAACATGAAATTCAATTAATATAAAGGAGGCGGCGGCGAGTTATCGCTGCGAATAAAGGGCCCGATCCCCCCCTCTCCTAATTAAAATGTATTGCTTTATTTAACTCATTTTCCACTTACAATGACATCGCGAGACCAAAGTTCCAAGTTTTTAATCTGGTTGCCTTCGAGTAGCGTCTTAAGATTGCAACATCTTCATGCAAATATGAGACTTATTTGCATGATTATAAAGTAGGAATCAGCTTAATTTAGGTATCGTGGAGAAAATTCCGGATGGCCAGGTTTGAAGACGGAGTCGGAGCGGTATGGTTTGGAAGATTCGTTCCTTACTGAGCCTTTGATGACTCAACTTAATTATGAAAAATTGATTGCAATAAAAAGTATGCGTAAATAATAAGTAACATATAATGCTTTTGTAATTGAATTGTAATTGAAAGAACTCGGAATTTCCAAAGACTTAATTTTTAAAAAAATAAATAGAATTAGGGGTTGATATACTACAACAATCTTTTCATTTATCCATGCCATAAATAAAACAAACTAACTTAAAATTGATAAATTTATCTTTAACAAGTCATTTCCTTTTGATCTTATACAATAGTAAAATTTATTTCCAGGTTCAAAACATCAAGCCTCGTAAGGAACGCACCAAGTGGAGTAACAAAGAGGTATTTGCGGTCTTAAGATCCAAACATTAGTTTTTAAGGGTCTTATTTTGTTTTGTGCCATTAAGGAGAACGAGTCTTGATAGAATTAGCTCAGTGCAATAAAATTAATCGGCGCACTAAAGGTTTCGGAGTGTTCAATGTGCGAAAGTTCTGTTTTGAGTTTAACTTTACACGTCGCTTTTAATGTTTACGTAAAGAAAGTTCTCGAAATTTGGCAATTGTGTTCAATTGTGTGAGCAAAAGGGTTAGGGGATTTCGTATTTTTGTTTAATATAACTTAATTGACACTCAGAGTATATAAGAGCTCAACCACTTACTATGTATGTTGCATTACAATAAAAGCTGTGCTTGTATTGTTTCTTCTTCTTCTGTTTCTTGCGAACGGTTTCATTTTCTGTTAAGCTAGCGACGCTTTAAGAACAAAACTGAGTGACTGTTCTCACCGCCTATACGACCAGATCGACATACATAATATGTCTTATTACTTAGTAGTTCGATATTGTTGTTATTATCAATCTAAAACTTTTGAGGTCATTGTCATTTCATACTGTCTGTTAAAAAACTTCTCTGCTCTTTAATTGGTGGAACTCCGCTTTTGTATTGGGGACTGTAGGTCAAAAATAAACTTTTTTAAACTGTAAAGACTAAAAACTATACCTATTCAGTGTTTCACTAAAGGGAATGTATAAAAAAAAACAATAAAATAAGCCTCGGGACAATATTTGATCTCGAACCCTCAAAGAGATGCTTAGAATATAACCGTCGACCTCCGAGACACAACGGCTTTCTTCGAACGCCTGCGATGGTCACAGACTCGATTCCTGTTCCGGGTACCAAGCTTTCATAGAGTACAAATGTATTTAATTTATTTTTAATTTTTTAATTTTTAGTATTTGTTTGTGAAACATAACTATATAATTATAGCAGTTGTCTAGTACCCTTCATTCACACAAGCGTTTTGCTGGTTGGTTTGGACTAGATGGAGCTGCGTGAATTGTCTTAGTATTATCTATTAATTTATTTATATATACTCGTGTGAAGTAGGCGCTTGAGAAAAGATGTAAAGGTTTATATAAAATAATTTGCGATTTTGTGTATAGTGTTTATAGCCGGCAATTATAACATAATCCCGTATCATAACACTAAGTAATAATTCATGGGAACGGCCCGAACGCCGGCGGCAATTAGACCCTTAAGACGCCGAGGACCCCAAACTGACACTGATAAGGACTCATAAACCCTTAATAGTGTTAATGTGGTGATACAACGTACAATCGTCTTAAATATTGTATAGATAATATTCAAAACATCTTAATGTTTTATCAAAATATTTTCATGTTTTTATTCATTTCAAATTTATGAATTACTTTTTTTAGTTAGGATTAAACTATTTATGGCATATATAGTTCAGTATATTTTTTGATCCTAAAACGCGAAATAACAAACTTTATTTCACGGAGATGCTCTTTTTGCGAGTTGAGTTGTTGCGTTAATCGCGGGGAAATCAATGAATATACAAACCACGCTGTGCTCCTAACGCCTGAAATTTATAGTAATCAAGTAATTAAGACTTCAGAAAATACATTGTTATTTATTTAACAACACAGCTGATGAATGTAAAGTACAGTTGCAGACTTTTATTAATACATATAATGTTCAACCCCAGGTGGGATAAAGCAAGTCACCTGCAAGAAGTTCTAGTGTAAGTATTTAAATGGCCATATCTCTCAATCTAGGTAGCTTTTCCCTTAGCGAGTAAAATCTTTTGATCTTCCTAGCTATTCATATTCTCGTTTAGGAGTCCGATTTGACTGTTATATAGTCAACATCATCACCCTAGCGTTATTAATCCCGGTTGCAACCGAAACTTTCGTTCCAGGGTCCGCTTTCTGACTTTTTGTACTCTACTTCGCACAGTCTTCAGCATCCTTGGTAGTCAGTCTATTGGCACGCATATCACCCTTTACGACGTCAAGCCAACACTTTTTGGGTCTTCTCCCCCTGCTGGGGTCCGGCGGAAGTAGCATAGCCAGACATTCGTTTTCCACATAAGAAGCCGGTTGCCGCAACACGTGACCATACCAGCGAAGGCGACACTCCTGCAAGTTATCTGAGATGTCACCGACATAAAGGCTGCCACGGATGCGAGACTTCCTAACACGGTCCTTCCGCGTCTGTCCCCACATCCACCGCAGCATATTCATCTCTGTAACACGCAGTTCCTACTTATGTCGCTCTAGCACCGGTCAGGTTTCACAGCCGTATAAAAGGACAGGCCTAATGATATTTTTCTTCAGCTTTACCGACATCCTGGGGTCACTAATGACACCAGTTACCTCACACCATTTCGCCCACGCGGCAGCAATGCATGCCCTGACGTCACAATCGATGTCACCAGACGCGTAGAATACAGATCCCAGGTATTTCACCTGGTCCGCACGCTCGACCATGTCGACCGTCTATACTTACGGGTGTGGGATCTGTGGGGTTACAGGCCAAGTACACGGTTTTCACCACATTGAGCTTTATACCACCGTTCTCAAATTACTCCATCCTCGCCTTTACGCGTCGCACCAATCCACCCTTGTCCGCATGTGCCAGTGCGATAGCGTCAGCATACATGAGCAGCCATGGGGACTGATCATGTACGCTGCAGTAGGAAGTCGATTTGGGTAGCATTCCTCCCGCTCTTGTAAGTGATGAGAGAGAATGCTACCGCGAGCATATGCTCGGGTCTTTTTTTGAAATTCGTGTTCACGATGGCAAGGTCGGCGGCCACACACGTATTGAGGATGTCCTCTCCTTCCACGTTGCGGCTACCGTACCCAAATCCACCGTGACCACGCTCAAATTCTCCACATCCCTTTCCCGTTCAGGTCATCTCCCAAAATGATCCCTTGTGATAGAGAGATTCCACTGAGCACTTCTCCGAGTAGATTCCAAAACCCTATCTTATTGGCGTTGCTAACTACACCCGACCTGTATCGTGTAGGCACTTGTAAAGTGGGTAAGTCCCCCATCGATAAGCACCCTAACGACCATAAGCCGGTTGCTACAGTGCTTCACCTCCAAGGTATCGTCCTGTAGCTCCTCCGAGAGCACTATGGCGACCCCATTCTCCCAACCAGGTGTACCTGTGCAGATTAGCTTGTAGCCATCCCCAATGAACCGGGATCTGCTGGCCTTCCACCGAGTCTCCTGCAAGAACGCAACGGCCACCCTCCGCCTGGAGAGCACATCGGCCAACTCTCTCACGCGTCCGGTTAGCGTGCCTATGTTTCCTGTTGCGAAGCTAAGTTTCTTTTTGGTTGGGACTAATAGTCTTTAGCCGTGCTCGGTCACGGCACGGTAGCTATTGTCCACTTATCACAGGAGTCGGACGAAGAGCCTGCGCGTCGTTTCGAGGCGACGCTCCATTCGTGAACAAGCCCTTTCTTGTACGTGACATATTATCATATTTGGCAAATTTTGACTTTTACGGGAGCGACTGCCGTCTGACCTCCCAACCTCTAAAAGAAAACCGAATGGTGTTCTTGCCTAGTTGTATGCAAACTAGCAGAGAGAGAGTAGTCCATCAGTCGCCTTCTACGATTCCCCTGGAATGAAATGGGGTGACCCTATTCTTCTCACCTGCCGCAAATTATTTATCACGTCTGTAGTTTTCGTTAAAAATAATTTAATTAAATGATTCAAAAAGGGTCTAAAATAATATAAATAAATAAAACGTTGCCATACCAAATATGGCAAAGTTTAAAACTCGTATCCCTGAATAAAATGTATTTCCTAAAGTTAATCCGGACGCATTCGCTGCGAAGATCATCCTGGGCCATAAAGCAGCCACCTTGCGGCCCCAAGTTTTTAATCTGTTGAGAAAATCTCACTTAAAACCCAACACGAACCACTTAAAATAGGATTACCCTACTACATTTAACTTAAAACGAACGTCGTTTGTTTTTAAATGTGGTAAGGTATTTTGGTTATTCGCGAATAAAGGTGTGTAATTCGATGACCTATCGACCTATGTTAGTGGACCCTTAGGGTCTTAATTACCAAATTAATGTGCGTGAAAATGCAAAGAATACAAGAATTCCACATCAATGTAAATAATTTATTAAAATTATGATCATGAATTAATAATATTGAAGAGTTATTATAGTAAAAATTAAATCAAGTTTTTAAATTATTCATTTTCATGTTTATTTTAAACTAAGTCTTCAATCGGTATACACGCCAGACCTAAATAAAAATAGCGCTACTTACCTCTACTACGAACATACAGGTATCTTCTTTTGCTAGTGCAGTGAACAAGGGCCACGTTTAGTTTTCTTTTGGAATTTTGTAAGTTGGCTTTTCTGAGAAAACTAATATAGTATTATATATTAATATAGTATTATATTATACACTAATGTATTATTTTTGTATCTTATTCGCCAAGAAAAGGAAGATTCACCGACAATGAGGTTTTGTCGTGTTTCCCCCAGCTTAAAATTGCAAGCTTTGGATGCAAATATAATATAAGATGGGCATCATTCCGCCAGCCATTTATTATCCCTAGGTGATTCTACACCCATCGAAAGACCAGCTAGCACTATTTTAGCTGGCAATATACGTAACGCACATTTCTCGCCACTCCTGACTAAGGTGATCAGTGAAGGAGCTTGGAAGGTTTTGTAACAGGTAACCGACTCGCGGATTTGAAAATTTGAAATTGTTCGTGAACATATGCTAATCCAACTACGAGACTTACACGAGCCTGACGCGTAGGGCAGACAATACGTTAAGACATTATTTTTCTTTTTTTACTGTTAACGAACAGCAGGCAGGCTAACGGCCCACTCAATAGCAGGTTCTGTCGCCTATATGTTTATGACGCTAAGGGCACCGCGAACACGCTGCTGTCTGGATAGGGATACTGGAACCTGGGTCACTTATCCGGAATATAACACAATGTTATTATGGCGGCATACTTGTAGTTTAGAGACTGTTATCCCATCTAGATGGGCTTGGGGCTCTAAAACTTACCTAGGGTTATTTTGTCAGTCAGGATTTCTCGTTTCAAGCTCTCTTTGCTATAAAAGTAAGTATACCCTATGAATTTAGTAAGTGTGGCTCACGAGGACCTTTCATCGAGTGCTTTAAGTTGAATCAATAGGCCATTATTCTTAAACAAACTGAACATTTTACGAGCGCCCCCTATCGCGGAGGAAGTAATTAAGTGTCGGTGTAAAAATGTAATTTGTGCAGTTCGGTTGTAAATCACAAGCGGATCCGTGCGCCGTAACATGTCAAAATGGACGAAAAGCAGGCTCGGCGCAGTTAATGCTTAAAGATGTAAAATTTTCAGACAAGTGTCATTTGTTTGTTAGATATGTTCTGGTTCTGTATATGCGGCAGTTCTGTAGCATATAAGCCTTTTTAATATGATAATTATTTATTATCTTCCCACAAAATACGCTAGAATGATATAAAAAATATACGAAAATATTAAAGAACCCTAAGCCCGCCTGCATATCAACCCCCCCCCCCCCCCCATCCGGTCTTTAAATATGCCGCCTTAAGAACCTTGCATTGTATTTCGGCTTAAGTGACTCAGGTTCTGGTTCTTCTGTGGTGGTAGTGAGCTAGCGATGACCCTGATGTAGATGTATACTAATAAGTGGGCTGTCAGCCTGTCTAATAAGCAGCAAAAAGCACAAGTAGTAGAAAAGGTATAGCTCAAATAGGTATAATTTGTGCAATGGTATACCCAGCCTCCGTCTCTTTAGCTAAAACTCATTTATGAAGTCTTACAAGTAAGCTACAATTTATGTCTGCTTGCGTGTGGAAATTTTTCAAACCGAAAGATTGTAGCTCCTTACATACTTTATTTTTACATTCTTTACGACATTGAGCATAGTGGGGGGTAAAAAGCTGAAGTACATATATAAAAAAAAACTGATTTTTGTTATTTCAGAGGCGACACCTGAGATATTATTTAAAATTTCAAATGAATATTTTACCTGCGCAAGCGCACGTTTGTGGTGCTAATGAATAAATATTGCATCAAGTAACACTGAAGCACAAAGTACATAATATAACTGAAGTGAAGAGACGGAACCCTTATACAGTAACTATAAAAAATCAAAGCAATAAAAATATTTAACTTTCAAATTTCGAACAGTTGACCTGATTAATGGGAGACATGCATCCATACAAAGGAATCAACAACCATCAAATTTGCACCCTTTTCCATTATAATAAGGTCTAGATTCTAATACATCAATTTATTTTATAATGGTAATTAAAATTGAACTAGTGTAGATTTTTGTGTGAATGGTGTTTTAAAGAGCAGCCTGTATGTTCAACTTATCTCAATCAACAGTGCGTAAACGTAAGGTTTTTTCAATGTTTGTCTCCATGCAACGTTTTCATAGCACGTCACATTAAATGTATTACTAAAATGTTTGAAAATGTGTATTTAAAACTGTGAGGGTGTAGAGACCCTTTTAAATCTCTGTCCCATGGACTTCGGGTCCAAGTCAACGTCACGTGCATGCAAGAAAATTCTATCCATCCTGTTTCTATCTCTATAGCTCGCAAAATATGTACGTATGTCGCACGACCGACAGCTGTTGGAGTAAGCTAGTCCTAGAGTAAAGACCGCGTCTTCGGACACGTCGTGTAAGACGCCCTCCAGCCCGTTGGACCGATAGCATTAAAAAGGTAGCTGGTAGGGGATGGATGAGAAAAGTGGTGGATCCGGTGTTATGGGGTGATCTTGGGGATGCGTATGTCCAGCAGTGCGTGACGTAATGCTATTGATTGTTTCTATCTCTAGATTGGGGGTTTACACTCAAACAAACATGTAAATAATTAAGAAAATCGGATTGATTGCGATACAGCATGTGGCCGTAAAGTCAATATAGCACGATAATTAACTATTTCTAATAAGCATAAACTTTATCCCGCCAACATCTCCCTTACGTTATAATTCACATACAAATGGTCATTTTGGAACCATATATCTCGAAGGTCCACTAAACAACATGTGGCGTACAATTTAAACTCAAGCCGGGGTAACCCTAAACTATATAGTGCAATAAAACTAAAACTATCTGTTTATTAGCGACAGTATCCGATAGATGGCGATTTATATTGTAATTTTGGAAATGAGTGCGTATTCTCTATACTACATGTCGTGACTTCTCTTAAATAAGAATTATTTAAATATAAACGTGGTCGTGGTACTAAAATGGAGCAATCAAATTTGTAATTATACAGATGAAAATAATAATATCGCTTTTCAGAGACACTAAATTACAAAACTAGAATTTTAAAAGCTTTAGATCATTTTAAATTTACTATTAGTCTGAAGTTATTCAAAAGAATAATCGAACTTTTTATATAATGATTCCCCATTAAACATTTTGTCGACCTCCTGGAGTAACGGACAATGCACGTCGGTACGTTCCCGTCCAGCGTCTGGGTGTTTATGTATAATATGTATTTATTTACAAAAAAATTTTGTATGCATAACACAAATGCTATGCAACTTATTTGGGACTAGATGGCGTTCTGTGAAATGTCCGAATATGTTTAATTGTTTATTATTTCTCAATTACCATAATAATGTTCCAAATATTGATAATATAGTAGAACCTTTTTGTAAAAATGAGCTTAAAGACGTTTCAAGTATTTTGCCAATAAGTTTAAATATGTTATTGACATATATTCGGAGCCCAAGTCAACCTCACCTGCAAGTCGGCGCACACTGCTGAATAACGGACGAGGCACTGACGACGGCTTACCTATTGGGGTTCCCCAACCCCAATACGAGTTAACAAACCCTAATACCCCCCGGGTCAGACGGCAGTCGTTCCCGTAAAAACCAAAACCAGCCAAATGTTATGGCCATACAACGAATGCGAGATGGTATAAAGGCTAGGGCGCCGCCATTTAAGGGCGCGCAAGAGCTTCGCCCGGCTCTTGTGAGAAGTGGACAAGCGCTACCGTGTCATGGGCGGACACGGCTAACGATGCTAGCCCCAACTCACACAGCGCAAACATCTCGAAAGCTCCGCTACATGGAACATAGGCACGCTAACCGAACACGTGAGAGAGTTGGCCGATGTGCTCTCCAGGCGGAGGGTGGCTGTGGCATTCCTGCAGGAGACTCGGTGGAAGGCCAGTAGATCCCGGTTTATTGGGAATGGCTACAAGCTGGTCTACATAGGTCTACCTGCTGGGGAGAATAGGGTTGTCATAGTGCTCTCAGAGGAGTTCTAGAACGACATTTTGGAAGTAAAACTTCATAGCGACCGGCTTATGGTTGTTAGGGTGCTTATTGATGGGATAGTTACCCACTTGATAAGTGGCTACGCGCCACAGGTCAGTTGTGACGACGCCGATAAAATAGCATTTTGGAATCTACTCGAAGAAGTGCTCCGTGGAATCCCATTATCACAGGGGATCATTTTAGGGGGGTGATCTGAACGGTCATGTGGGTGAGGGATGTAGGGAGTTTGAGCGTGTTCACGGTGGATTTGGGCACGGTAACACGGAAGGGGAGGAAATTCTCAATACGTATGCGGCTGCCAACCTGGCAATCATGAACACGTATTTCAAAAAAGACCCGAGCATCTTATCACCTACAAGAGCGGGAGGAATGCTAACCAAATCGACTTCCTACTCACTAGGAGACACCACATCAGCAAAGTGGCCAACTTCTGCGCTAAGCCTAGACACGCATGCCGAGCGCTTTCAGTGCCGAATCAGGTGGTGGCTGCTTGATGAGTCGCTTTAGACGTCGTAGGGGTTAATTTGCGTGCCAATGGACTGACCACCAGAGATGCCGAAGATCGTGCGAAGTGGAGAAGAAAAAGTCGGATAGCGGACCTCGGGCGCCTAAGCGAGAGTTTGGGCTGCAACCAGGATTCAACAGCAAGGTGAAGATGATTGTCAATTGATACAAAAATCAGTACTAATGGGTATTAGTAAGTAGTAATTTAATTTCGATAGTTTGATTTAAAGTAGTTTAATTATTAAATAATTAGTACTCATCATTTCAGCCGGAAGACGCCCACTGCTGGACAAAGGCCTCCCCCAAAGATCTCCACGATGATCGGTCCTGCGCTGCCCTCATCCAACCTATCCCGGCGATCTTGACCAGATCATCGGTCCATCTTGTGGGGGGCCTACCAACACTGCGTCTTCCGGTACGCGGTCGCCATTCGAGGACTTTTCTGCCCCAACGGCCATCAGTCCTTCGAGCTATGTGCCCAGCCCACTGCCACTTCAGTTTTGCAATCATCCGGGCTATGTCGGTTACTTTGGTTCTCCTGCGAATCTCCTCATTTCTGATTCGATCTCGCAGGGAAACTCCGAGCATAGCCCTCTCCATTGCTCTCTGAGCGACCATGAGCTTTCTCATAAGGCCCATAGTTAGCGACCACGTCTGCGTTCCGTATGTCATCACTGGCAACACACATTGGTTAAAAACCTTCGTCTTGAGACACTGCGGTATTTGGGACGAAAAGATTTTACGGAGCTTCCCGAACGCTGCCCATCCGAGTTGGATTCGACGAGTGACCTCTTTCGCGAAATTGGACCTGCCTAACTGGATCGTTTGACCCAAGTAGACGTATTCGTCAACAATTTCGAAAGTACACTTCCCAACTGTTACGGGGGTAGGTGCGACATGGACATTAGACATGATTTTCGTCTTGTCCATGTTCATTTTGAGACCTACTCCTTGGGAAGCTGTATTGAGGCCATCAAGCATATGGCTTAAGTCTTCCATGGTTTCAGCCATGATTACGATATCATCTGCGAATCTAAGGTGAGTGATGTACTCACCGTTAATGTTGATGCCCAGTCCGTTCCAGTCCAGAAGCTTGAAGACATCTTCCAACGCAGCAGTGAACAGCATCGGCGATATGACATCGCCTTGTCTGACTCCCCGCTGCAGTCGGATAGGCTTCGAGTTCTGATCCTGGAGACGGACTGACATGGTGGCGTTTTCATACAAACACTTCAACGCTTTGATGTATCGATAATCAATGTGGCACCTCTGGAGAGACTGAAGCACCGCCCAGGTCTCGATCGAATCAAAGGCTTTCTCATAGTCCACGAACGCCAAGCATAGTGGCTGGTTATACTCCTCCGTCTTCTGTATAACCTGCCGCAGCGTATGTATGTGGTCTATGGTGCTAAAACCTTTTCGGAATCCGGCTTGTTCGGGAGGCTGGAAGTCGTCAAATCTGCGCGCGAGACGATTCGTGATGACCCTTGAAAACAGCTTGTAAACATGGCTCAGAAGTGATATCGGTCTAAAGTTCTTCAAAAGGGTTTTGTCGCCCTTTTTGAAGAACAGCACCACTATACTTCCGTGCCAGGCCTGCGGCGTTTTGCCATCGAGGATGACGGAATTAAATAGCTTCTGGAGGATTTTAAGCACAGGAGTACCACCAGCTCTCAGAAGCTCGGCTGTAATTCCATCATCACCCGGCGCCTTGTTGTTTTTAAGCTGTTTAAGGGCCACACTAATCTCGTACAGACTGACGTCTGGGATATCTACGGTGTAGTGTCGGGTTAATTTGGCTCTTGGGTCTTTAGCCTTGTTGTTAACAGGTGCCCGTGTGGTCGTGTATAGCTGTCCGTAGAACTTCTCGACTTCCCTCAAAAGTTCGGGTTTAGACGAAACGACCCTGCCGTCGTCGGTCTTCAGCTTCGTCAGTTGGCTCTGCCCAATAGACAAGTCTCGTGCGAATACTTTAGAGCCCTTGTTACGCTCTATAGCCGCCTTTACACAGTCTGTGTTATGGCGGCGGATATCGCGAGTCAAGGACTTGGAGATCTGTCTATTTAGCTGCCTATACTGGGAAGCATCGTCCGGGGACTGAAGGGTCATTTGACGTCTCACATCCATCAATTTGAGAGTAGAATCTGAGATTTTTCCGGTTCTTTTTGAACGGCTGGCCTTGAAGAATTTAGACCCGGCCGTTTGAACAGCTTCCACGAACCTGTTATTATACTCGTCCACGTCAACGCAGTCACCGAGGCATTCGAAGCGGTTTTGCAATTCGAGTTGAAAGTTTACCGGGTTTTGGATCTGTATGGGTGCAGGTCGGAGCGTAGACTTCACCAGTCGAGACCTCTCCAATTTTGGATTGATATTCAATGTGCCTCTTACTAAGCGGTGATCACTCCCAGTTTTCACCGAATTGATCACAGAGACATCATTGAATATCTGTCTTTTGGTCGACATAATGAAGTCAATCTCATTTTTGGTGGCACCATCGGGACTAATCCAAGTCCATTTGCGTTGTTCTGGCTTCATGAAGAAGGAGTTCATCATATACAGGTCCTCCTTCTCCATGAAGTCGGCCAGCATCTGGCCTCGGGTGTTCCGATTTCCGAACCCAAATTGCCCCACTCTCAACTCATCGCCGCTACGTTTCCCCAATTTTGCGTTGAAGTCTCCCATGACAACGTTAAAGTGGGTTTTAGAAGTGTGGATGGCTGTTGAGATGTCCTCATACATGGCTTCCACCTCTTCGTCAGGATGTGTCGAAGTCGGAGCGTAAACCTGAATGACCTTCAACGAATACCGTTTGGTAATTTTGAGTATTAGGTACGCTACCCTAGTCGAAACACTCCCCACCTCAGTAACGTTGTTCACAAGAGACTTGTGAACGAGAAACCCGACACCACCTTGGGACAGTTGGTCGCCCTCCCGGAAGTAGAGCAGATTTCCGGAATTTAGGATTATTGAGTCCTCTCCCTGTCTTCGGACTTCAGATAACCCCACAACATCCCATCGCAGTCTGCTCAAAACTTCCTCCAGTTCCTCCAACTTCTCGTTGGTCCGCAGTGTCTTGACATTGTATGTTGCCAGGGCCAAAGGTCGTCGTTCTTGGTAGCGAATCCGAACCCGGGGATTCTTCGCACCCCCTGCCCCGTCGCTTATGTGGCTGCTACCGTGACCACCACGAACGGGGCCGCCGGGGACTAGGGGCCGGAGCCTGTGTGTATCTGTCATTTTAGGGGGGGGGTTTTGCCATAATCGCCACGCTTGGCAGGCGGGTTGGCGATCGCAGTATTCGCAGTTGGTGATGCTCTCACGGAAAGATGTTGCTGCCCATCCTCCGTTCTTTCTATCCCTTAGTCGTCTCTTACGACACCCAAGGGAGGAGATGGGGTGGTGCTATTCTGGTGCGACACCACACACTACAACAGTGACAATAAAAGGTAGTAATTAATGGGCAACTACAACATAGTTTACAAAGTATTCCAATTTCACACAACTATTTTTAAACTCTACACATATATATGAGCGACACCAATAAAAATTCCAATAAACTAAAATAAACGATAATGATCCATTATAATACATGATAATGACAGTTGATTTGTATTATCTTTATAAACACTATTATTAATGGAGTATGTTTTATAATAACTTATCTATTAGTACTAATTAAAACAAAATATAGTTATAAGTTACATAGCCGCCAAAACCGTATATCCGTTTTCGGCGAGTTTTCTTAGATTTTGTAGGGAATAGGTATAAAGCCCGCGGAGTGACAATGTCTTGGTCAGTATCGGGATCGGGTGACTGATGAAGTGCCTCCGCCCCGGCCTCTGGCGCACTATTGCCCCCAAGAGAACACTTTCTTAGTGCACAACGCGAACAATAAAACGATGGAGACTAACATCATTTATTAGTTTAAAAAAAATTATGAAAGCTTATAGTATTTTTTTATTGCTGTAGAACAGAAGACAGGCTGACGGCCCACTTAGAATTTAGCAGTTACCGTCGGCAATGGGTGTTTGCAACGCCAGTGGCATCGCGAACACGCTGCTGTTCCAAAGGGTTCAGGAACTTAGGTCACTAATGCTGGAACACAACATTAAGTTATTATGTCGGCATGCTTAAGACTAAAGGTGGTTGCCATCCAGACAGGCTTGGGGAACTACCATATAGCTAGGGTTGGTTGTTTTGTCGCCTTTTACGACAGGCCGACCCTGGCCGTAAAGGTAAGTATTCTTTCTCCGTCCCTGCACGAATAAAAAGTATATATGCGAAAATGTATATATGCGAAGATTCGTCGCTCATATACTACACAGCAAGACCTGTTAGGAGGCGATGATCTATGAAAAAGTCATGCAACAGAAACAGGCCACCGAGTGGGAGAAGGAGGGAGACGTGGCGGTGCTACCTATTCGTAGGCGTGGAACTGATAGGCAAAGCTTGCGTAATCGAGGGATTCTAGCCGGGAGCCTAGCTGGTGGAGGCAGTGGTGCATCCCACCTCGAAACTATCAATCGGGTATCGTATCACCCGTATAAACCGGGAAAATGTCACCAGAGACATATTTCTCTGGTGACGCACGAGCCGGGAGTCTTGAATAGTAAGGACCAAAAGTTGACCCTGTGTCCTCCTACATAAGGCGTGGGTTTTAGTCAGTATACCGGTTCGATCGTCGCTGATACTGGCTCGTATATCTCAGTCCAGTAGCCCAAAAGCAGCCGTCGTAGGATTAGAACGATCAGGCTGGGATAACCATGTCGGCTTGCCCTCGAAATCCGGCGTGGTAATGCCGTCTGTATGCATTAGTCATTCTGTTTCCCGAATATATTAAATAATATACTGGGAAAATAGAACACTGGGGAACAAGAACATATTATTTAATCTATACTCTATACTACTATTATAAAGAGGAAAGATTTGATTGTTTGTTTGTTTGTTTGTTTGCTTTGAATAGGCTCCGAAACTACTGACGCGATTTAAAAAATTCTTTCATTGTTGGAAAGCTACACTATCCCCGGGTGACATAGGCTATATTATATTTTCAAAAAAATTAGGGATCCTTACTAAAACTCCAATAATGTAACCCAAAGTGTAAAAAAAATACCTAAAATATTATTTAAATCGCGTGCGTTGCGAAAACTATTGATGATAGAATAAAATAATGTACTACAACTTTGCAGAACACATCATTATTTACAAAAAGTGTCGCGACAGCATATGTCTAACTATTATAGTTATGCCACAATAAGTGTTTTTTTATTTTAAAAATTTAATTGAAATGCCGCCCCTAGAAAAGGCTCTTTATTTGGATCTTGGTATTAATCCTTATCAAAATAAATTACTTCATATTCAAAACTGTTTCAATACCTTAATATAACTTTTTGAATTATTCAATTCGGATATTCCATTCGAAAGATATCACGAGTTTAAAAATGTAAGTATTAGAAAAATGTTGCGTGGTAGCCGCTCACCCTGTTCGGCTAGCTAGGCAGTACCTTATGCAATGTAGGCGTACGTCACTGGGGTTTTTACAAAAATTTGAATACTTATTAAAAAATAACGAAAAATAAATAAAAAGTAATAACAAAAAAATCATTAAAATAAAAGCTCATTAAAATAGAAATAATAAAAAATCATTAAAATAGAAATAATAATATTCAAACTTTCTTTATAATTTTATTTTTTAGTAACCTGATGCAAATATAAGGGTTTGCCCTCAGAGGCGCTCCTCTGTCCGAGGAGTGCACGGGTGTGCGTACCCGAGGTGCCCGAGCATCCGTCGCTTCACTCCCCTCTCCGTTCGAGGCGACAGAGTCCTACCTTTTTTTCCGTCTACCTCTTACATCCTTTCCAACTTAGCTCTCTGTTCGTGGCGTGGTCCCCGGTGGGATGGTTGCGAATACTGATTGGGGTCCCGGGTTCTACCCTGGGACCTGATTTGGTAGTCGAAACCATGCCTATTTCGACTGCGCCTGCACAGAGAGTGTTCCCGGGGCGGGAATTGCATCCTCGCTGTCGGTTGGTCTTGCTGGGCAGGCTACGACGTCAGGCGGCTCTGATTTTTCTGGAGTGTCGTCTGGTAGTCGTACCCACGTCTGACTAGCACGCGACGGGGATGGTAGTCCCATCCGGAATTGGCCGCGGACCTGTCGCTCCCGGCCCTGGTTCTGTCCATGGTCGGGGGCGATCCTGGATGGACGGCCGTCGCCTCCTTTTGCGAGGCAGTAGTCTGCAAGGGAGGCGGCGGAACGGGAGCGGGAGTCCGCCACCGCACTCCCCTCTCGCCAACGTAGGCCGCGTCGTCGGCGCCGGAGGGCGGGCAACGATCTCCGGCCGCCGTAGAAAGCGGGGGAGGATCCGCCGCCCGCACAATTGCCGCGAAGGAGAAGGCCGCGTGCTGTTCCGCAGCCCCCCTCAACTCCTAGAGTTGTTACAAGAGAGCGCCGGGGGGACGAAACCCTGACCTCCTGGCGCCAGCGCCAGAACAGCGGGGTTTTTTAGTGGGTAGTCGGATGGTCGAACATCTTTTCCGGAGTCCCTTATATCCCTCGGTCCCTCCGGACCGGGGGAACCCGTCAAGAGAGGTTTTTCCCCGAGACCGAAAAAAATAGAAGGGTTTAATTTTAAATTTTTTGTTAAATACCCGTGCGAAGCTGGGACGGGCTGCTAGTATAACATATAAAAAGGGTTCACTTTTCTACAAGCCACGTAAAGACATTGAAGAAACTAATTTTATAATTGACAAGTCTTTATTGAAGACTGCATCGACAAGTGGATCTTACAATAATTTATATATTTTATGGAAAAAATCTTCTGGTTAAACCCAGATTAAACTTGTGTGACATTTTGCATGAATATTCTTCCACGTAATTTCCCATTATTAGAAAATATATGGGTTAGACTTAATTAATTTTAAACATAATAAATTTTGTTTTTATCGCAGCGAGAAGAAGCAAGAAGTAGTAATAATACCTTTGTCGACTTTTACGCTTAATATTTTTTATTTACTCCAAGTACATATATATATACACATTTAATAAACTAATATTAAACATACACTATATTACCAAAAATAAACAAAAACAAGATAATTATAAATAATATATCGATTCCAAATCGCGAAATTATTAAATTAGACGAAATAATTTTATTCTAAAAATTGTTATCTTAAATATTGTATATACCTAGTCAGGTCATAAATTCTGTCACATGTTTAATGTAAAATAATTGTAACAAGTTTATTCATTATGTAACCATTCATATACCAAAATGAACTTAACAAAACATAGATTCTTATGACATTAAAGTTTATTCAAAATGACCTCCGTGATTTTGAATACAAGCCTTCAATCTGCGCGGCCAGTCCTCTATCGCAGCACGAACGAGGTTCATGTCAATATCGGCGGCTGCCTTAATCAAGGATGTCTTGAGTGACTCTAAATTGGGATGAGGCTTTGAACACGCCTTTTCCTCCAAGTGTTGCCATATCTTGTAATCTAACGGATTCAAATCTGGACTGGAGGAGGGCCAGTCTTCGTGCCGGATGAAGTCGATTTCACGCGCCGCCAGCCAGTCTTGTGTGCTCTTCGCTCTATGAGCTGGCGCCGAATCTTGTTGGAATACCCAGTACCTGTTATTGAACATGGTATGAGAAACAGGTTCCACAAGGTTCGTCAGGACTGTATTTTGATACACAACAGCATTCGTTTTTACACCTTTCTCACAAAAATGTACCTCTGTTAAGCCCCAATAAGAAACTCCCAACCATACCATGAGCGAGGATGGAAAATGACCTCGTTGGACACGCGGAATACGGTTGCTCGCTTCTTCACTACTGTGTGCGTACACCTTATCATTTTGTTTGTTGTAGCTCTCTTCTACGGTAAACATTTTTTCATCCGAAAAAAGAATTTCCCGATATTTTTTTCCCGCGTACCGCTTCAACAAAGCGCGGCATCTCTTCAGTCTCAGGTCCATTAGACGAGCATTCAAACGATGTCCTGTTTTTCTTCGATATGCCCGAAGCCCTAAGTCTTCATTTAACACCCTTTTCACCGGGGTTCTGCTTAATCCCATCTGAAGGGCCAACAGTTTCTGCTTACGTTTGGGATTTCTTTGAATTCGTGCCTTCACAGCTTTTATCACTGCTGGAGTCCTAACAGACCGAGGGCGACCACTTCTTGACCTGTCATCTACACTAGAGTCTTCATTGTATCGTTTGATGGTACGATAAATGAATCTTTTGGTTATATTCAAATTTTTCAGTATGTTAAAAATTTGAATTGGCGCGTGACCGCAACGATGCAACGCAATAACTGCAACACGGTCTTCTTTAAGCGTCCACTCCATATTTAAAAAATGAGTAAAATTCTAAAAGTATACATTTTTATTTTCATGAACAATTCGAGATTCGAATTCAATAAACTTTTTTGTGGCCAGCATTCTAAAAGAAAAGTTTTTACTGTGTGACAATACTTATGACCTGACTAGGTACTTATCATAAAAGTTATAGAACTATATCAACTCCACTTGATCTCCGATAAGGGTTGCAAGTAGACCAGTATACGATATCCCCACAAATCTTACTGTTTGCGATCCTTAACTGCTTATCGTAAATCACAGCAATCAGATCGCCACCAATTTACTGGAAATAAAGGACTAATTACATATACTGTGGTCATCCCGTGGCCGAATTTCTACAATAATTTAATTAGGTTTTAAGCTTTAACGTTACATAGGTACCGTTCTAAGGTCCTAAGGTTCTAAGGTCTACTCTACCTGTAGATAATTTACCTGATATAATGATCTAAGGATTCGAAGCGTGTTTTTAATTTTAAAACTTAGAACATCACTCAAATACACGTGATCAACTTTATTTGTACTCTGTACTAAGTAAAACGATACTGGATCCTTTTAAATTACTCCTTCTATATCCTTTAATACATAAGAACTGGCAATCTGAGAATATTGACGACATATAATTATAAAGGAAAAACTCATTGAATTTCTTATGAAGAAATGCGTTAGTCCACCATTTTAACTTAGAATTAAACACCTGGCAATGCACGCATTGATGATTGATTGTGAAGGACTTCCCCGGAAAGTGATGGGCCCTGTTTTTCTAGTTGAATTTGTTCTACAATATACATATACCTGGTGTTTTCAAACGTATAACACGTAGGTGAAGATCAAAAATTGACGCGCTTTAACGGCTTAGGCATTATAGGAGAGGGGTTTCAAAATTAAAAATAAATGAGTCAGAAAAAATACAGTGGAGGGTCCACGATTTGATTAAATTAAGAGGAAAATACGTCACGGTTCCATTCGGCTGGAAGGTTTTTGCCTCTGCGTTGTTATTAAAAGCGTTTTTTTTGTTCGGGCAAACACTTCATTTTGTAAATACGTCGATTTGCATGAATTTATTCTGTTCTCGACTCAATAGAGATCAGTTCTATTTGAATAATGGGTTTGATAAAATCTCTTATTTTAAATATGTTTATGGCTGTAAACCGCTGGCCTTCAGGACATTTGATGGGTCAAAAGCACATTGCCGTCATTGCTTTACAAGGTACTACTGTTCGTGTTTCATTCTCACCCAAAACCTTTGCAGCCATTTTCCTGTTAAATGTATCAAGAAATATGGTATGATGATGATGATTTAAATAAATTGTAATAAGTAACTATATAGTTAGCATAGATCGTGTTCACGTTTCTGGATAGACGTCGGACGGCCGTCGCTTCTTTTTGCGAGACAGTCATGTCCGCAAAGGAGCCAGCGGAAGTCAATCACCACACCACCCTCCCTCCAACGCAGGCCACGTTATCGGCGCCGGAGGGTATCCATCGACCTTCGGCCGCCGTAGAATGCGGCCGCGGGCGGCCTCTTGGCGGAGGATCCGCTGCCCGCACTATGGCCGCAAGGGTGAAGGCCGCGTGCTGTTCCGCGGCTCCCCTTAACTCCTTAGAGTTAATAAAGGAGAATACCGGGGGGCGAAACCCTGACCCCCTGGCGCTATACACATGGAAGAGGCCCGCCCTGATACAAAAGGCAGGCCACATATCCGTGGGTCCGGATGTAGGCGATAGGAGAACAGCGGGGTTTTTAATGGGTAGTCGGATGGCCGAACATCTTTCCGGAGTTCTTTTTCTTACTAACTTCTTTTCGGAGACTCACATATCCCTCGGTCTCCCGGGCCGTGGGAACCTGTCAAGAGAGGGTATTTCCCCGAGACCCAAAAAAATCTTTACATGTCCTACTCACCTGCGATCGACCACCCCCAATGAATTGTACTAAGTAATACCCGTGTACCCGGTGAAAGTCTCGTCAGCTCAATCCAATCGGATTTTATTTATTTATTACTGTGGAACAGTAGCCAGGCTGACGACCCACTTAATAATAAGCAGTTACCGTCGCCTATGGATGTTTGTGACGCCAGAAGCACCACTAACACGCAACCGTTCGCTTAGGGGAACTGAAACATGGATCACTTATGCCGGAAGACAAGAGAAGGTTATTATGGCTGTATATGGTATTTAAGGATCAAGTGTGAGACGAAACAAAACAGACTGAGAATGTAAAAAAAATGTTCCAGTTTATTTTAATACGAATTTAATAAAACGTTATTTTAAAATTACACCATCATTATCTTATTTATTTATTTATTTATGGCACACCAACAGTACACACATTATTAAGTCACATTACAATAAATCACTTAATATAAAAGTTCTGATGTGTGGACCCATTATAGGAGTGCACAGCATTTACAATACAAATGTCGTCAATAGAGTAATAATTTAATTAATGTCGATAACATACATAGTCACAATTATTATTTCAAGTATTAACACAGTCAAACATGAATCAATTTGGTATTATCAATTATCTTAGCGGTAAATCTCATCCTTCGGCATCCCTGGCAGTCAGTCATCATTGTCACTTTAAATAATATTTGTATGTATGAATATTACAGTCCTAGTTGGAAACATTTCACTTAAAGGTGAAAATATTTCAGAACAATAACCCAAACAATTCAATTAAGCAAGTCCATAACAATAAAGGTATCTCTTGAGCGCAACTTGGCCGAACCCTGCCTTAATATGATAATATATCAGGGCATAAAGCATCATTAGGTCACCCCCTCTCCTCGCTACCCTTTATCTTAATATCCCTCAAAGATAGTTGCTAATTGTTTGTGAGTTTACTCAAGGTGTATGAGACTTGTAGAATAGGAAATGGCAGATTTCTCGATATAATATACTGAATTGTGGATTATTTTAGGACCCCCAACTGTAATATATGGTGATTTTTTTATTGCTGTGAAGCAGCAGATAGGCTATCATGCTGTTTTCCACGTTGAGGAAATATAACTTGGATAACTTATGCCGAAACACAAGGTTATTATGGCGGTATATTTAGAAGTCAGGGGTGATCGTCATACTATCCTGTCCTGTCCTTGGAGCCCAACCACCTATCTGGTGTGACAACAGGCGACAGCCTTTTACAACAAGCCGCTCGCGGTCGCAGGGGTCAGTATTCTCACTGTGCACCTGTACCGAGAAAAATTAATAAAAATGATCTTCTTCTTCTTCAAGTGCCTCTCCAACTAGTGAAGGTCGGCTACCAATTTCTGGAACTGCTGTCTGTCCTTAGCGAGTCGAAATAATTTGGATACGCTCACTATTCCAGTCATCTCTCGGATGTTACGGAGCCACGACTTCTTTCTTCGACCAACTCGACGTTTACCGGTAAAATGATAAATTGGTTAAATTTAAAGATACATTATTGACATTTAGAGAATAAATAAAAATCTACTTTAAGGTATTGTTCTATTAATTATCGCTGTGTTTATAACAAATGAAAATGTAATCTCAAGAATGATACAGTTTTATGATCTCTAATCTAACCCGAATTGCGATGGATTTGTGTTATCGACTGAATTATTGCATACCATAAATTAACCAATGTTAATGATCAGAATGATCGATACTCCATTTGAATAGTTGCTTAATCTATACAAATAAATAAAATTGGAGTTTATGTTTGTAATATTAAAATAACCGCTTTTTACTAAGTGCATTTTTGGTTTTATACACGGTACATATACTAAAACAACATTTTTTTACAATTTTTGTCTGTCTGTCTGTTTGTTCCGACTGAAACGGTTGAACTGATTTTAACGGGACTTTCACTGGCAGATAGCTGATGTAACAAGGAGTAACTTAGGCTACTTTTATTTTAGAAAAAAAAAATAGTTTTAGCTAAAAATGATCAGTTTTGGAAATTTTTAATATCCAATTTAACTTGACCTCCGATTTATATCATCAATTATATGAAATAGGGTTTAGCTTAGGCTGGACTTTGTAGGTTGTTATTCAATTTAAGTGTACCTCAGATTTATATCATCAATAATATGAAATAGGGTTTATCTTAGGCTGGTTTTGTAGGTTTGAACGCAAGTATTCCGGAGGCGCATAGCGTAACAGTTGCATTCGATAACACTGTTTGCATACTTCATTTATTTATATTTTAGGGTTTATAGGGTTTGTAATCCAAATGCTGGCCAAAGTCACTATTCCACGCGGACGAAATCGCGGGAAATAGTGACACAGCTAGTTATAATAATAAAATTAGTCTTTGTGAAAATAAGGAATTCAGTTCTTTTTCGATGGGACTTACACGATAAATATTTCTGGAAATGTAACCACAAATAGTACATTCTTTTGTGCTCCTTCTGAAGAAAAGGATGGATGATAAGTTTCTTCTAAGTATATATTCATATCGAACGAAACATTACAAATAAAAAATATAAGTTACTAGCTGACCCGGCAAACGTTGTTCTGCCATATAAATAATAAAATGTCAAAAAATAAAAAAAAATTTTGGGGGTGGGTCACCCCTAACATTTAGGGGGATGAAAAATAGATGTTGGCCGATTCTCATAGATACCGGATAAGCATAAAACATTTCATCAAAATCGGTCAAGCCGTTTCGGAGGAGTATGGCAACGAAAACTGTGACACGAGAATTTTATATATTAGATATAACTAGAACTCATTTTATATAGGAAAGTATTGTGTTTATGTTTCTAAAATTTAGCTTTGTTTGACCCTTTAATTTTAGCGAATTAGACAAATTTCATTATGGATAAACACCAATTTAAATGTATCAGCAAAAGTGTATCTTGCATTAAACAATCAACTGGTTTTGCTAAATCTAGGGCAATATTAGCAAATATTATTCGAATTATCATTGGCATTGATCTGACGCGGAAACTGTTGCTCATTCTGGTTTTGAAATGTAGGTCATCTAGATTTAAAATTAAATATTAAAAAAGGCTGCTATAGTTTCCGTGGTGTAGCGGTTATCACATCTGCCTAACACGCAGAAGGCCCCCGGTTCGATCCCGGGCGGAAACATTGTTTTTTATAGATATAAAACAGCAGTTTATACAACTAATATACTAGTAGAGCTTGGTTTGGTTGATATTTATACCATTTACTTAGTTTTTTTTTATTTACATACTTTATCATAATTCTCAGTCCATTATAAAGGGAAATAATTGTGACATTTATTCAATAAATTGTATTGAAAAAATAAGTAGTAAATAAGTTATAATTGTCAACTATATATGCTAAGGATAGCTTAAATAGGTTTGAGGACAAAAGGGTATAAGTATAATGTATTATATATAACCTGGAATAAATTGAATATTCTTTACAGATTTATATAATGTATTTAACACGGGAGCAAGTAAACAACGTGTCTCGCGCATAGTGTTTTATTATAAAACTGCCTACCTACATATTATAATAATATATTAATACATCACAATCCATCATCCATCCTCCAAACTTATTTTAACACATACATAAATATATACTTACATTCTAATAACTTAATACTTAACTAAATCACATTAATAAATAATAATTAAAATAACACACAAACATTATCTCAATACTTATAAATTGGATTTTGTAGTCTACATTTCCTAATCGGCCGAGACCCCGGGCGCGGTGTTGATGGCTGTGGAGAAAGTTCACAGGGTTCAGACTCCGATTCAGAATCTGCAGTAGAAGATTCCTTAGGTGGCTCTGCCTGTGACTGGTCGGGCAGAATCTTAACCTGAGATGTTTCCCTGTCATTGCTGTCTACTGACACTATATTACCCTCAGACTCTGGACCAGTAAGAGCAGACGAAACCCTAGATCTACGCTTTAATTGATCGACATGCCTATGGACCGGCTTACCCCCATCTCCAATTACTTGGAAGTTCGAGGGACCCATTGCTTCCCCGACTGTCCCTGGGAGCCACTTCTCTCCTTTCAAATATTGCCGATACCACACTGACTCACCCTTCTCGAATTGTCTAGACGCACCTCCAGCATAGTCAACCTGGCGTTGTTGTATTTGACTCATTCGATTTTCCCTATCGGGCTTCAAGGCGTCTAATCGAGTTCTCAAACGTCTTCCTAACATTAAGACCGCCGGGCTTTCCCCAGTAGACGCATGTGGCGTACTTCTATAGTGTAACAAAAACGTATTCAGTGCCCTACTCACATTCGCCTTTTCAAAGTTAGCCTTTTTAATCACACGTTTTAACGTCTTGACCGCATTTTCCGCAGCACCGTTAGACGAGGGATGATAAGGTGCCGTGAAAATGTGTTGTATTCCGTTTTTGCTCACAAACACCTGAAATTCCTGGCTGGTGAAGGGAGGACCGTTGTCTGTGACTATTTGTCGTGGCAAACCCCACCTGCTCCACAGTTCATCTAATTTATCTATTGTACTCGTTGCCGCCGTACTAGGCACGCAAAAAATTTCTAGCCACTTGGACGTGGCATCTACGACTACTAAGTATGTTTTCCCAAAAACAGGACCCAAAAAGTCCAGATGGAGACGAGTCCAAGGCCTCGAAGGCCACGGCCATGGACACGGCGCCTGTCGCGGAGGCGCATCTGCTTGCGACACACACACCGTACACGACCTACACATATTCTCTATGGCCTCATCGATCCCGGGCCACCATGCGTAACTTCTGGCCAATGCCTTAGACTTAACTATGCCCATATGAGGTTCGTGTATTAGCCTTAAAACGCGTTCCCTACATTTTTCAGGTATCACGACCCTGTGACCCCACATGATACACCCTAACTCTTCGTATAATTCCGTTTTCCTGTTTTGATAAGGTCTGATTGTATCCAGTTGACAATCCTCCGGCCACCCGTCTTTGATATAAGACAACACCCTACTCAAGATCGGATCCCTTTGAGTTTCGCTTTTAATTTCGTTATAATCTAATAATAATGCCTCTTGAGCAAAATGCAGGTGCGTTTGTTCAGGATTATTGCATAAAACTGATTTTCTTAGCGGCATACGCGATAAACTATCTGCACTGTTGCGATCCGTGTGCACATATTCTATATCGTACGTATACGCGGAAAGAATAATCGCCCACCTTTGCATACGACTCGCAGTCATAGTCGGTATCTCCTTATACGGACCGAAAATCGATACGAGAGGCTTATGATCAGTTCGTAGAACAAAACGTCTGCCATAGATGTACTGATGAAACTTTTTCATACAAAAAATTATTGCTAAAGCCTCCCTATGAATTTGGGAATAGTTTTTCTCGGCCGCAGTTAGCGTACGAGAGATAAACGCAATGGGCCGCTCACCCGCCCCCGCGCGCCCCGCCGGCTGTGACAGCACCCCGCCGACGCCAGCCGCACTCGCGTCGCATGTTACTACCAATGGCTTGTCAGGATCGTAATGCGCCAGCACCTCCGAGCCCAGTAGCGATTTTTTTATTTCTCTGAAGGCATGCTCGCAAGCCGACGTCCAATTCCATTTAACATGTTTTTTTAAAAGTGCATATAAAGGCAATAAACGTTGGGAAAACTTATCTGTGAATTTAGAAAAGAAATTAACTAACCCTAGGAAGGAGCGCAACTCCGAAATGTTTTGTGGCCTAGGCATATTTTTAACCGCTTCAACTTTCTCGGGGTCCGCCTTCACACCCTTCCTAGATACAATGTGTCCTAAGTACTTAACTTCCTCCACAAAAAAGACACATTTAGATTTTTTTAGTTTAAGCCCGTTCTCTAATAAACGCCGGAAAACGACCTCCAAGGTCCTGAAATGATCAGCTTCCGTTTTAGTTCCGATTATTACGTCATCACTAAAAACAGCAACACAAGGAATATCGCCTAAAAGTTTAGTCATAATTCTTTGGAAAATTCCCGGGCTCGATGAGAGACCGAACACTAAGCGATTATAACGAAAAAGACCTCGATGCGTGTTAATAGTAGTGAATTGTTTGGATTCATCAAGCTCTATTTGATTATAAGACTGCGACAAGTCAATTTTGCTAAAGAATTGAGCCCCTTGTAAAGTAATTAACGCATCCTCAAACCTAGGCAGTGGGTATCTGTCAACAATTAAGGCTGGGTTCAGAGTTGACTTGTAGTCTACACAAAGTCTGAGAGTACCGTCCGTCTTATTCACGGGAACCAACGGTGAGGCCCAGTCGGAGCACTCAACTGGCTCGATGACGCCGGCGCGCAGCATCGCATCTAACTCCGCGTCCACGCGCGCGCGCAATGCAAATGGCAGGGGCCGCGCACGGCTGAACACGGGCGTCGCGTCCCCGCGCACCCGTAACGTCGCCTTGCCCCCCGTGAACCTCCCCAAGCCACCGTCGAACAGCTGCTTATATCTAAATAACAATTTATATAAATTACAATCAACCGAGCCATTAACAAACTTATTCACAGGCGATACAGAATTACTATTATACAAGTTATATAAAGGTATACACAATTTAGAGAGCCACTGTCTCCCAATCAAAGAAGTAGTTCCGCCATTTATTACAAATAACTCTAAATTTTTGACATTTCCCTGATACGAGACAGAACACTTTATATATCCTAGGGGTCTAATGACAGAACCGTCATAAAATCTTAAACTAAGCTTATGGGGAATTAATTTCTTATTTTTAAAATATTTATTGTAAGTTATTTTACTGATGCAAGATATAGGCGTACCAGTGTCTATCTCCATGGGTATAATTCTACCATCAATAGATATAGGTAAACTCACCGCCTTGTAATCCCCAAGACAAAGTTGGTGCAACTCGATCATACTGTCATCTGAGTGCTGTTCACATTCATAAGGCTCCTCGAGCGAACCAAAATTAAAACTCCTGTCCGAGTGCTTCCGTATGGTTCCCTTTAGCCCCGGACCTGGACATACCCGACGGAGATGACCTTGTCGTTTGCAACGGCTACAAACGAAGTCACGGTACCTACAGATCCCGTAGTTGTGACTCGTCGATCCGCAGCCTTCACAGCCGCCGAATGCTGACTTCGATGTTGCTTGTTCCGCCGCCTGTCGTGTGCTGCTCGGGCCACCGCCTCGTTGCTGGAACGTGCGACGACCTCGCACCTCCCTAACTGCGTGAAGTTCTGTACTCTCGAACACATTCTTCACCTCCACAGCTGCTGCATCTCGTTCCGCAGCTTCCAAGGACATAGCTATCTTAACGGCTTTTGTGAAATTCAAATTTTCATCTTCCGCGAATAACCGTTGGCGAATGACGTCATTCCTCAACCCACAAACAAACTGGTCCCGAAGGTTTTCAGTTAGTCCCTCCTTAAAATTACAGTTTCGCGCCAGTTTCTTCAGCTCTGCAACATAGTTATTTACATATTCGTCGGTAGTTTGTCGCCGCTGTCGAAAACGGAACCTCTCGGCGAGTACCGACGGACTCGGTTGCAGATGATTACGTAGGAGCTCCGATGCCTCATTGTAGCTCAACTCCGATGGCTTCCGAGGGCTGGCGAGGTTTACCAGAAGTTCGTACGCTTCATCCCCCATGACGGCGATCATTGTAGGCAATTTTAAATCATCTTTGATGCCGTTGACCTTGAAATACATTTCAAGTCGATCCGCGTACAACGTCCACACTCCCGTTTTTACGTCGAACTCATTTATTTTCCCGATCGACATGATGATTACACGCACTATTATCCGTTATTTTCCAATTCGTCGCCAGTATAATGTATTTAACACGGGAGCAAGTAAACAACGTGTCTCGCGCATAGTGTTTTATTATAAAACTGCCTACCTACATATTATAATAATATATTAATACATCACAATTTAATATGTTTTTTTGTAATTGATACCGCCGTACTTGTGTAGTTACTTACTTTGGTGATAATTAGTTGATCTAAAATGCAAATATTAGTTTTTAGTATACCAAATACTGTGAGATCGGAATCGCAGGCAAGTGTTACGAAAGCCACACTGTTCCCAGTAAAAAACCCTCAGTGACTGAAACTAACGGATATGATCGATATCAACACGGTTTATCCACTTCAGGAAGAAACAGGTGGACGCGATTAGGAATGATGTCAAAGCACCTGTTCAATTAATGTAAAAATGTTTTTAATATGTCTATGTTTTGGTTGTAGTGACCAACTGACATCATGCTTTAAGTGCTACCCGAAGGTACTGGGTTCAATCTTTATAGCATTCATCTTTTATTGCTGTGGAACAGGACCTCGTCGCCTATGGATGTTTACAATGTCAGGGGCACCGCTAAGCTATGGTCTACGACATGGAACTGAAACCTAGGTCACTGATGCCGGAATACGACACACGGTTATTATTGGTAGTCGCCATCCAGTCGGGCTTAGAGCCTTATCACATAGCTGGGGTTATTTTCTTTCTTCAAGGGTCAGTATTCTTTCTTCGTCCCTGCACAGAGAAAGTTTATTCCACCGCAGGGATTATTTTTATAAATACATATAAAATATCGGAATATTTACAGTAGTGTGCATGGTTATAATTGACAGAAGACCTTGTGGAGAAACCTGCACGATGCGAACATCTGTCAATCTGAAAACCTTTGGATAAGAGTGAAGAACATGGTGTCCGTTTGTCTAAGAGAAGGAAGCCTAGTAATGGGACGCAATAGCTTTGTTATCATTATTATCTAATTATAATAACATAAAATTATTATTTTTAAATACTCATAAATCCATAGATTTTGTTGAATCTGTTATATGTTATGAAATATTTATGTTATTTGTTCCTGCAATTAATATTATATATTTATCAGTTTCGATAAAATTGGTACTATGACGAACAATTCATAAAAAATTTCAATAATAAATGTAGTTTCCGTGGTGTAGCGGTTATCACATCTGCCTAACACGCAGAAGGCCCCCGGTTCGATCCCGGGCGGAAACATTGTTTTGTTTATACCGTATTTTATATTTATGTTACTTATACTAAACTATTAATATGATATTTTTTTATTGTTTTACCATTATTTAAGTAGCTTTTAATCAGTGCTGTATTTTACAGAGTCGCAAAGAATACCTAGGATCTAATCCTATGTTTTATAAAGTAGGGGTAGACTAATGCCCAACGAAATAGGATTATTGACACCTATTAGATTGAAAAGGCAAGGCCACTAGATTGTAATTTTTGAGAGAGGGAAAATAGATAAAAAATAAAAGAGAGATAAAAGAGGCGGGCAAAAAATAAGAGGAAAATGGGCCAGAAACGTGGTAATAATAATTAGGAAAGTGGAGAGTAGGAAAAGTGAACCCCTGGAACTTAGATTCACCAAACAAAACTCGATGAGCTCAAGGCTGACCTCTTAGTCTCCTAAGAGAGTCATGGATCATTTTAAATACTACCTAGTAACTTAGGTCCGAGAACAAAGCTCAACGAAAGTTGGCTTCAACATGGCTTCACAACAGATAGTCTTTAAGTCCGAACTGAGGTCTATGGGTAAAATGGTGGTAATGGTAGACGAATTAGATATGTCTATGAGAACCTTTGTAAACAATTATAATACTAAGCGTGAATTCCAGTGTAAAGTTGTAACAATAACTTGTATAGTGGAAGGGTTTCAGGTGAAGTAGAAATGTAAGCGATATATCAAAGTTTGCAACTTAACCAAAAGCGAGGTGCGCGCTATGAGTTATGTCGACCGCATGCTTGGACTACGGCGGTGCAAGTCACAGGACATTGCCTGTAAGCAAAGTTGTTTTCTATATTCCTCTTTGCATTATGAAATTCTACGAAGATCTTAGATAGATAGATAGATAACGCTTTATTTATCACCAAAATTACAAATTACAGCACAAGTATACAATAAATTGACGGTGAAAAATCAGCGGCCTTATCACTTACAGCGATCTCTTCCAGGCAACCGTACTCAAAAGGAATTTGGATGAAATATCTGGCGAGAAAATGGCGCTATAAATATAGGAATATAGATATAATAATAAATACATATATTCCAAAAATACATACATACATACATACAATATACACATAAACAATATAAAAAAATAATTTTAATATAATTATCCATACACATACACACACATATATACATAATATATATCATTGAACTTTTCGAAATTAATACAACTATGACACTAATAGAGACAACAAACTAGAATTAAACAAATAAGAATAGAACTAAACAAATAGCCAACTCATGCATAATTATTTACAGACAAATAGTGATCTTGTTACTGAACAACGGATAACTTTTATTCTGTCAGTCAAAAGTTACTTATTAATAACTTAATGACATACGCAGACCTAGGGTACCAAAGAGTATCATGCCACAATTCCTGAGCCCTTGTAGAGTCCACTTGAGTAGAATCCCACTTTTCTGCTCAAGGAAAAGTGACCCACCGAAACTCTGGAGAAAATTTTACGCAGGTTAATAATAATCTTATCCATTCTGTTATTGCGATCACCCAGATTACTAGTGAATGATAGCCATGATACCCGGGGCGGCATACCCACAAAAAATTTCGATAGCCTCATTTAAATGTCTGCGAGAGTGTGATATCACTAGGTTAACAAGGACCTACATAATAAATCATCATAATCATCTTAAGCATATCTGGTGACCAGTCTATTGGCAAGTATATCAACCCTAACAACGGCAAGTTAGCACTTTTTGAGCCTACGCCTCCGACTGGGGCCTGGTGGAGGGGGCATTACTAGATATTTGTTCCCCACGTAAGTAGCCGGTTGCCGAAATACGTGGCCATACCAGCGTAGACGACACTCCTGCGATTTATCCGTAATGTCACTTTTATGACAAGTATTGCTAACATAAATTTGTGTTCTCGGCCCTTTGAAGATGTCAGTGGTGCTAAATTAGACCGTCACATGTTATGCCTTGTGCCACAAGGTAGTGAAACGCATTTATCGCTAGTGGGGCGACCTGTCGCTGGTAATTGAGTTAGAGGGCGCCAAGAAACGGATACGGGAATAGCTCGCGGGAGGATACAACTTCGTCTACTCGTATGATAATAGCGTAGTTGCCGACACACACCAAACTATTTAGCCCGTATACAAATCATAATATAAGTTTCCCACATTTATTCAACGATGAATGAGATTCTCAAATGAGATACCTATGTAGTTTATTTAATATTATTACTCCTTTTTTCATACAAAACATTTTGTAGCTCAGTTTTCAAAACCAAAAAGATGCAAGAATGGTTATTGTTATATATATATTATTAGGAACCAGAAGTGAGGATTAATAAAAAAAGAAACAAATTGGAGGTAGACTAACCTCAGTTCTATATTTTTCTCATTACAATTAAAAACTAAATAATTCACATCAAACGATTTTATAATTAGAAATATGATTACAGGTAATTCACTATGTATGTAACAGATCAACCGTAAAACAATAATGGAATAGATTAAGGACTAAACTAACAACAAAATATGGCTGACGTATACCGCACGACCTATCAAGGACACGTGCTTGCCTAAGAATCGAACCGACAATAACGAAATGAGAGGCAGACCGACAGCTTCCGCACGCGATGACGACCGGACGAAAAAGAGAACTGGCACCTACTTGCGGCGCATTATATAGAAGCGGTCGGCCCGTCCCTCACTCGTTCCCACTTCACACTCTAAAAGTGATTCTCTTTAGTTGTTTTAAATATCAGCCAGTGATAATTTTGAATGTTGTCTTTGACAGTTGTAGCCAACTTTACACGGATGGTATTTCCTTAGGAGTACATCTGATAATATTATAATTCGTTTTAGCCAATAAAATCAAATAAAATTATAAGTTACTAAACAAAGTCTGTGTGAGAAAGGATTATTATGATATTACATCATTAAAGATTATATTGAGAACCACACAGACTGGGTGTTCGGTCCTTGTCTATATGTAGGTACGAAATTATTGCACAGCCAATTTTCGACGACTATTACTTTTTGTGTCAACGTTTGACAAAAGAAGAAATGCTTTTGCAGAATTACTTTTTTTGTGCGAAGTTTGTGTGCCTCATATTTTTAGACTCTTAATATTGTCAAACTTAAATCCTTACACAACAGAAAAGTACAGTGAAGTTGAACAAAAATTTGCAACCTGAGCTGATCCAGACCAAGGAGGTCACGAGGTTGCTAGCTTTAATACCTTTTCTACTGTGGAATGATACAATAGAAAATTAATACAGTCCACTAACATCAGCGCATTTATTCGCCAAACGGGGCGACCTTTGGATCTAGCCCACCGCCCTACACTGGGAATAAAAATAATTATATTACTGTTATGTTAACTCGTATTTCATTCCTCCAACTATATTTTATTTTTGTAATTAAAGGTGCACATAATAAAAAAATTAATATAAAATAAAGCTAAAAAAACATTCGCTGGGGATTTTGTTTCGCCGTTTCTTCTTTAGCCCGCATTTTGTATTGGAAACGGTAGTAGATTCTTGACATTCAATAAGTAAGATCTCATTATTTTGATTTTTGAAGCTGCTAAATGTTTTGTATGAAAAATGGAGCAAAAGAGCAGGTGTTTCTGGTTTTTCTATGGTCATTTGATCTACAATGCCGAAAGGAGACTCTTGTTTGAAAACTTAAATATTTACTCTGAGCTTCAAGGTCTCATTCATGAAGAAGTTTAAATTAAATAACTAATAAATATATTATCATATAGTACTGCCTTTTCTAGCAGATGTATTAATATTGATATCTCTGTACATAAAACTGTACATAACTGTTTGATAACTTTTACTTTTTAATAATATCATACGGTCATCATCATACTATTATTGTCTCGATTGGTCAGCAATAAATATAGTTTCCGTGGTGTAACGGTTATCACATCTGCCTAACACGCAGAAGGCCCCCGGTTCGATCCCGGGCGGAAACAATATGTTTTTCTTAAAGAATTTTAAGTTAAATTTTTTTCATAACATTTATTTTTCCGTCTATAAAGATAGACATTGTGATTTTCATGTTATACAAAACGATACAGGCAAAGTGGCGCCAATATTTATAACTTGGAAGAAGAAATCAAAGCTGCCATAACAGCTGAGAACACCTGAAACTTTGGACATTTAACGATGTATTTACGACTCTGAATTACTCCTCCGTGACTTAGCGCTATGATATCACGGGTAACGACCTGGGCATCATTGATTGATATGTTTTTATGGCTGCTGACATGAGGGGGATAGAAGTGCTTCTGAATCACCTGAAGCCATAAAATGGCTATTACTGCACTAAATACCTTCGTGAATTTTGTATACATATTTTTAAGTACGGATTTTTTATATACGTAAGTTTTGAATAAGTTATTTGGTTATTTCTTTTAAAAATATTAAGTAATGCAATTTATATGCAAATTTGTTTTTTTTTTTGCATTAACAGATGTAACACGGGTTTTACCTTAAAATTATATTTAATTTCCAGCCATTCTAAGTCCCAATGAACTAGATGTGTATTAGACAAACATACGTCTACTACACTAATTTTATCCGAGATACGCAAACTTTCCTTACCCAGATAATGAGCTTCTGAATACTAACTACTCAACCCATTACAGCTTGCCCTACAGGAAGTCGTACCTAGCCTTCTTCTGCAACGTCAGTACTCAAATATGAATTTTAAACACAAGCAGTATAGTTTGAATTTCCGTATATCTTACTGCAACAATATTCTTAATATTATCAGGCGATTACAAAAATTATTCACAAGTGATAAAGTCCAAATTTAAATAAGTAGTGTATCCTGTATTTTCTACTTATTTCAAGCTATTATGTGTTTTCTCCGAATAAAACAAAGATTAATATTGGTTAACACCGCCTGTATGAAGTCTAATAATGAGCGTCTTAACAAGTTTGAAAGTAAAATATATTAAATCCATGATTTTATAGCACAAAGTTTAGGAATAAATAGAAATGTACGGATGTTATAACATGCTTAATTAATTAATCAAACAATCAAGAAAAATTAAAAAATGTGATTTAAAATATTATTTAAGGAGTCTGCCCACTACACCGTTCCATACCATGACCGTGCTAGGACCGTATCAAGACATAAAAGCAAACGTTGGTCGGTTACGATACTTTTTAATACAAAGAATATTTTTTGCCTGGCACGTTCCTAGCACGGTCATGGTATGGAACGGTCTAGTGTGCCGACTCCTTTAGGATTCATTCGACTCATCCTCACTTGCGGTAACCTCCCTCAGAAATGGATTAACCTTCTCTTTTCTTTCTTATCTTCTTCTTTCTTATCTTTATCCCAACTTAGCCTTTATTTCTCTTTATGTGGGATCGGCACTACATGTTCTCTTCCTCCTCCTTTCTTAACTGTTATGTCAACATATAACCACATCATCTTTTACACTATCCATCCATCTTTTCTTTGGTTTATCTCTCCTTCTCTGAATCTATCCACTGTCATTTCCTTGATTTGTAATGGATTAAACATCTTCAACATTATTTCCGGATTCAATAACTATTAAGTGATACGGAAATTCATTGTTTTAATGTAAACACGACACAACTTGATTATGTTAAAACTTCAATTATTAAAAAAATTTTGGATTTTAAAAATTTAATACACCTTATGCAGTGAGAGGCTGGGAATTGTGAATTACTTCTTTTCCATTCAATGTCATTATTTTATTTCAGCGGGTAATTTTAGGAGTGATCGTTATCAAAAATTTATAAATAGAAGTGTTCAGGTAAACAGCACCTAAACTTTAACTTCTAACTAAAAAAAATATTAAAAAACTTCATGCAGATAACAGACCTTTGCCCTAAAAATTTCACTACTGAGCTTAGATATTATTAACATTTTTGGATAAAACTATCATCTGTGACATTGTTTAAATGTTCAAATCTATGTTCCTATTTGTCAAAACCCTACCGTTAGCACTGGTCTAATTAAATACAATAAGGCTTGATGCTGTTAATATGTAGTATTAGAATAATACTTTGTAAACTTTATATCAAAATATATAACCTGAATGCTATCGTAAAAATGCAAAAAGTGGCATTTCAGACGCACGATATATTTTTAATGGTTAGAGCCAAGTGAAAACGAAACAAATTTGATCATGAAAAGGCACGTGTATTGTCAACCATAATACCATGTAAGAAGTGTTTGTATAAATGTTTGTAAATACGAAGAGCAGATATTGTTTCACGTGTTTTATGAGGTGAGCGTAGTGAGGTCACCGGTAATCGTCTTTTATCGATAGAAGCATAATTTACGACGTCAGACTAAAATAAAAGGTATTTGCTATCCAACGTAACCCGCACAAGAACAACACTTAGACCCTAATGAAGGCATAATTACATTTTCATCAGTTGTATTTTCAACTTCATAAAAATAAATTAAATAACTTGTAGTGTATGTAAAATATGCATTATAATTTGCTATTCCGAACCCGCATTTTAGATTCTTCGTTTGGGATATGAGATCCTCATTTCTATTACTACGTGAAACTTCCAGTAGAACGTCGCGCATTCGACTCTACGGGACATTCTTCCCATCGAACGACCTGCGCACCAATGTCCAGCTCATCGGTTCGATTCCTGCCGTCATCTGGCCTCTTGCAGCGACTGCGACGTCAGGGCAGTACCAGCCAAGAAGGAAATTCAATCAGGACTTTGAATCCACAACCTTTTAAGTGCGCATGTTACATATTATAAAAGTATCTTTGAACAATATTTAAAATAAAATCATTTGATACAATGATAAATATTATTAAAGTTTCTTCAATAGTATCTAATGTTTATCATTTATTTTAAAAATTGTCATTTTTATAAAACTATATAAATGTCTCAGTAATATTTTCTTACCGTGACATACATTAACGACTACGCTTGTTCAAAACAACTTATTATTTTACCTTTCATGATTTAATCTTTAAAATATTCTTAAAGTAGTTAATAGTATCGTTTCTTTACAAAGTTAAAATGCAATCTAGTAATAATTTCACTTAAGAATTCAATTTTATAAGTAACCTTTTTTATATATTGCATTTTAACTTTTACAAATGATATTTTATATTTATGGTCCTAGATCAGTAATTTAAGTTAAGATCAGAGTGCATCGTACAATAAATGAGTGGGATAGCTCGAGAGTAGTGGACTGTATGAGAGGGGAAAGAGAGAGAAGAGGTGGTTAGAGATATGCGATATAGGGAATAGGGCAAAGAAATTTGCACTGACCTTGATTCCACTCCTTCCCAGTTCGGTTCACTTCTGCTTGCGGAGGAACTGTTGCCCGGTACCAGCTAAATATCAGAAACTAGACACAACATAAAATGTTATGGCACGGCCAATAAGTTAGTAAGGAGTTACTGAAGCGAATTGCGCACCGCGCAGAGAGTGGTCTTCAGGAAGGTCGCACGTCAATCCTCCCGCGTGTTTAGGGGCTGACGCGATACTACTTTCATCGCACCCTCGCTTTTACCATATACTTCACCGAAATTGAGGGTAGGTAACAAAAATCAGAAGGCGAGATTTCAACGACCCTTTATGCAAGGATCGAAATTCAAATTCATAACGAAACTTATGAAAAAATTGTATCATAGAACGAATATCATAACATACGATTTCAATGTTTTTTTTAATACATACATATAAATCACGCCTCTTTCCCGTAGGGGTAGGCAGAGACCACTTCTTTCCACTTGCTACGATCCTTACATACTTGTTTCGCTTCGTCCACTTTCATTATTCCCTTCATACATGCCCTTCGGTTTAGGGTAATCTTGACCTGGCCTTTTTTCAAGACTTCCTTGATCTGGTCTCGAAACGTCGCCTAGGTCTACCCCTTCTAACACTTCCATTCACACTCGCCTCATACACTTTTTTCGTCAATCGTTCTTCATTCATTCTCTCAACATGGCTAAACCATCTCAGCATACCTTTCTCAATTTTTGTCACTACATCTTCTTTCAGACCACAACGTTTCCTTATCTCACTATTTCTTATCCTGTCACTCAGTTTAACTCCTATCATACTTCTTAACGCTCTCATCTCAACTGCATAAAACTTAATAAATAAAGTTTAAGTTTAATAAAGTTTTATCGACTCATTGATAATGTAGAAATAAATTTGAACTCATCGATAGTTTTGCTGTACTTTTCACATCCCTCACTACTCGTTTAGATTTCACGGGGTTGTTCTTTTGGGACATTTTTGAGCGTCTCCCAACTGTTATATTTACTTCCGAAGGGTCTGAGGTAAGTTATGTTCGATTGCGTGTAATTCATACCCTCTGAGGGCTTTGTTTATGTATTCTAACCTATAGAAAAATCATTTGAACATTTATTTGAACCTTTAAGTATATCGGAAGAAACAGGTTTGTTAAATATCATCATCATCATTTCAGCCGGAAGACGCCCACTGCTGGACAAAGGCCTCCCCCAAATTTTAATAAGTTGTTTAATTTAATTTTAGATCTTTGGGGGAGGCCTTTGTTAAATATATAGTATTAAAATTAACGGGCTTCGTAGTTCACTGATCGCTAACAATTCTAAAGCCCTAATTCAAAAATTGTACTAATTTTGATCCATAAGATATCACGTAAATAAGCAACAGACGTTTTTCTTAACCCCATTAATATAAATTTCTAAAACGTAATAAATAATACAAGTTCCGGTATCCCAATCACAATACAATCACTCGTGTGATTAGTTGACAAAATATTGCTTTTACGAACACATAGTTCTGAGATAATGCTGGTTTATACTTTATTTGTTCCATAAATCTTTTGAATTTTAGACATTACGGTTTCACTGAGTTAAAAACTAAAATTATTTCAAGGCACAACATTTTACAGCCTTTCTTCACTATCAAGATTATTTAGTACAAAAATATCTGATTAACAGAATGTTTAGTAGGTAGTACTGTGCTGTCTTAACCTAGTTTTTAGGTCTCATGAGAATTAGTGAAACTCTGCTCTGTTTTCTCGGCTCTGTATCATGAATCGTTATTTCCATTCGAAGTTCGATTCCCCGGGAGAAACTTGAAATTCTCACAGATTTTCGCTGCTACTACAAAAATATATGTTATCTCATTATAGTTATATTTTTAAACCACTTATTGTTTTATAAATGTTTTGACCTATTGGAAACTGGTGATATTGGAGTACCACGAGATACCAACGTAGCGCAACTAAATAGAGACCTTACTTCTTTAATTCGTATAAAAATATACATTCTTATAAAAATGCTCAGAAAATATTACAATATAAATAAAATACTCTTAATTCAAGGCAAATAGTTGACAGCTAAAATAACTTTATAAAATAAATAGCTAATAAAATAGCTTGATACGTAAACAAAATGGTAAATAATGTAATAGAAAATGGTTGTAAAAATATAAGTGAAATAAGCCTGTCCACTCCGGGCCTGATAGCAGTAAAATCAGTATATGTTGAAATACAAAAAACAAGCGGCCGGCGTCCACTGCTCCCCTATTAACTTATGAAAATAAGCTACAATAACACTTTGTTTATTTTACGTTATTCCTTGGCAGGAAATTTTGCGATGGCCCAAGGAGTTAGGGCAGTGCTCCTCAAAGATTGGCTGGTGCGATATAAAATAAAAATCAACTGAACAGCGGACTGATTGAAATCGAGTTAAAATAAATTTCGACATTTTCAAATATATATTTTAATTAGTTATTGTAGTTGTACATATTTCAACAATTAGCAATACATACTAAATGATTAAAAGTATGTAATTGATAATAATCAATATTATTTACATTATCTATGATTATATTATGTAAAAATATTAAATTGTAATTTGTGGTTCGAAAGGCAAATGTACAAAGTTATATAAAGCATTATACTGAAATATTTAACGTAATATAATGAATGTTTGTTTTTTAACTGTACTAGTTGAATTTTATACTTATATAATTTCGAAAACTTTGAGACATGCTTGCTAATATTATATTTTCAAAGAAAGAGGTTGCTCAAGTATCCCACGGATTGTGCCTCACGCGGACAGACGGACATCGCTCTAATGGATGTTTTCTATATAAACAAGGGAAAATTATGGAAATATTTATTTGGTTGAACAGGTTGTAATATTTCACTTATAGTTTTCATTTTCACGGAATCGAAGAAATAAGAATAATATAAAGTTTTAGTATAATTTCAGCTTATACACATACTTAAGGAAATGTTATTTCTAAATATTTAGACAAATATAATAACACTCGATTAGGTGCGTATTTATTAACGTTCTCTTAACCAATATCAACCTGAAAATTCTAAAGAAACATTTTGTTTTTATTTCTTTGTATTTATGGCTCTAATGCGTTCGGCATTGATTTTGCCAATCATCATCATCATCATCTTAGCGTTGAATCCCGGTTGCAGCCCCAACACTCGCTTCGGCGCCCGGGGTCCGCTTTCCGACTTTTTCTTCTCCATTTCACACGGTCTTCAGCATCCTTGGTAGTAAGCCCATTGGCACGCATATCACCCCTTACTACGTCAAGCCAGCATTTTTTGGGTCTCGGTCATTCTGCCTCCTGCCGGGGCCCGACGGAGGCAGCATGGCCAGACATTTGTTTCCCACGTAAGCATCCGGTTGCCGTAAAACGTGCCCGTACCAACGGAGTTGACTTTGCCAATGTCTATGTTATTTATAAAAGTCACAAGTTAAATATAGTAATAGAGAAATATGGTCGGTAAATTGCATTCTGAGGTCCATTTGTATCTCATAATTAAATACTTTTTATTAATGACTTAATTGGCGTAGAAATTGCTAGTGTATTTTTCCAGCATAAAAAGTAGTCTATTTTTCATTCTAGACAAGAATCATGTGTGCCTAATTTCTATCCATGTAAATTGTCTCATTTGTATTATAGAATATATTTGATTAAAACGCATCTAAGTATATTAAATGACAACATTTCTTTGACACGAAGTATACGTTCTGTCTTATGAACAGCAATAAATTTCTCAGCTCGAAGACAACGTATCAAACCGTCCGACGCAATTGACATCCCTCCATGCTAAATTGAATATGTAAATAGACGAAATGTACATGGGTGTATTAATAAAAAGATGCAATAAACAGAATTCATAGTTGATGTAGTGCGAGTAGGTCCCGCGGCGACGACGCGTCGGCCGAGCGCACCGACGAGCATGAATACAAACTGCGAATTACGAGATCGGCCGCCTATCGCGCACTCGGACGCTGTGGAGTCGAAACAGCTCAACACGCCACCAAATATAATATACATTACTAGCTGTGTCCGCGACTCCGTCCGCGTGGAATAGTGACCTTATCACTAAGGGGTATGAAAAATAGATGTTGGCCGATTCTCAGACCTACTCAATATGCTCATAACATTTCATGAGAATCGGTCAAACCGTTTCGGAGGAGTACGGGAACGAACATTGTGACATGAGAATTTTATTTAAAAGATTACTAAAAAACAATTTAATCAATTTGACTTAACTCTGCGACTTCTATTAATTTGAAATAAATAAATAATAAAATATGCTTAATCGTTAGTTATTTTTAAGTTTAAGATGCAAGATATCATCGAAAGCAAAGAAGTATTTCTTATTAAAAATACAACTGCTTTATTATTTGTTTCGTTTGTAACTTTGCTTGCGGTATGTCGTCGAGAGCCTTGATGATGCTGAGAGGTGATGCAACACGACTACCACGCAGAGATTAAATACAAATGCAGATGAGAGAGTGCGTATTATATTTGATTGAGGTGTGTAATCAATCAATATTTACGAATCCCAGTTTTTAATAATTCTTTTTTATTTAAGTTGACTAATATTTACATTTTTAGTCGAAATAAGTACAATATTAAATGAGGTTTGGGTAGACTTTAGAGAGTCGCAAACCCTGCCTCCCTCCAAAAATATATTGTTCTCGTAATCAAATATAAAGCTTTATAAGTCATGTACTTTGGCAATTATTACTAAGAAGTTTAGTAGCAAGAATCCTTTTTTCTATATAAAGACCTTATTGCATCAAAATATAATTTACAAACTATATTTTCAAATATGACCATACGTAAATGTTTTTATGATAATTATCATCAGTTAAATTATGCATTACAAAATTTAAGAGCGCAAATTTCGCGCAAATGGAATTATGATTTATCATAATTTAAGTAAACCTCAATTATGTAAGAAAAATTTCATTAGAGTTTGTTATAATAATAAGACAATAATATTTACTTGGTGTTTTTGTAAAACTATTTTAACATTGTTAATACGACTCTACACCGTTAACCCGCAAAGCAGTTTCCGATACACCTCACGCACAAATCGCAGGGGTTCCACCACTTACCATGATACTTGCAATCCTGTGATTTATTTCCAATCTATAAATATACGAAAACAAAACTAAAATTCCTCAAATTACGTATTTTTACGGTTAAATTTTAATCTGCACGGAAAGTTACACGTACACACACTTTGTAATATGTTTGGATTTTTAATAAACTAGATGAACTGAGTTCATTTCATTGGCGCAGTTTAGTTATTCGAGTCAGTAGTTACAAATACTTACAATGTATATGTATATGTATATGTACAAAATATAGACAGAACCACCTATTGTAAAGTCTATTAAACACCGTATACTAAGCACTGACAAATTTTATTGGTAAAAATGATAAAAGAAATCTAGAAATTTTCAGCATCTCGAATCATTTGCCATGTAGTCTTTTAAACTTATTTAACTTATATTTTATCAAATAGAGAGCGTAGTAAGCTCCCCAATTTACTTATCCAATTCATATCGTACGCCCGTATTGCGGTCATTCACATTCGTCATTTCATCTCAGTTTAGATATTTTTTTCAATCAAAAGAAATTGTCAACAAAAACCATCGTTTAACTTGAGGCACGTACAAAATGGCGTATACACAAGACACTTTTATTGGGGCCTTTAAGGTGGATGAATATAAAGTGGATTTATAAGGATTATGTGGGAATGGCCTCGAGGGGGGCGCTTCGGGTAAGGGCACCGAAGCAATGCTTGCGAGGCGATCAAATAACATTGGTCAGCGAGCGACAAACAAAAATAATTTATAAAATTTAAAATTTAACATGGTAGTCAAATGAAAAACTGAAATCCCGACGGAAATAGATAGTTTTCCCGCTTATTACCGCATATTTTTAGAAAATTATCACGTACTGGCGGTAAAGGAAAGAATTGCAAGAAAACCTGCATACTATATCATTTAAGTGTCACTCACTTGTTTACAGCCTAACAGCTGCATACCTTTGTGGGACTCAAACCTGATACTTAAGAGTATAAATAAATTTGATGCAATATAGCCTTCTAGTCTGTAATTGACAATTAATTCAAATAACTTTTTTGTAAGAGTTTGTCGCACTCGCGAATGAAATAAGCCTGCGCCGGTATTGCATTCGTTGTTCGGCAACTATAGTAGATGTATGATATAAGTTTGGCTTCAGCCCTTCACTCACACAACCCTGCAAAACCAATATTTTAAATGCAATAATAAAAATTTATAGATATTTTGACACTTTTCTACATTTTAACATTTAATACTGATAGAAAGTGAAGTAAGACTATCGCTTCGATATAGTTCAATATATTTTGAAGCAGCCTTTAAGATGGAATCCGAGGAGGCATCGTTCAGGAGTTGGGTACGCAGCCTTAATCTCTGTGAATGCCGTGAGTTTCGGGATTGAATTGGCGTCTTATATGTAAATTGTAGTACGTAAATAAATAAAAGGATTTGTGATTTTGGTAAAGTACCTTCGATTTCAAAAAATATTTTTTCGATAAACAAATAAAAAAGTACTAACAAAAATTGAGACTTAGCCTTACATTACTTTAAATTTACGTTATTTTACAAAGTTTCGTATCAAGTGTATTATCCGTGCAGGGGCGGAGAAAGAATACTAAACCTCTACAGCCGGGGTCGGCCTGTCGTAAAAGGCGACAAAACAACCCACCCTAGCTACGTGGTAGGGCCTCAAGCCCGTCTGGATGGCGACCACCTTTGGTCTTAAGTATGCCGCCATAATAACCTTGCGTTGTGTTCCGATTTAATGATCCAAGTTCCTGTACCCTTATGGAACAGCAGCATGTTCGCGATGCCACTGGCGTTGCAAACACCTATATGCGACGGTATATGCTAAATTCTAAGCGTAAAATATATATTATATTATTATGTATATATATTAGATACTTGCGTTAATGAAGTATGTATTTTGAAATATCATCTAAATGGTTTTTGACAAAACAATTGTCTCCAACCTGCAGTATTGTAGTCCACGGTTGAATGACGCCACAATACTTAACTCTTCACTTTTATTATTTAATGATTTACCAACGTTTGGGGATCTTTAGTCCATGGGTAACCTCCACTCGGGAACTTAAACTAGCTAATTTTACAGAGTTTACTTGCAATGCAACAATACTAGATAGAATTGAATTATAAAACATACAAGAGAAAAATATTGTGAATATAAATGTAAGCTTTGTGTTTACACTGACATTGACATTAGAGTACCTATGCATGAATTCCATTGCCGCTCTCCTCGAGAAAAACCATACTACTACTAGGTTCTAGAATAGTCTAATATTTGTTTAAAAGACAGTTACAGTTTGTGAATTAGTTTTAAATCAAATTTAAATAAAAATAATCAAGTTTAAAGTATTCAATAAAAATAGTGAAGCATGAACATTTAATTGTCGATTCTCTGTTTTAGGTTTGTAATTATTTCATTAGTTGTTATTATTTATTATGTAAAACTTATCTGTAATTAATAAATAAAACTCTGTTTTAGATGAATCACATTGTGTTTTGCTACAATAAGAAAATAACGCCTGATCTTATATAAATATAATAGAGTACCGATGCGCTATTAAGACGGGGTCACACTGCAAATAAATTTGAAAACGACTCGCACAAATTTTAATGCCTTTTTCGCGCGATATTAACGACTAACTCGTAGCAGATACGCTCTTTTTATTGTCATTTATTATTTGTATGTTTTCCTTTATTCCCTTTTTACATTGTATAATGTATACCATTCGTATAAACGTTAATACTAAAACGTTTATACGAATGGTAGATGTCATTTTTACGTTGTGAAGTTTGCCAATTTACTTTTATTCATTAAGATTATAATTATTACATTTTTTTTATTGCTGTAGGACAGCAGACAGGCTGACGACCCGCTTAGGATTTAGCAGTTACCGTCGCCTATGGGTGTTTGCAATGCCAGTGGCATCGCGAACACGCTGCCATCCCATAAGGGTACAGAACCTTGGGTAGTGGGCATACTTAAGACCAAAGGTGGTTGCCATCCAGACGGGCTTGAGGCCCTACCACGTAGCTAGGGTGGGTTGTTTTATCGCCTTTTACGACAGGCCGACCCCAACCAGAGAAGTTAGTATTCTTTCTCCACCCCTGCACGGATAAAAATATAATATAATAATTAATAATTATAAGTATGTTTTATTAAACAACAATTCTCCTGCTTCTTTTCTTTACATACTTATATGCCTAATAAGATAGTTCAGTATACGATGAGTATTTTAAATAAATTAAGCAGATTTATTGGATCTGGGGAAGGAAGAAATAGGCGAGCAAAGGGAGGGAGTAGAATTGAGTGAGAAAATATATTTGGATGAGGAAGAAAAGTGACTGAGACGAAAAATGTATCGTTAAACCTATTTTTTTTTTAGAGTATTTGGTTACTAAATTAGAAAACGTTTATATATCGATGAGTAATCAAGCGAAACAAACTTAACACTCGGCCATAAACTTAAGACAGTTTTACACCGCGGTAATTTGGAATTTTATAAGCAATTAATATTCAATTACTTGTAATTGAGATGAGACTTCGGGGTCAAATTAACTGCCTACACATAATTCATTAGCGTAATGGAGCAGTTATGGTGCGGCTGTAACTTTTTTACAGTTACAATGTGCATGCAGCTTTATGTTATCTTGAGTGACTATTACCGATTTTATATCTCAAGGAGGTTGTAAAGAAGAAGTTTGTCGCCTCACTGGATTAGATGCTTAATGGCCCATGGTCTGTTTTGGTTAATCGCAGAAATCCCTTAATCAAATCGACGGATCTTAGTGTGAAGATAGATTTTCTTATATTTATAATTTAACGTGTTCACTAATATCAATTTAAATATTAAATCTTAGTTTAGTCAAAAAGTTATAGTTTAACTATAACTTATTTAAAATAAATATATACAAGTAAAAACCTGAATAGAAATTAGTTTATTCGATAACCTAAGGACGTACGGATCGTAGCTTGATTATCGCATTGGATGATACTTATGATCTAAATAAAAATTTGCGTCAGATCTCGTGAGACCTCCTTGGACGCTTTATAAGGTCTCGATAAAGGCGACTTAAGTTTGGTTATAATAAAATAAATCAAGACCTAGAAAGATTACTTGGGTTACGTCTACGGCAGTATGTGTACCAATGAACGGGTTTATTAATTTGATAATAATAATCCATACTAATATTATAAATGCGAAAGTAACTCTGTCTGTCTGTCTGTCTGTCTGTCTGTTCCTCTTTCACGCCTAAACGGCTCAACGGATTTTGATGAAATTTGGTATGGTGATAGATGATAACCTAGAAATGGTCATAGGCTATAAATAATCACGCCATCGTTCTTAGGGGGTAGGCAGTAGGCAGATAACTAAATTGAGTTAGTGATTTTTTGTGCTTATCCGGTATCTATGAGAATCGGCCAACATCTATTTTTCATCCCCCTAAATGTTAGGGGTGACCCACCCCCAAAAAATTTTTTTTAATTTTTTGACATTTTATTATTTATATGGCAGAACAACGTTTGCCGGGTCAGCTAGTAATTAATAAATACTGTGACAATTCACACATCGTAACATAGCGTCATATAATCCTAAAGATAGTTACAGATCGCTCTTGTCATGGCTATGTACATTATTTGGTCAATAAACATTATATCATTGTCATCAATTAATCTGCGTTCTGTTCAACATAAAATAATTTCAAGAAATCTTTATCTTATACATACTTTAATTCGTGCAGGGCCGGAGAAAGAATATTGAACTCTGCGGCCGGGGTCGGCTTGTCGTAAAAGGCTACAAAACAACCCACCCTAGCTACGTGGTAGGGCCCTAAGCCCGTCCGGATGGCGACTACCTTTGTTTTCAAGTATGCCGCCATAATAACTGTCTTATATTTAGGCATTATTGACCCAAGCTCCTATATCCTTATGGGGCAGCAGCGCGTTTGCGATGCCACTGGTGTTGCAGACACCCATAGGCGACGGTAACAGCTAAATTCCAAGTGGGCCGTCAGCTTGTTTGCATTCTACAGCAATAAAAAAATACTTTAATCTCTCAATCTCTGATTGGCATAATAATGAGACATAATTCAACTATCAAATCTAGATGTACAAAAATATGAATCAGCTTATTATGTAAGCTAGCTAACAAGGCGGCTCGGTGTGTGTGAAAGGCAATTTCCTTCGTGTACTCTGGTAATAGTGTTACGAGGTGTTCGCGATATAACCCAATCACAACCGGCTCGGTCCGAGATAACCGCGTTAGACTCGACCATGGCATCGATACTTAATTCACTTATTTGCAGCCAAGTTCAGACTAGGTCGCCTAAAGTTGATTACTATCTTGTATGGACTCACGAGGCGTTCGTTATGACGTTTTAACGTCAATTTGTAGTGTTATAATAAGAATTAAGATGCAATAATTATGATATTAAAATATTTATCAGTTTAAACAAAGTGAGATAAGTTCACTTTTGTTTCAGTTTTAGCAATAAACCTATCCGTGATAAATCTACTGCTGATGTAGATGATAATGATCTATCCGTGCAGATAACGTAACGTGATATAGAACTATCCGTGAAGGGCGGAGAAAGAATACTAACCTCTGCGGCCAGGGTCGGTCTATCGTAAAAGGTGACAAAACAACCCACCCTAGCTACGTGGTAGGGCCTCAAAGCCCGCCTGGACGGCGACCACCCAAGTGCACCCAAGTTCCTGTACTCTTATGAGAGGGACAGCAGCGTGTTCGCGATGTCACTGGCGTTGCAAACACCCATAGGCGACGGTAACTGCTAAAGTCTAAGCGGGCCGCGTCAGCCTGTCTGCTGTCCTACAGTAATAAAAAAAATAGACTTGATGATCGATGGATCGATGATGGATGGATGGATGCAGAGTTCATTACTCTCCAAAATTCTATTCTGCGATACCCGTACGTAACATTTTGGTCGGAGACCAGAGTTTTGTAGGGGTAAAAAAAGCTAACGTATTACGTAACGTATAACGTATTAACGTATTATGGTTTCCTCGCAGTGTCCAGCGTGGTACTCCGGTTTCCGACCTAGAGCGCTGCGCTGTTGCGAAGACCCCAGCGCACGATCGCCGTCAGAGTTAGTATAAAATACCGGATGGTGTCCTTGATGTGGCCTCCCTCTGACACACCTGGTGTCATTGAACAAATGTCGCTAGGAAGCTATCGCCTGGGGTTATGTACTTCTGCAAACTAATGTAAAGCGGGAAATGAATCCCGAATGATTCTCACATTATATTATAGTATAATAGTTTCAGTTGGGACAAGGGTTTCTTAGTTATAAATTATAATGGGGAGAAGTTCAAGTTTTTTTTCTATAATAATAGTACGTAATATGTACAATATAAATCGATATAATTCGTAGTGAACAAAAAGACAATGCGAAAAATAGCCAAATATCTAATCAGATTCAATCCGCATAACCGTCATTTGGCTCATACGAATAAAGCTTGATTCAATCTCTTAAAACCATGTCATCAGTTGTATCATGATTATCATAGAATACGTTTATGGCGCGTGTATTTATGGTTTTTATATAATTTGGGTGGCTCCGCGGCGGAGTGCCGCGGGCGGGACGTGCGCAGCCTACTGCCTGCCTTTTTAACGGAACGGCTTTCTGCTGCCAGATATGTATTTCAGTTACGACAAACCAAGGATTTTGTATTTATAAAATATAATATCGCATAAAATATTACACTGTATTAAATTGTCGTACGTATTGTGTAATTAATATACATTATTCATCCTAAACATTAGGAAAACACGGTGATATTAATACTCAGGAATTCAATTGTTTCACTAAAATTAATTACAAAAAAATATTCCCTATAATATTTATATTTTCAAATAATAAAATTTAAATAATTGAAAGTAAATATTTAATAAAACTCCTATTATATATATGTAAAGTGATCAATGAAACTATTCTACCAGCATTTATAATGTTAAAAAAAAACTTAAACATACCCAATTTACTGAGGTACTGAATACATCTCTGCAGCCAGCACCTCGCTCCTTTTCATTCCATTCCTTTCATTGTAGCGGATAAACCCTAACGAATATCATCGGATCCACTTTACTCCAGCCCTTCAACACAATAGACCTACTTGCACTCTAAAATAATGCGCTAAATTAGTAATATACTTCTTCGACCCTTGCCTAGATGTAGGTGAAAAATTATTGCCAGTTTTCAGCGACTGCCTTCATGTTTATCCGTGCAGGGGCGGAGAAAGAATACTAACCTCTGTGGCCGAGGTCGGCCTGTCGTAAAAGGCGACAAAACAACCCACCCTAGCTACGTGGTAGGGCCTCAAGCCCGTCTGAATGGCGACCACCTTTGGTCTTAAGTATGCCGCCATAATAACCTTGTGTTGTGTTCCGGCATTAGTGACCCAAGTTCCTGTACCCTTATGGGACAGCAGCGTGTTCGCGATGCCACTGGTATTGCAAACACCCATAGGCGACGGTAACTGCTAAATTCTAAGCAGGCCGTCAGCCTGTCTGCTGTCCTACAACATTAAAAAAAATTTCTGTTTGAAGCGAGGGTAGTCCTGTGGAATTCCCGCCTCTGATGTCAAAGTTTGACAAACCAAGAAACACCTTTTTACACCGTTACCACGGAAAAGTGCAGTTGAACTAAACTTGCAACATAAAAGTGTCACCGTCCGTTATTCCGCTGCAAGCATCTGAGCCGGTCCAGACCAGGGAGATCGAGAGGTTGGTGGAGCTTTAATAATCTTTCTAGTGTGGGGACCGATGCAATATATTATTTATAAGGCCCACCCTAATTATCTAGTGCACTGTGACAGTGTCGACGAGACCATCTCGAAAATACTTTATAAAAATTTAGTTTTTATCGACTTCAACTAATCTTCTTCTTCTTCGTCGTATTCTTCATTCCTGAAGGTCAGGCCCGTCTTGATAAGCCTTTACGGAGACGTTGACGAACTGCTTCCACACCACTCTGTCCTCGGCCTGTTTCAGAGCTGCAGGCTTCAAGTAATCGGCTTCTTCAATCTTGCATTAAGCTGTACTCAGTGTAATATCTCATGTATTTAACATGTATTATGCTTCGTAGATTTTGATCAGACGTGCCAGTCAGTGCGACTCATTCAGTTTCCAGCTGAAAAGTCATCGCTGTGTCGGACACATAGCCACTGTCACTGCCGAGTCGCATCTGAGTCATAATTTACGCTTTACAAAATTATAGACATGACTAATATTAATCATTGAAAATTGTGAGATTTTACATCTTTATCTTCTTATATATAACGAAATATTTAAAAATAATTTTGTTCCACATAAAATTGTCAGATTAATTTAAAACTGCATAATTATCAAGGACAAGGACGAAGAAGGAAGGAAGAATAATATGTACTATACTTTAATATTTGGCCATCTATCCATCCACTCGTGTGATTTACATATATTTTTTATCATAGGTAATGTCAGCTCCATTTTATCCTAATTACACATTACTAAAAAGTCTGATTTCTAAATCTTAAAATTATTGAAAATGAAAACAGCGGCAGCAGAGAGCGGCCTCGAAAGGATGCTCTGGAAAACACCCACTTCCCACAAGTTAACTCGCAGAGACCGTACTAGTCGCTCCGTACTGTTTTCGTTCGGACACATTCCATCAAGAAATGGTGTACATCATCAATTTTTCCACAGTTTGTGCAATAAGGACTATTGCTCCTACCCACCAGGTGATAATTTACATATATATTAGAGGGAATATTAAGAGTTACATATAAAGAAAATCTAGTAGCTTAAAAAACTGAGACTGGATTAAAAATATCTTATCTGATATGTAACAAAAAACAGAAAATATGTTTGATAATAGCTTTCAGTTCTATGTCTTTCTACTAATGATTTATTTAGAGTCAACTGTTGACATTACAAAGCTTTATTAGTTTGTTACGTTACGAAGATCCTAATTTGCTAATGTAACGTGAATTTTTTACTGTAATTAATGATTTTTTACTTTTTTTATTGGTGAGGAACAACAGACAGGCAGACGACCCACTTAGTAAGCAGTTACCATCACCTATGGATGTTTGTGACACCAGGGGTACCACTGCTGTTCCCTTTAGGGCCCTGGAATTTGGCTCACTAATGCCGGAACACAACACAACGGCAGCATACTTGTACACCTACCTACCTCCAACATAAGTTAAACTACATTATTTTCAACTGAATCCTTCACCACCAAACCTAGTCTAAAATAGACAAAATGTCTTACTGACTAACCTGTTTTATTCACTTGATTAATGCTTTCACATTGAGGTTATGTCTATACATTTGTCAGTCTATGCCAATGATTAGACATAGGTCGGGAAGCGAGAGCCACTGGTCTGTAAAGGGATCTGCGCTCGACATCTCTACATGGACGTTTTGATTTCATTCCTCTCGCTGACTTGAGTTCCTCCTTACACATTTCCAGTTTAATTTAATTTACCTTTTAAACTGATGAGCCTCATCAGAACTCTCTTTGTAATTTCAACTATGATCCACGTACTATGGATAAATGAAATGAATGAATGAAACCCAGGAAAATTAAACATACTCGTATATATTACAAAAATAAGAAACCTTAGTAGTTGCGCAATATAATGATTAAATTTTATATAAATATAAACCGAATTTAAAAGTATATAAATTCATACCTACATATAACATTATATTTTAATGTATATAAAATATAGTACATAGTAGAAGTAATATATAGTACAAACAAATTATTAAGGAGCGAATTATGCAACTGGGATAAAACAGAATAAGATTCAATAAGGTCTAAAAAGCAGTGTTATTATTATTGTTTGAGTTACAACTATTGCGCGCGCCATTTCACCAAAAGTGCCTGTCAAAATTATTTCGATCCCCCGACGTCACTTGCACCATCAATTAAACACAAGACCTATCGACTTGGAAACGGAATGCGTGAGCCCCTCTCTTCACTTTCGATGTTAAATACATACAAATAATAAACCAATATATGTAGATGAAGTATATATGTAGATGTGTAGATGAAGGCAGAAGAACCGCGTTAGGGCTTCAGTTTTCGCTACAACCTTCATGTCCCTGACATCGTGGACGTTCTACAAGAACATCACCTCAGCTGGTACGGTCAAGTTTTGAAGTTAGCGGATGCTTACTTGATAGACTATTACTACGTCGCCTACGCTGGGTCCCGGTAGGAGGGGTACATCTAAAAAGTATGGCTTGACCTTGATATGCGTTACAATTTACTCATCATCAGGTGTGCATGAAGGAAGCGAGCAAATGTCCGTCAGTGTGCTGTACAGCTCGCTGCCGCATTAAACCATACCACAGCTTTTAGGGGTAGCTTTAAGTACTCAGCTACTAAATGTTGGAATAATATTCCTCTTCCTATAAGAAAAGTGTCTAGCATGTATGGTTTTAGAACTAAACTAAAATCATTTATGTTTGAACACCAAAAGAGGCAGGCAAACCTGGCAATAGATAGAAGTGCTCTGTAATATAGTATTTTTAAATTATGTCTTAATATTTTAATAATTATCTTTTGTGTAACTAAGTAGTTGTTGTAATTAGTCAATATTTTTATCAATATCTTTATATTCTTAGCGTGTTTACTCATTTTTTCGTATTTTTGTTTGTTTCTTCTTACAATCTTTTAACACTTCAGTTGATGTTTTCTGTCTGAATTTTTTTTTCTTTATTATTTATGATACAAATATTTTTTGTATTCCTTAATATTTAGTACATATAAATGTTTGGTTATTGTTAATAAATTACTAATAATTAAATTGCTTGTTGTTAATAAACGTGATATAAATAATTGTTATATCGTCACTTCAAGGGTCCTAACGGAAGATCAGCGCAGGATGCTCTTTAAACAGCTCCTTGCATTGCTGAGTTAGGCACCTTTTTAGGGCTAAGACAAATGTGTTAGTGATTTGTTAATGTATATGTTTTTTTGTTATAGTTTTAAGCTCTAAATAAATTATTTTTCTTTCTTTCATAATGTTTAACATGCAAAGTGGAGAAGGAATCAGAAAGTGCAGTGTTATCCGGGCAGGGGCGGAGAAAGAATACTAACCTCTGCGGCCGGGGTCGGCCTGTCATAAAAGCCGACAAAACAACCCACCCTAGCTACGTGGTAGGGCCTCAAGCCCGTCTGGATGGCGACCACCTTTGGTCGTAAGTATGCCGCCATAATAACCTTGTGTTGTGTTCCGGCATTAGTGACCCAAGTTCCTGTACCCTTATGGGACAGCAGAGTGTTCACGATGCCACTGTGAGTAAGTGAGAACTGGGTAAGCGAGAACACTCTATTCATGAGAGTATTTACCAGATCCCGTCATTTTGCCCTCCTAAAACCTCTATGTGAGAAACATAAACCTGTATAAGTAACAGTCATTTTTCAAGCATGAACCTCTATAAGTGAGATTGATAATTGCCTATACCTCCATAAGCGACAGTTAAACGCGTTTAACTTTTGCTATTTATGACTCATTCTTAAATTTCGAGGAACTCTTATTTAATTCAAACCAAATGTGCGTCTGTTATTGTTTTCTATAGTTTTAGGAACTTGTATTGTATTCGAGTGACCAAATGACGAGGAACTCATTCTATTCAAAAACACTTAAAAACAGTAAGTCAGTCAATTCATAAACAGCGGTTGCGAAGGAAGTTCCTGTACTTACTCATAATGTCTAAACGAAAACTCAGTGTGTTGTCTTTATTTAAGTGATAAACTAAAAATTGTGAATGCTTTTGAATCTGGGAAATTACGAAATCAACTTGAAAAACATACACAAAATTTAAAAACGGAATCGCAAAAGAAATTAACAGATTTTTTAAAGTAAATGTTGTTTAATAATTTGGGTATAATATTATTTAGATTAAACATTTATGTTCGGCTATTATTTCAATAAACATGTAATACGCATACATACACGTATTTTGTTTCTATTTATATTTGCCGCTTTTTTATAGACCTCTATAAGTGAGACAGACCCCTCCTGTAACTCTGTAAGCTAGAAACTCGGGTTAGTGAGAAACCTCTATAAGAGGAAAAGAGATCGCGGACCCTTGACCTCTCACTTATCCAGGTTTGACTGTATATAAAATGATTGAGGATATTCCTAACCTTTAATTTCAGAAAATATGTGATGAATAATCAATATAACGGGAACCCCCTTTCTCTAATTGACATGGTCACGTGCCTTGCAAGTCTAGTTTCCGCCGGAATCCTGCTCTCCGGGTGACTTATGTGCGCTTCCTTCCGGCCCAGCGGGCGTTCTTTTTGTGCACGCGATTCGTGAAGAAAACTTAGTAGGCTAAATTGGCAACAAAAGAAAGTCTGCCTACAGAGAGAGCATACATATAAATATGCATTAAATTTTTACATTGAAAATGTGCATTGCATTTATTATTTTCTATATAAATAAACGTATATCGCCAAATGTATTGCTAAACGCAAAACTCGAGAACGGCTCGACCAATCTGGCATATTTTTGTTTCATATTTTGGTTAAGGAAGGTTTTTATAGAAAGAATAAACGTAAAAATTGCGAGGAAAATAGTAAAAATACCACCTTTCTTTTCCTATAGAAACCACATCCCCATGGTACCAACTGACGTACTATTTGAACATAAACGACTGCAATTTCCAATTCAGCTTGTTTTCTATATGACCATAAATTAATCGGAGTCATTGAGTGCCTGCGGCATTATTCTCGAAAACCCATGCTTTTCTTATGGACAGTTGTATGTTGCTTGCTCCCATGTTGGGAAACCGTCAGCTTTATTTGTTTACGTTAATCGAGTGCTTTAAAAACATAATCTAATTAATCCGAGCAGGGGCAGAGAAAAAATACTGACCTCTGCGGCCAGGATCGCCCTGTCGTAAAAGGCGACAAATAAAACACCCTAGCTACGTGGTAGGGCCCTAAGCCCGTCTGGTCTTAACTATGCCGCCATAATAACTTTGTGATGTGTTCCAGTATTAGTGACCCAAGAAGTATTATCTATATCTATACTACTATTATAAAGAGGAAAGATTTGATTGTTTGTTTGTTTGTTTGTTTGTTTGTTTGCTTTGAATAGGCTCCGAAACTACTGACCCGATTTAAAAAATTCTTTCATTGTTGGGAAGCTACACTATCCCCGGGTGACATAGGCTATATTATATTTTCAAAAAAATTAGGGATCCTTACTAAAACTCCAATAATGTAACCCAAAGTGTAAAAAAATTACCTAAAATATTATTTAAATCGCGTGCGTTGCGAAAACTATTGATGATAGAATAAAATAATGTACTACAACTTTGTAGAACACATCATTATTTACAAAAAGTATCGCGACAGCATATGTCTAACTATTATAGTTAAGCCACAATAAGTGTTCTTTTATTTTAAAAATTTAATTGAAATGCCGCCCCTAGAAAAGGCTCTTTATTTGGATCTTGGTATTAATCCTTATCAAAATAAATCACTTCATATTCAAAAATGTTTCAATACCTTTATATAACTTTTTGAATTATTCAATTCGGATATTCCATTCGAAAGATATCACGAGTTTAAAAATGTAAGTATTAGAAAAATGTTGCGTGGTAGCCGCTCACCGTGTTCGGCAAGCTAGGCAGCACCTTATGCAATGTAGGCGTGCGTCACTGGGGTTTTTACAAAAATGAGAAAAAAAACTTATTAAAAAATAACGAAAAGTAAATAAAAAATAATAACAAAAAAATCATTAAAATAAAAGTTCATAGAAATAATAATATTGAAACTTTCTTTACAATTTTATTTTTTTAGTAACCTGACGCAAATAGAAGGGTTTGCCCTCAGGGGCGCTCCTCTGTCCGAGGAGTGCACGGGTGTGCGTACCCGAGGTGCCCGAGCATCCGTCGCTTCACTCCCTTCTCCGTTCGAGGCAACAGAGTCCTACCTTTCTTTCCGTCTACCTCTTACACCCTTTCCAACTTAGCTCTCTGTTCGTGGCGTGGTCCCTGATGGGATGGTTGCGAATACTGATTGGGGTCCCGGGTTCTACCCTGGGATCTGATTTGGTAGTCAAAACCATGCCTATTTCGACTGCGCCTGCACAGAGAGTGTTCCCGGGGCGGGAATTGCATCCTCGCTGTCGGTTGGTCTTGCTGGGCCGGCTACGACGTCAGGCGACTCTGCTTTTTCTGGAGTGTCGTCTGGTAGTCGTACCCACGCCTGACTAGCACGCGACGGGGATGCGAGTCCCGTCCGGAATTGGCCGCGGACCTGTCGCTCCCGGCCCTGGTTCTGTCCATGGTCGGGGGCGATCCTGGATGGACGGCCGTCGCCTCCTTTTGCGAGGCAATAGTGTCTGCAAGGGAGACGACGGAACGGGAGCGGGAGTCCGCCACCGCACTCCCCTCCCGCCAACGTAGGCCGCGTCGTCGGCGCCGGAGGGCGGGCAACGATCTCCGGCCGCCGTAGAAAGCGGCCGCGGGCGGCCCCTCGGGGGAGGATCCGCCGCCCGCACTATTGCCGCGAGGGAGAAGGCCGCGTGCTGTTCCGCAGCCCCCCTCAACTCCTAGAGTTGTTACAAGAGAGCGCCGGGGGAACGAATTCCTGACCCCCTGGCGCCAGCACTTTAGAAGTGGCCCGCTTGAAGACAAAGCGTGGGCCGGCACCGGCCCGGGCCACGAGATCGGCAGGCCATATATCCGTGGGCCCGGGCGTAGGCGATAGGAGAACAGCGGGGTTTTTTAGTGGGTAGTCGGATGGTCGAACATCTTTTCCGGAGTCCCTTATATCCCTCGGTCCCGGGGAACCCGTCAAGAGAGGTTTTTCCCCGAGACCGAAAAAAAATAGAAGGGTTTAATTTTTAATTTTTTGTTCAATACCCGTGCGAAGCTGGGACGGGCTGCTAGTTATCTATAAAGATATGCATAAATAAAAGCATATTTAAGAACACTTAAATGCCAACAATATAAAAAAACTATTCATCAAAGAAAATTATGAGCACTTAGCGAATACAAGGTGTCGAGAGATGTATAAATCATTTTCTTCCTCTTTTAACTGTGGGTTTATTAAGCTCGCATTATTAAAGACATGAACTCGTCAACGAGATAGTTATCGGATTGATTTGTGGGACTAGCATTGTCATTTTGAAATCTACGAGAGAGTAATTTTAACTGCGTGTAGACTGTTCTTATTAGTTTGCGTTGAAATTTTAACTGAATAAGATTTTAAGAATAAGTAGCCATTGATAGGGAAGTAAGGGGAGAACGGAACTAAGATTTTATCCGACCCTCTTGTCAAGCTCATCTGCACGCGCCGGATGGCAGCGGGGTGGCGAATTACTGCCCCATAGTGCTCCCTGTGTCTACAACAGACGAGGTTCTAGCAACCGTGCAAATGATGGAAAAACCATTCACCTGGCTAGGCGGTTGCCTACCGGTTGGTTGGAAGAGGCTAAAACGGACTTGGGATTTAAATAACCCCATCATCATCATCTTAGTAATGAATCTCGGTTGCAGCCCAAACTCTCGCTTCGGCGCCCGGGCTCCGCTTTTCGACTTTTTCTTCTCCACTTCGCACGATTAAATAACCCCAAAAAGGCTTAAATGCAGAAGGCAAGAAGAAACCACTGCATATCAAATTCCCAAGAAATTCACCATGAAGGTACAGTCAAATACACAGAGGAGGCCATGCGATCCGCTTAACAACCGGCGCCGTGCTGCGTTCGGGGCAGACGGTGGGAAATTAGCTACCGGCCATACGGTTGTGGGAGACCGGGTAACGTATGGAAAACATGCTACTGGAAATCCCATAAAGATGCGACATATCCAAAGGATAAGGCAAGCTAAAGATCCTAAAGAAGGAGTTAACGAGGTGTGGCATTAATATCTGCGGCATTAGTGAAACTCACTATAAGTGTAATAGTCATTTTCTCACAGAAATATAATAAGAAAAAAGAAAAAGAATGCGACTGCGTACGCAATAGGGGAAGTCACTTCGAGCAAGAACTTTAATTAGGCTAAATTACAAAATGTCTTAATTGTTACTTATTATTACTACTAAACTGTTACTGGTTTTAAATTTTACTTTAAAATTGTATTTTTTGTTTTATTTACATTGGTTATTGTTTATAATTAATTTTATGGAAATTTTAAAGAACGACCTTAAAGACCGACCTTTAGTTCGAACACGAGTTTCCGCCTGCTAGTTGTTATACATTGTTAGAGGGCTAAGAAAACGGCTAAGTTTATAAAATAATCTGCAAGCCAAGTTTCATAAGGTTTTTTTTATTTATAAGGCATTTTACTGGAAAAAATCTCTACAAAATACCGAAATAATATCATTTTTCGTGTTGATTTTTAAAATTTGGACCGATAATTCTTGTTTTCATATTGATAAATAGCTAGTGTTTAATCGTTTTTATAAATCAAAAGAAAAATTGAGCTTTAAATTTATAGTTTTTATTAAATAAATTTTTGATAATAAAAAAGACGCTAACTCAGAAACGATTCACTTTTTCATAATGTTAAAATTACCGCAAATAGTCACCCCTATCACCTCCTAGCGGGAATGTATCGAATTACCAATAACCGTGTATAAGGAAAATAGGGTTCCTTTGACGCACCATCACAACAAAACTACTGAACATATCGGGATGGGACTACTACCATTCGACGCGTATATGGTTATAGGCTATTTATTTTTTGAATTCCATCGACCCCTTTTCATGTTTTTTTTTTCGTTTTTTTTGCCTGTTGTTCGCCCAGCGAAGCAGGCGTGATCGGCTAGTATTAATATATAAAGCAATGTTAACTATACAAATGTCATACTAGTTACATTGAGCAAATAATAACTGAACAAGTTTATTCGTGGAAAAGCCGCGCCTGATTAATAGGTGCGCGTGCGCCGACCACGATTCAAGGAAAGAGCCCCCCACCAATCAACCCGAGTTGATTGCTTCTTTGATTAAGACTTTAAATTATATCCTTATCCCAGAATTGTCATCACAAGCATGCATGTCCTATATTAATATATAGTACCACTAGTTCTAGATGATGTTATCACGCTTTCCTACTCTCCTTTTCCTGGAAAAAATTAAAAATGTATTATGTTAAGTGTTATCATATGTAAGGTTATTAAAGCACAATAATAAAACAGCGTATATTGTGTACTTGCTCCCTATTGAACGTCTGATTAATTCTCTGAAATTACTTATATCCATTAGCTGTTCATAATTTTCGATTGTTTTCCACGAGAATAGCTAACATAATATATAAATATTTTTATCCGTGCAGGGGCGGAGAAAGAATACTAACCTCTGTGGCCGGGTTCGGCCTGTCGTAAAAGGCGACAAAACAACCCACCCTAGCTACGTGGTAGGGCCTCAAGCCCGTCTGGATGGCGACCACCTTTGGTCTTAAGTATGCCGCCATAATAACCTTGTGTTGTGTTCCGGCATTAGTGACCCAAGTTCCTGTACCCTAATGGGACAGCAGCGTGTTCGCGATGCCACTGGCGTTGCAAACACCTATAGGCGACGGTAACTGCTAAATTCTAAGCGGGCTGTCAGCCTGTCTGCTGTCCTACGCAATAAAAAAAAAAAAAAAAAAATCAACTTGGAAGTATTATTATTTTATATTTCGGGATCATGAATGAAAATAATATACATAAAATGTTACGTATTAATTTCTAAATAAGGTACTTCACAGTGGTAAGAGACAGGTCCCGATTCAGCATGCGGGGTCCGAGATTTTCCAATCATATCTTAAAGTGTACATAATTCAAATATGTGTTACATCTAGTATGAGTACTTTAAATGACAATTTTAATAGTTACAATGGTTCACCTTACTGGATAAATTTTTATTATACGAGTATATAGTGTTTTTGTGAAAATACTGAACAATGTGGCCGGGGGCATGTCATGAAAGGATAGTAACCAACTGCAGTTCCTAAATATGCCATGATAATGACCTTGTGGTGTATTCCGGCATAAGTGACACGGGTTCCAGTTTTTCTACGCAGGCAGCACCATTTGAGCGGTGCCTTGCATGTGTATCCACTTGTGTCCAGTACTTGGTACAATCTTTTGAAAAAACGATAAATCACCTCATGAATCCATGCCTGGCAGCACTATATCTCCCAAAGCCGCAACATGGCGACATGTCAGCGACGTGGAGTTGCCGCGGAAGTTCAGCTATCTCATTAAACTAACTGAAAGTTAACCGCAACACTGTCTGTTCACCTCACGGCACGTGGAATGTGGTTGAGGTAATTTTAAATTGTTTTGGTTTTAAAGCAGTTTTTTTTAAAGAATATTATTTCCTGCACTATATAATGTACAGTGAAGGACTAATAAATATTTTTGACGAACATGTTTTTCATTTGGATTTGACTATTGACTAAATGACATCAAGTTTAAAGAATACTTATATATCTTTATATATTATCTCAAACGAAACTTAGTAGCTAAGAAGTATTTAATACAGAAGTCAAGGAAGTCAGTAGCCAAGAATGGCTACTAAAATGCTTCTTGGTGGCTCTTGACCTTTGTCAATGGTTCAATTCTCTCGATGGTAAAAGTACTACTTAGGCAGTATTTTCTGGCTAATATGCACATTATAAGTTATACGAGTATAATAACCAGCTACCCACTGTAAAATTTTCCTACGTGGTAGGGCCTCAAGCCCGTCTGGATGGCGACCACCTTTGGTCTTAAGTATGCCGCCATAATAACCTTGTGTTGTGTTCCGGCATTAGTGACCCAAGTTCCTGTACCCTTATGGGACAGCAGCGTGTTCGCGATGCCACTGGCGTTGCAAACACCTATAGGCGACGGTAACTGCTAAATTCTAAGCGGGCTGTCAGCCTGTCTGCTGTCCTACGCAATAAAATAAAAATAAACCCATCATACTGAGATTACCGATATAGAATCCGTCTTGGAAAAGCTTGGCGGGAAACTGTCCGTTACCTTTAGATGGAGGCCAAGCACAGCAGTATCATATTCCAAAATGCTTTGCTCCTTTCTGCGTTGATGTTTTACGTTACGCCCACTACCACGCGTTTAACACACACGAATACATGTGTAGGTGTATACACAGATATTCTTTTGATAATGGCTAGTCTGTGAGTGGTCAATTGTATCACAAAAGGGTTTGCTTTTTCCACCAAAAATCTACTAGAGTACTACCTTAGAGTGTACATAAGCAAGCTTGCTTATGTATACTCTAAGAGTACTACCTACTATCATAATAAAAATAATTATACTTGTTTATACCCCAAAAGGAATTGTCGTTTGTCTTCAACAAATACTGTAATGGCGGACATCTAAATATGTATGTCAAATATATTCATTTCGTGAACGTACCTCGCCCCAAGGTTGAGAAACAATTAAAGCTACCACTCAAACTATGCGACGAAGAACACTCTTATCTGTTTGGCTATAAAACTAGCGTCTTATAAGTGTAGGAAAAATTCTGCATATAAGAAATATAGACCTAGTTAATCTCGGTTTGTTGTCGTAATTTCAGCCATATGTACGTTATTTTATATAGGGCTACCACATTACAATATTCAATAGATGTGAAAAGCGATATTTGAATTATCTTGACCATGATGGAAAAAGAAGAGCATCCTTCGGTTTACGTAAGAGGATTTAACTTAGGCATATAACATGGATATGGATTTAACAGGATCTGACATATGGATAGATGAAAAATCTATTGTTATACAAAACCAGACCGACTTTGCCGGAGAATTCTTTTAATTTACAAACATAATGGCTAGTTTTATACGACAATCAAATATGAAATACCGTTGATGAACGCGCGTCATAAATATCAAGATACTTTTACCGCACCGACACACAGTCATCCCAGTAAAAAATTATTTTAGTCACATTTCATTCAATTAAGCTTTTTACTCAGAAAATATCATATGAAATATCATTGTCGACCACTGTGGCGTTACAGATTTTGCACGTTAGACTCATAGGTTCTATTTTTAGCCTGAGTCTGGTTGTTTGTGTATAATATTATAAGGTCCTTACATATGAAATTGGCGTTATGTACGGGAGGAATATAAAGTAAATTTTTTTTGTAAAATATATGTAATCAAAATATGCACCGTTGTTATCTATGCACTTTTGCCATCTCATAGGTAGCTCATTGATCCCTTTACTAAAAAAACCATGGGGCGAGAATCAATAAACTCTTTGAAGGCGGTTTGGACTGCCGCATCGGAGTCGAAGTTTTTCCCTTGTAAGAAGTTGTCCAAATTCCGGAAAAAAATGGTAATCTGTTGGAGCAAAGTCCGGGGGTACGATGGATGTCGCAGACATTCTAATTGTAGCTCATCTAACTTAGTGGTTGTTTGTTGTGCAGTGTGTGATCTTGCGTTGTCCTGAAGTAGCAGTGGCCTAGAGCAATTGACCAATCTCGGTTGGTTAGCAGCTATTTCTTCCTTCATGGGTTGCACTTGCTGACAATAGATATTTGCCGTAATCGTTTGGCCAGATTTTAGAAACCTGTAGTGAACGACACCGTCACTAGTCCACCAAACACTCACAAGTAACTTTTTCTGAGTCAATTTTCGTTTAGAGCAGGATTTGGCTGGGTCTCCAGGGTTCAGCCATTGCCCTTCCGATTATCATATAGTATCCATTTTTCATCACAAGTAATGATTCGATTTAAAATCCCTTCATTATTGTGTCGGTTGAGCAAAGTAACACAGCAGTCGACGCGTGTTTGCAAGTTCGATTCACTCAATTCATGAGGTACCCATCGTTCAAGTTTTTTTACTTTCCCGATTTGCTTCAAGTGGATTAATACAGTTTTATCACTTATACCGAAGCCTGCAGCTATAGAGATTCAGAGGAAGTGCTTTGTGATGGATCCGCTTCCACAATAGCCTTTAATTCTTCATTTTCTACTTTGGTCTCCGGCCGTCCACGGGATTGGTTCTGAAGGTCGAAATTTCCAGAACGAAAACGTTGAAACCAAAAACGTACCGTGCTTTCTTTTACGAGACGAGTGCCGTACACATCATTAAGCCTTCGAGCTGTTTCTACAGCACTGGTGCTAAGGTAGAACTTGTACTGGTAAATATACCGATATTTCATGTTTTCCATTGTGCGGTAATAAGCGACGCCAAAGAAAAAAATAATGAGGAAAAAAATGAATGACTGTTTTCAAAACTTAAATGTACCAGCTAATTGAATTTATAAATTTTATTTGGAATTCTTAACCAAAGAGGATATATTTCAGACCAAAGTGGTCATTACGACAAAACGCTAATTTTATATTGGACAGCCGAAACTAGCATTATAATCGCTACTCCCGTGGCCTAGCACCGAGGCCTCAGTGATATTAACTTTTGTCAAGGTATTCGCACACAGCCTCGGGGGATTGGCGTCATACAATGGGTTTACTACTGAACTTGGGAACTTGGTTGAAGGAACTCTACTCACGTCATTAGAGGCCTTGAGGTGGCTACATTTATTGTTCCAAATGAAAACATACCTAAATATATTCAAGACTATGTTATTATAAGACAATATTAAACTTTAAAGTTTTGTATCCAGTAGTAACGTAAATAATAAAGTTGTCATATAGGTTGTTCTGGTAGAATCTTTAGAGCTAAGTTTATTTCTATCAAAATACTCTAGGCTGCCTTTGTGGCTATGTAGTTTTTGCTGAGTTTATTTGTGCCTAGAAGTTTCTTCTAGCCTTTTGTCTTAACAACTGCTTAATTGGTCACGAAGTTGGTACTAAGGGTATACATTCAGTATGTTAGTATTTTATATTGACTACCCGAGCATCTCATCACCTACAAGAGCGGAAGGAATGCTATTTAAATCGACTTCCTACTCACTAGGAGACACCACATCAGCAAAGTAGCCAACTGCAAGGTCATACCCCGTGAGAGTCTCATTGCACAACACCGTCTTCTTGTCATGGACCTCTGTGTGAAGCCCAAACACGTCGAGCGCCTTCAGCTCCGAATCAGGTGGTGGCTGCTTGATGAAGTCAAATCCCAGGAGTTCGCTAAGACATTATTAGACATACGTAAGACCATCATTAGGCCTGTCCTTTTATATGACTGTGAAGCGTGGCCGATGCCAGAGCGGCACAAGCAGGGACTGCGTGTCACGGAGATGAATATGCTGCGGTAGAGGTGTGGAGTGACGCGGAAGGACCGAGTTAGGAACTCCCGTATTCGCGGCAGCCTTCATGTTCATGACATTGTGGACAAAATGCAGGAGTGTCGCCTTCGCTGGTATGGCCAAGTTTAACGGCAACCGGCTAAATACGCGGGGAACAAATGTCTGGTCATGCCGTCTCCGCCGGACCCCGGCTGGAAGGGTAGACCCAAAAAGTGCTGGTTTGACGTTGTAAGGGATGATATGCGTGCCAATGGGTTCACTACCAGGGATGCTGAAGACCGTGCGAAGTGGAGTAGAAAAAGTCGAAAAGCGGACCCTGGGCATCGAAATGAAAGTTTCGGTTGCAGCTGGGATTTGACGCTGGGATGATGATAAGTAACAGCTCATTACGTGCCACTACAGTGCTTTGTCCTCCCATAGGTGGAACGGAAAGTATACCTACAACTGTTCAAGATGGATTGGCAAGTCACAGACATAGGTATTCGGTGTGCAATTAATTTATGTTATCATTTATTGAGGTATTTAATCACTACTGTCACACTACATATAATATTTTATTAGTACATGGTTATAGTATCCCATCAGTAACCATGGCAACTTAACAATGACGTCACGAGCATGACGTGAAACATGGAATGAAAAAGAAGTGCCGTGTCACCGGCAGAGCTGTTTCCAGACATTGTGCACCTGCCAGTGTTGAGTAATTAATTATAGACCCCCCCTACGACCCCCATCGGCCTTAGACCCCTTAAATAAAAGACCCCTGTTATGTTGTCAAGGTGATACCATTGTTTTAGACGTTGAAAGGAAATGTTAAATTGAATATCTATATAAGTATACCTCTTTTTATTTATTAAATCGTGAGTTTATATTTTTTTTCATATGTCCTCTACCCAATATGAGACATAACGTAAAGATAGTTCATTACTTCTGTGTGTAACATTGATGAAACCTCGCTCTCGTTTAATTTATGGACTCGGTTTTTTCCCCTAGAAAGAACGGAGAACATATTTGGTATGATTTTTTAATAAATACGGGTTAACACTATAGTGTAGGTCTTAGTCTAGCTACATTGAATCTGTGTGTGACTAAATTCCTCTTAACAGCTCGGCCGATTACGACATATTTTTTATAGCTGAAGTTCAACAATAGACAGACAAACAACAGACGTTTGCAACACCGGAGGCACTACCAACGCACTGCTGGCCTATAAGAAATTCTGTAACACCTTTTTTGAAAAACTCCATATCCTACTGCGATGGAAAACCTTAGCCGGAAGTTCATGCCAAATCCGGAGAGTACGCAACGTGTACGTTCTTGAAAACCTGGTCTTACAAGAGAAAAGAGGCTCCAGGAAATGGGAATGAATAATAAAATGTTTGTGTGCGTTCAAGTAGATTCGAGAATAGTTACATTCACAATTAGGTACATTACAAAAGAATTTTTTTATATAGCTGAATAATTTTGAGAATAATTGAGAAAGGAAGATGACAGATGCTGGGACAATTGATACGACACGTCGATCTAATTAAAGCCATCATAGAAGGGAGAATTGAAGGAAACTGGAAGAGAGGGAGACCAAGAAGGACATTTATGGAGCAAGTAAAGGAAAGATTGGATGTCGTGTCGTATCAAGAAGTCAAGGTAAAGCTTTGTAGAGAGGACAGGAAGATGCTCCACCAACAAGAGAGACATCTAATAATATATAAGAAAATTGTGTGGATACAACGAGCAGAATATAGAGCAAGGCTTAGAAGAGGTTAACGTTCAGCTGTGGACTTCAATAGGCTGTGGGTGACGAAAATACATATCATGTCCTAATAAGTCTCGAGACTGAGTTTTTTTATTGATGTAGGACAGCAGACAGACTAACATCCCGCTTAAAATTTCGCAGTTACGGTTGCCTATGGGTGTTTGCAACGCCAGTGGTATCGCGAACACGCTACTGTCACATAAAGGTACAGCCGTACAGGAACTTGGGTCACTAATGCCGGAACACAACACAAGGTTATTATGGCGGCATACTTAAGACCAAAGGTGGTCGCTATCCAGACGGGCTTGGGGCCCTACCACGTAGCTAGGGTGGGTTGTTTTGTCGCCTTTTACGACAGGTTGACCCCGGCCGCAGAGGTTAGTATCCGCCTCTGCACAGATAAAAAGTTTCTAATGCGGCACCACTTGGCGTATTTACTTTTTAATACCAAAAATATATTTATTATGATCATAAATTGAAAAACACACAACTGATTAAAATTAACACTGAATCAACACCACACTTGAAACATACGGTCAACTCGTAATCACAACCGGATACTGTCCGCCATATTGTATTCAAAATCATCTCGTCGAGCTTTCTGCTCTGTTGCACCTGAACACTCATTACAAATATTCGCAAAATAATTGATAATGCATCTTATTACTCATGAAACAGAGTCTAAACTCTGTTAATTTAACACATCATTTAACATAATTAAATTTACATAACAGAAAATATTCTGTATTACCTACAAATAAAGTCGAATATTAATTGTAATAAAATATCAGGTGATAATAACATTTATTCATTTATGAACCATTATAACAGCTCTCCTTAACCAAACTTATTTTATACTAAATAGCACTTTATTACTGATAACTTACGATAGCTTTTTTATTACAGAATTCATATTAGTACAAATATTTCTCATTCATGCTACTTTGAATCTAATGATTATAACGAAAAAGTTCAGTTTTAATTGACAGTCAAAGATGTAAATCTGCGTATGAAATTCGCCATCAGACCGCGGACAGGTTTCCGCCTGGACCATTGTTTTCCCATTGAAATATGAATTAATAGGATTTTCAGGTAAAACGCCGGCACCAGATTGTGAAGGGCGTTGCTCGGATGCTATCTGCATTGTTTCGGGGGTAGTATCGTATTATCTTGATATGGTTTGAACTCTGATATATTACATAGACAGTTGCGATTGAAAATACTTAAATTTGTTTGCAATGTTGAAATTGATAATTCTAAAAATGGTTTCTTGATTTTTTGGTTTAGTATTTCACATGAATAAAGTTGATGAAAAATTAGCCCTAAAAGGGTAAACCTCAGAATAACTGGATAAAAACCCAGCATTAGTCTTCCGTTAGAATTTGTTTTAAATAGCATTGCACTAAGCAAAAACCTACCTAAGGCTTTTTCTGCAAACAAATAAGAACTTCCTCTCTGTGCAGGGGTGGAGTAAGAATACTAACCCTGCGGCTGGGGTCGGCCTGTCATAAAAGCCGACAAAACAACCTACGTGAACAAGAGTTTTGAACAAGAGTTTTTTTTTTTTTTTTTTTTAACCTACGTGTTAGGGCCCCAAGCCCGTCGAGATGGCAAGTACTCTTGGTCTAAAGTATGCCGCCATAATAACCTTGAATTGTGTTCTGGCATTCGTGGACCAGGTTCACAAGAACCTGGTTCATGTGTTCGCGGTGCCCCTGGCGTCGCAAACATCCATAGATGATGGTATTAAGTTAGTTCAGCAATATAAAAAAAACTTACGACAAACAAGTATAAATGGCGTAGTCACTGAACCAATGCTTTCTTATATTTTAATATTATTCATTTGTCCCAGTTTGGCCCATTCACATGAATGTTTGCCATCAACAAAAACCATACTCCGAAGATATAAAGCTGAAAGGTACCGAACCTCACATGCGCTAAAATATTAATATTAAAACCGCATAGGTTTCACAATATTGCATTGTTGGCTATAAAGCGGGGTGTGCACGATCGGATCGTAACTAACGCACCGTGTGTGCCGCGCTCTCATAACCAAACGCACTTTATTAATTCAGGTGGTGCCCTACAACGTACATCCATTCAAATGTCGGTAAAATCTAAAAGCAAAATCAGCAACATACTTATGCTAATTATGATAATAATCAGTAGTTCGGTACACAATTAGATTAAATAATATATCTCCGAATTATGTTCGCACTTGTCATTCTGGGAACTATACTGGGGAGCATATAGTTGTATCATAGTCCTCTGGGGGTTAACCCAGACTATAGAAAACACCGGAAGACCGTTACTGAATTCATAACATCATAACAGACAATTCTGCCAAAAATATTGTATTTATGTTTTTGTTTTAAGATTATAATTTTATAAATTTATGGAAAATATACGCAATTTAATGTCATGCACGCAAAGATCCTTCTTTATTTTGCGCACAGTGAGAAAGTGGAATGAGATTCTAGTTGAAGTTTTTCCATCGGACTATGTCGTGGGGTATTTACTATTTAAAAAAGGACATCATAAAATTCCTTCGCAAACGGCAGCGTGAGGCGGTGGTCACGACACGCCGTAGGTTGCGTCCGGTAACGTCTGACGTCTACTGACATCAGTGTTGTTCATGACAAATTTAGGGATGCCGTATTTAAATTGTAAAATTGCCGGATTTTAAGGTAAAATTAAGAAAATTGCCGTATTGTACAAAATGTTTATTTTGCAAAGTTAAAATTAATAAAAAAACACGCTTTTATAAAAAGTCAAACTAAAAGGTAAAAAATAATTTTCAATAAAATTAAATTAAGGATAGGGGGATTAACAAAAAATATGAATTTTATTGTAAAAAAGTGTGGAGTGCTTGTTGTCCATTGTTATTTTGAAAATATCTTAAAAAGTTGCTTTCTATACTTTTGTTTTATGTGTTTACTTTTTAACTTTTTTTGCGGTGGAGGTAACCCGTCGTCATTGTCACACTCATTTTCAATTTAGTAAAACTTAAAGAAATCTTATAACTTTCACTGATAGATCGTGTCATACAGCAAACCAAAGAAGCAATGAGACTCTAATAATGAGAGAATCACAGTCACAATAGTTACAGTACAATAACGATTATACCGGGGATTCTCATACGTCCTAAAAATCAAAGATTTTAGACTTTAACGTCTCAGAGATACGATTGCATTTGATTGAATTCTGTTGACGTTTATTTTTGTGGGGCTTCTACTAAATCTATGGTTTACAATTTGGTGCGAGAGATAGAACGATATGTTTTTTTTGGTCACTTTAGTCAATTACCGTATATTTTAATACGGTAATCAAAGAGCTGCCGTATACCGTATTTATGATGGTTAAGATGCCTGAATGCCGTATATTACGGCAATTGCCGTATCAAGAACAACACTGACTGACATATTTTTGCCTCCATTTATAGTGGGAGATGGTGGTTTTAAGCTGCTGCCCCGTTTAACGATACCATATTCTGTTCTCAAAATGAAGCAAATGTTGAAAAAAGATCATTTAATCATCTTAGTCGTGCTCTAAGAACTGCAGAGCGTGCGTTCGGAGAGTTAGCAAATGTTCTCAGTGTTTTATACGCCCATACATATAGCTACCGAAACAATATTATCAAACAAGAACACAAAATTAATCAAAGAAGATTATCTTATTATGGTGGCTTGTTGCCTACATAATATGTTGATAACTGTCAAACAAACAAATAACACCACGCATAATAAATAACTCACTGAATAATGCACAGTAGCCAATACATCATCTTCTATGACAAAAACGCGACCTCCGTGACGCCGGAATGCCCCGAAATGACTGCGTAGTGCGTAGGCGGCATACAACCTATGGACGTGATCAAGCGTGTGAGAGAGACCACTATAGTGCATTTTTCTATAAACATTCCTAGCACGCGTACAGCGTCACGTCGAACGCGACCTACGGCGTTTGTTGCAGACCATCGCCTGACGTACCCCTGGCGTCAAAGACACCCATAGTTAAGTGGGCTGTCAGCTTGCCTGCTGTTTCACGGCAGTAAAAAACCCGTGGTATGGACGCTTACAATATTATCGTTGCGTACAGTAACAGTGCGAAACTTATTTTTAATTACAAACATCAAACTGAAAGGCCCAAGTCTGAGCCTCACTGTTTTATCTTAAGAAGATTCCGATTTTAAAATGTTTTAAATTACCTTTCAGCCGTTGTGTTTATAATCCACAAATTACACCCTACTTATACAAACAAGGTTATCGAACGCGAAATTCCAATCAAGCGGAGCCGCGGGCGACGGCAGGGTACGCCCGAGCCAAGGTAGATATGAATATCTTTGTCCATATTTACATTATCGACATGGAGCTAAGCAGATGGAGGGCAATCAGGGCGCATTGTTTGAGGCGCAAACAAACTTGTGCCCAGAGATGCAAGCAGTTGTCTTTTGCAGGGATTTACCGTATTTTTATTTATAGTTAGTAGTAGTATAGTATATTTAGAAGTTTGTAATTATAATTTTAAAAATATTATAATACATATTTTACTTTTTGGTTTCTTAAGATTGTGTCGAACGTGGAATTGGGCTACAATGAAAACTTGAAAACACGTATAAATAAAATAATAAAATTCCTCAAATATCCTCCTTCGTTTATCATGTCTCTCTTCTATCTTCTTACCAATTTTACTTTCATCCAGTAATTTTGCCATCAAACCTTCTTACATTCGAATACCATTCCTACGTACAATTATCCTAGGTACACAAAAAGAGTATTGAAATTCCTCCTAATTACTTCCTATTAGTTTCCGATATTTGCAAGATTACCTATCGAAACTATCTAGTCAAGTCAAGAAAGGCACGGATGATGATTGCTCCATGTTGATAAATATCAAATCCTGATAATTTTCTGGCTGTTTTAAAATTGTATTATAACTCATTTGTTTTTATAAATAATTCTTTGAGATAATTTTTTAGACAGTTCTACATAATTATTTCTGCAGAAATTTACTAATAAGGTAAATAACTGCCACAGATTCGTACAACGTCTGTAAACTAAATTGTTTAATATGATCTTCTTATATGATATATACATAATTTTTATCCATGCAGGGGCGGAGAAAGAATACTGACATAACAATCCACCTACGTAGCTACGTTGTAGTGTCACTAGCCCGTCGGGATGCCAACCACCTTTGGTCCTAATTATGCCGCCATAATGTTGTGTTCTGGCATCAGTGACACAAGTTCCTGACACTTACACGACAACAGCGTATTTGCGATGCCACTGGCGTTGCAAATACCCATAGGAGACGGTAACTGCTAAATTCCAAGTGAGCTGTCACCCTGTTTGCTGTCCTACAGCAATAAAAAGAAAGATTCATACAACCATCTGTAAACTAAGCTGTTTATGATCCTCTTATAGGATATATACTACTTATGGATATAAAACCTAGAACACTTAGACTAGAGATGAAGGGGACGGTTTCAAAGGTATACGACAAAGTTGAAAGAATGGTAGATTAATATTTTACAACCTTAAACTTCAAGACAGCAATAAATTCCGGCAAGACTCTTCTACAAATTTAATCTGGCCGAAAGATGTTTTGATGAATAAATAACCGTTGACTGGGTATTTTGTCCTGGCAACCCATCTTATAGCCCTCAGGTGAACTAATAACTTTGTACTCGCATCTATATATGCTCTCATCACTATAGAAAAGGTTAATAGAGGTTCATGCAAACGAAAGAGTTTTCTTTGATATCAGGCTGGCTACTCTTTGTTCTTTCCAAAACAAAGGTGTATTAGAAGCAACAAAGAACTTATTATAAAGTTTTCTTTAAAATAAAATATATAAAATCCTAAACAAAGAATTTAATCTTATGTTCAAAAATATTAGAACATCGTATACGTTTACACATATTTCATAATATTTTATTAGACATAAGTCACCTTGGCGTTCAATCTCAATTACTAATCTTTATCCGTGCAGGGGCGGAGAAAGAATACTAACCTCTGTGGCTGGCGTCGGCCTGTCGTAAAAGGCGACAAAACAACCCACCCTATCTACGTGGTAGGGCCTCAAACCCGTCTGGATGGCGACTACCTTTGGTCTTAAGTATGCCGCCATAATAACCTTGTGTTGTGTTCTGGCATTAGTGACCCAAGTTCCTGTACCCTTATGGGACAGCAGTGTGTTCGCGATGCCACTGGCGTTGCAAACACCTATAGGCGACGGTAACTGCTAAATCCTAAGCGGGCTGTCAGCCTGTCTGCTGTCCTACAGCAATAAAAAAAAATTACAGGCGTAGGTATGCTTAGGGTCCGCTCTCTGACTTTTCTTCTTTGCTTCTCTCGGTCATCGGCATTCCTATAAAATAGGATTATAGTAAAAGTCCCTTAGCCCTACCTCCTATCAACCACGTGGGCTGCTCATCCGTGTTTCTGATTACAAACGGGCCAGGTATCCTCATACTTGTAGTCTACTATACTTTCGAGGATGTGGCATAGGCTGAATGACTATACAGATATTCTCCATGTAAAAAAGGCTTTACTCTGTTGATGTTTTGTAATACTATGGAATAGAATGAACTTCCGGCTAACGTTTTCCCATGCGATGGGATGGCATATACGACAAGGGATTTAAAAAAAGGAGTTATAGAATTTCTTAAGAGTCCGGCTGCACAATTGTAATCCTTCTGGTGTGATACCAACATGTTGGTTACAAACATCCATAGGCGATGGTGACCATCTGCTATCGGGTGGGCCTTTTGCCGTCTGCTAAAATCCAGCTATAGAAAAAGAATGCCACGGATGTAAGTTCCTAATGCAGTCCCTTCGCGACACTTCACACGTTTATCGCAGCTTATTTATTTAACAGAATCGTAGCTTCTGCCTATTTAGATACGAATCTAGACAGACCTATTGAAGGTCTTATAGACCTGTCCCTATAACTTAGCCAACATTTTAGGATCACAAAAAGTAGTTTAACTGTCAACGTGGAGTCCATAGTCATTATTAACAGATTTGCTATAGCCTTGCTAATCTTACTAAGGTCCGGAGTCGTAAAATTGACAAAAACGATATTCCCAAATTATATGAAACCGGCTGGAATCCAATACTGGTAAGTATTGTCGGTAAGTCGGCACCATAAATGTTAATTTTGTTAATTGACTTGTACATACATATTCTATATATGTATACATGTATGTATTGTTATTATACCTTACATATTAGATTATTACATATAAAACATTTATATAACTTATAACTGAAATCTTTAAATTTCGATATTGTTTTATGTCTTTATATTAATTTATTTAAATATTTATGTTATGGATAGTCTGTTCATGCTGATTAATACACATCAAAATTACTAATAATAATGTTCCTTTGTAAAAAAATGTAATCCTTTTTGGATGTTTGAAAGTCTACAATGTGTAATGCTGCTGGGTTAATATTCTTTATGTTGTCTGTGGAGCTTGATACTGAAAACCAGCGCTATGTTTGAATTACTTCAGGAACAGCATATGCTGAGTGATTTACCTCATTGGCAGATGTATATATTTCATATTGATTCTTTCTTATTGCTGCTAATCTATTTTGTACCATTTGCCAATAAAGCTTTCTTTCTTTCTTTCAATTTATCCGTGCGGGGGCGAAAAAAGAATATTATCCGTGTAGGGGTGGAGAAAGAATACTAACCTCGGCGGCCGGGGTCGGCCTGTCATAAAAGCCGACAAAACAACCCACCCTACCTACCTACGTGGAAGGTCCACAAGCCCGTCTGGATGGCGACCACCTTTGGTCTTAAGTATGCCGCCATAATAACCTTGTGTTGTGTTCCGGCATTAGTGACCCAAGTTTCTGTACTCTTATGGGACAGCAGCGTGTTCGTGATGTCACTGGCGTTGCAAACACCCATAGGCGACGGTAACTGCTAAATTCTAAGCGGGCCTTCAGCCTGTTTGCTGTCCTACAGCAGTAAAAGAAATATTCTGTGAACATAACATAATTTTCAATGTATTATTGAAAGTTACAACGTTATTATATCAACAATCACCTCTATTATACCTGGTTTACAATCACTCAAATATGCAAATCGTCTAAGATACTGGGTATTAGAGTGTTTGAGGGTCGTGACCGGTCGATCCAGGAATAGGCAAACAATTGCCCTGTTGCGGGAACGGCAAGTTATTAAAACATACACGTTCGACATACCGATAATTACTTAAGCTTCATTCGTCACGCAGTGCGGGAAAAGAAGTGGGATAAGTCGTATTTTTTTATTACTGAGGTTGTCGGCCCACTTAATGTCGCCCATGGATGTCGCGATGCTAGGGGTACCGTAAACATACCGCGATCCCATAGAGGTACAGGAACCTCGGTCACTAATGCCGGAACACAATACAAGATTATTATGGCGGCACACTTGTAGACCAAGAGTGGTCGCCATCCCGATGGGCTTGCGGCCCTACCACATAACTAGGGTGGGTTGTGTTGAGGTTAGTATTCTTACTCTGCCCCTGTACGGATAAAAGTGTAGAGTAGTATCCAGACGTATACACGGTACACGGGTACATATACAAAAACAACGTTTTTTACAATTTTTGTCTGTCTGTCTGTCTGTTCCGGCTAATCTCTGAAATAGCTTCACCGATTTTGACGGGACTTTCACTGGGAGATAGCTGATGTAACAAGGAGTAACTTAGGCTACTTTTATTTCAGAAAAAAAAAAAATAGTTTTTGTTAAAAATTATGTTTCGGAAATTTTAATTTCCAATTTAAGTTGACCTCAGATTTATATCATCAATCATATGAAATAGGGTTTAGCTTAGGCTGGACTTAGTAGGTTCGAATGTACGTATTCCGGAGGAGCATGGCGTAACAGTTGCATTCGATAATACTCACTGTTTGCATATTTCATTTATATTTTAGGGTTTACAGGGTTTGTAATCCAAAATAAACCATAAGATATATCCAAAAAATTCTGTCCAAAGTCACTATACCACGCGGATGGAGTCGCGGGCACAGCTAGTTATAAATATAAGGAAGCACCATCTTGAATGTTTTAATAATAGCAAAGAGTGATTGATATACTGATATAAATAGTACTTATAGTTTTAAGAAGTCAATAAGGATGAATAGTAAATAGGTAATCTTTTAAAAGAGAGTATGTCTGTATGATTATAAGAAACATTAAAAAAGTTATTGAAAGTGCGATTTAGCCTGCAAAATTAAAAAATGAATAAAAAGTATTTAATCAAGTATATGTGTATCGTAACAACATATATAATATATCTAAGCTATTAAATTTTAACCAAAACTGAGATTTATGAATACAATTTTAGAAAAATACCAGTAATTTTGTGTAGTCTTTACAATTTCAAATGATTACACTGAATAAAGAAAGCTATTTTGAAATTTTATTCAATTATCTTGTTTTATCTGTAACACTATACAAGAGTTGTTAAAAAAACAATTTATATTGTACCCACTAAGTTTAGGTACTGTGTAGACGTAACCCTTATGATGTTTGCACGAGTCCAGGAAGACCAAGAGATTAATAAATTTAACCAATGTTTGAGTTGAACGGGTTAAACGAAAGTGAAGCGGGCCATCGTTACTATGGATTATTGGACATTATATGTGTATACACATTACATAATTTACATTCTTATATTATTATGTATACAATTATATACAAGCTTAGAGAAGACTATGAACAATTGGAAGGTGTCTAAGAAGGCTCGTCTGGCTGTGCATGATGGGGTGTTGGTTCCGATACTCATGTACGGAAGTGAAAGTTGGGTATGGCAGAAGAAACATGAAAGCAGAATAAATGCAGTTGAGATGAAAGCGTTATAGGACTCAAACTGAGTGACAGGATAAGAAATAGTGAAATAAGGAAACGTTGTGGTCTGAAAGAAGATGTAGTGACAAAAATTGAGAAAGGTATGCTGAGATGGTTTGGCCATGTCGAGAGAATGAATGAAGAACGATTGACGATAAAAGTGTATAAGGCGAGTGTGAATGGAAGTGTTGGAAGGAGTAGACCTAGGCGAACGTTTCGAGGCCAGATCAGGGACGTCTTGAAAAAAGGCCAGGTTAAGAGTAACCTAAACCGAAGGGCATGTATGAAGGGAATAATGAAAGTGGACGAAGCGAAACAAGTATGTAAGGATCGTAGCAAGTGGAAAGAAGTGGTCTCTGCCTACCCCTACGGGAAAGAGGCGTGATTATATGTATGTATGTATTAGAGAAGACTGAAAATTCATATATAATTATAAATTACTAGCAGCCCGTCCCAGCTTCGCATGGGTATTTAACAAAAAATTAAACCCTTCTATTTTTTTTCGGTCTCGGGGAAAAACCTCTCTTGACGGGTTCCCCCGGCCCGGGGGGACCGAGGGATATAAGGGACTCCGGAAAAGATGTTCAACCATCCGACTACCCACTAAAAAACCCCGCTGTTCTCCTATCGCCTACGCCCGGGCCCACGGATATATGGCCTGCCGATCTCGTGGCCTGGGCCAGTGCCGTCCCACGCTTTGTCTTAAAGCGGGCCCCTTCTAAAGTGCTGGCGCCAGGCTTTCGTCCCCCCGGCGCTCTCTTGTAACAACTCTATGAGTTGAGGGGGGCTGCGGAACAGCACGCGGCCTTTTCCCTCACGGCAATAGTGCGGGCGGCGGATCCTCCCCCGAGGGGCCGCCCGCGGCCGCTTTCTACGGCGGCCGGAGATCGTTGCCCGCCCTCCGGCGCCGACGACGCGGCCTACGTTGGCGGGAGGGGAGTGCGGTGGCGGACTCCCGCTCCCGTTTCGCCGCCTCCCTTGCAGACACTACTGCCTCACAAAAGGAGGCGACGGCCGTCCATCCAGGATCGCCCCCGACCATGGACAGAACCAGGGCCGGAAGCGACAGGTCCGCGGCCAATTCCGGACGGGACTCGCATCCCCGTTGCGTGCTAGTCAGGCGTGTGTACGACTACCAGACGACACTCCAGAAAAAGCAGAGTCGCTTGACGTCGTAGCCGGCCCAGCAAGACCAACCGACAGCGAGGATGCAATTCCCGCCCCGGGAACACTCTCTGTGCAGGCGCAGTCGAAATAGGCATGGTTTTGACTACCAAATCAGGTCCCATGGTAGAACCCGGGACCCCAATCAGTATTCGCAACCATCCCATCGGGGACCATGCCACGAACAGAGAGCTAAGTTGGAAAGGATGTAAGAGGTAGACGAAAAGAAAGGTAGGACTCTGTCGCCTCGAACGGAGAGGGGAGTGAAGCGACGGATGCTCGGGCACCTCGGGTACGCACACCCGTGCACTCCTCGGACAGAGGAGCGAGCGCCCCTGGGGGCAAACCCTTCTATTTGCGTCAGGTTACTAAAAAAATAAAATTATAAAGAAAGTTTGAATATTATTATTTCTATGAGCTTTTATTTTAATGATTTTTTTTGCTATTACTTTTTATTTATTTTTCGTTATTTTTTAATAAGTATTCTAATTTTTGTAAAAACCCCAGTGACGCACGCCTACATTGCATTGCATAAGGTGCTGCCTAGCTAGCCGAACAGGGTGAGCGGCTACCGCGCAACATTTTTCTAATACTTACATTTTTAAACTCGTGATATCTTTGGAATGGAATATCCGAATTCAATAATTCAAAAAGTTATATAAAGGTATTGAAACAGTTTTGAATATGAAGTAATTTATTTTGATAAGGATTAATACCAAGATCCAAATAAAGAGCCTTTTCTAGGGGCGGCATTTCAATTAATTTTTTAAAATAAAAGAACACTTATTGTGGCATAACTATAATAGTTAGACATATGCTGTCGCGACACTTTTTGTAAATAATGATGTGTTCTGCAAAGTTGTAGTACATTATTTTATTCTATCATCAATAGTTTTCGCAACGCACGCGATTTAAATAATATTTTAGGTAATTTTTTTACACTTTGGGTTACATTATTAGAGTTTTAGTAAGGATCCCTAATTTTTTTGAAAATATAATATAGCCTATGTCACCCGGGGATAGTGTAGCTTCCCAACAATGAAAGAATTTTTTAAATCGGGTCAGTAGTTTCGGAGCCTATTCAAAGCAAACAAACAAACAAACAAACAAACAAACAAACAAACAAACAAACAAACAAACAAACAAACAAACAAACAAACAAACAAACAATCAAATCTTTCCTCTTTATAATTATATATAAATATAAATATAAATAAATTATACTAATTCCAGAACTGGTATCCCGTTTGACTCTCTATATTTATGTTAAAAATACTCAAAAAATACTCTTACACGATCCTCGTTACCTATTTGTTGTTTTTGGGAGAAACGAAAGAAACACAAAAGTGATACACCATGAGTATGAGAGTAGAATTGTAGATTCAGTTAAGAATTTTCTTCTTCTAGTCTTCACCGTCCCCATCTCGTTGTCTGTCACTTTATTCCGCAACTAAATATGGACAAAAATGGACATTGCTCATGTCATTATTATAGACTACTGCCATCTGACATCCAACCCCGAACGTAAAACCGAAAGGTGCCGGGAATGGTATTCCAAAACATAACAAAAATCCACTAACAACATAAGCTAACTAAACCCAAACAAAATAGTAACTCAAATTTAAAATTATCATTCTCAATGTAAGTGAATTATAAAAATTATGTTCTTATTGAGAAATCAATTTTTTCAATTCGAATTTAAGAAAACAATTCTTTTAAGACTTAGAATTCAGTTGCTTAGTTATAATTAACATAAAATAAAAAAAATAAAAAATAATTTATTGATACATCTTTTTACATAATTATAAAATTATTCTAGCACTAACACCAAACTAGGCATGGCCTGTCCCTTAGGTATTAATTAGTTCCTTCCAGTGACTTCAACATTATTGTTATAATAAATTATAAATTTTTACAACTACCTTCTTATATAAAACTAGCTGTGCCCGCGACTCCGTCCGCGTGGAATAGTGACCTTATCACTAAGGGGTATGAAAAATAGATGTTGGCCGATTCTCATAGATACCGGATAAGCACAAAAAATTTCATCAAAATCAGTCAAGCCGTTTCGGAGGAGTATGGCAACGAAAACTGTGACACGAGAATTTTATATATTAGATTAAATAAGTAAGACACGATTGATATGGTTTGGTTACATAAAGTATATCATATTTTCTCCGTTGAATTTTATTATTGTATTTATGGCCGGAGTAGATTACTAACTCATGCCGTCGGGGTCAGCCTGTCGTAGGGCCCCAAGCCCGTTGGGATGGCAACCACCCTTATTCTAAAGTATGCCGCCACAATAACCTTGTGTTGTGTTCCGGCATTGTTGACCCAGGTTCCTATATCTATGGGACAACAGCGTGTTCGCGGTGCCCCTAGCGAGGCAAACGTGTATAGGCGACGGTAATTGCTTATTATTAATTGGGCTCTCAGCCTGTTTGCTGTTCCTCAGTAATAAAAAAAATTATATAATTATTATAAAAATAGGTATTCCTATCATGTTTTGAATTGTATTACATTGAAAGAAAGAAATAATTGATCAGAACAAATGTACAGTTAAACATCACATTTTCAACACAAATTTGAATTACATTGTCCGAAATATTTTTAAAATCCAACGCTGACCTTTCATTAAGCCCTTGGAATGACGGAATATTGAGTTTTCATTTCTGAAATTAATACCATTTTCACAGTTCTCCGTCTCTTCTTGGGACACTTACGTCGACTGTGCAAGGGATTTGTGGCATACCTGGAATACCGAAGCAATGGCTGCTGACAATGGTCCAATATTAGGTGTAGGTTTCCTCTAGGGAGAGCGTGCAGTATACACTTCAGGCTTATCCATCACGTATGCTCGATGTGAGATAAAAAAATACTTTTAGACCAACTAATATACTATATATGTACTTTTTTGTAAATAAATACATATTATATACATACATAAAAATCTTCTCTTTTCTAATATTTTTGTTTATATGCAATATTATCAAGAATTTAAGATTAACATATTCAATTATTATCCAATCAACGAACTTATTATTTAAAATATACATTTATTCAAAACCAGTAGCTGCCGGTTAAATAACAATACATTATAGGACAATGCCGGCCGGTATTATTGGAGCCACGCGCCGCAGTAGGGTTGCGCACACCTGGGGGCCCATTGTGCTCCAAAAGATCGTGTTACTGCCGATATGATAATAGTGAACATCGGAAATAGTCTAGCAAAGCTTGTCAACGCAATGTAGTAAAATAGATACTTATGTATTATCACGCTTTTATGCCATTAATAATAATAATTTATTACCCATTAATACACAATTCAAGTTCACATTACATACATTGTCAATTAATTTAATAGTAAAAGAGAAAAATAAAATAATAATAATAAAGAAGCTTTTTCTAAATAATGACATTAACTAATTTTAATTTATTTCATGATGTCAGAATTTTTTTAGAATTACTCCTAGAAATCTTGAACGAGGTAAGAATTTAAATTAAACACTGAATAAGTAATTTTGAATGTATTATAACTTAAAATTGGATTCGACGATTTTAGCAATTTTCCTATTTGCCAAAAAAAGTTTTTTGTTGTTGTCATGGTCGTACTGTTTCAAACTTATTAGATACTAGTTGACCCGGCAACCGTTGTTCTGCCATATGAGTTTAAAAAAAATAGCCATGTGATTCTCCAAGATTCAATTTATGACTATACCGAAATTCATCAAAATTGGTTCATCTGTTTAGGAAAGCGTAACAAACAAACTAACTCATTTTCGCATTTATAATATTAGTTAGGATATTGCAGTGATGAGCACATGCTAAATGGAATTCCCATCTGTAGGAGATGATTTTTATTGATTCTAATAGATATGAAATTTCCATTCTGCAGTACTGGCCATTACAAATCAAAATAATTTTTGTTTGGCTAAGAATTCTAATTTCAAATTAATTTTATTTTAAAAACATGGAATTCTTTTTCCAAAACTAGTCATTTGTTTATTGATTAGTGTTACATTTTCATTGCATTTCAATCTTTTTCGTCATGGATACGTTAAAAATTCGAGTAATTATGGAATATGAGTACCGTCGTGGCAGTAACGCGGCACAAGCGGCACGCAACGTCAACGACGTTTACGGAGCTAACACTACAAACCAACGCACCACCTGTTATTGGTTTGCTCGCTTCCGTTCTGGGAATTTCAACCTGAAAAATGAACCTCGCGGTCGTCCGAAGACTTTGATCGACAATGACGAATTAAAGGCGATTGTGGAAGCTGATGATACACAATCTACGGCTGAATTAGCAGCAGCTTTCGCTGTTAGCGTCAAAACAATATTGGTCCATTTGCGTCAAATTGGCAAGGTAAAAAACTTGACAAATGGACAAACGGGGTGAGCATTACTGCAGATGTGTACTATGAAGAACTGAACACAATGATGGAGAAGCTGGCACATCTCCAACCAGCATTGGTCAATCGCTCGTCTCCGTTGCTCCTGCACGACAACGCGCGACCTCATACTGCACAGCAGACGGTCTCCAAGTTGCAAGAACTGGGGTTGGAAGTTCTCCGTCATCCGCCCTACTCACCAGACCTTGCGCCTAGAGACTACTATTTTTTCCAGAATTTGGATAACTTCTTGGCGGGAAAAAAATTCAATACCCGAGAGGCAATACAAAATGCCTTTAAAGAATTTGTTGCCTCCCGTCCAGCTGATTTCTTTAAGAAGGGCATCAGTAAACTGCCACTGCATTGGCAAAGATGCATTGATTGCATGGGTGATTACTTTGATTAATACAAATAAAAATACATGAAAAAAATTCGTTTAAATTTTTTCATACAAAACGGCAATTTCATAGGTAAAGACCTAATATAACATATACCTATATATGTATTGGTTCCATTGTACCATACTTGTATACCATCAGCTTTCATCTATTATCTAGTGTATCTGGTCATGGAAAATCATCGATGACTCTTCTTATTATTCCAGCTCTCATCCCATATTGTGTTGGTTGGGCCTAACATATTCTCTCCTTCCAATCTCATTTATTTGTAGATATCTCAAAATTCACATCTTATATTTCTCAATATTATTAAACTATTTCCTTTTATCAACCCCTATTTTGGTATCGATTCACTTTTTAACATTTTACTTGTCACGTTCTTAAATTTTCATTATCTATAAGCGTATATAGCTCTATCATGCTAATCTATGGCAATAAACCTCGAAATTTTTCCTTCAATATAACTGTAACAACAATATATCTCCGTTTTCAAAACCAGGGCTATTTAATCGAGATTAAACACTTGTATGCATAAAAGCGCAATTATTATTCTCATGAAGCTCCTTCGAAATTATCTAAATTAAACTTATGACAATATTTTTGTGATTTTCTATATCAATATCCATATCGCGTAATGATACCACATCGTAAATAGTCTTAGTCAGTGGTCTCTCAATATATTTAAACTGGCCAATCTGCCAAACCAACCTTTCACACTTTCCGAGAAGCCCGCATGCAGTCGCTCCGGCAATTGAAACCAATCAGCTCAAAGACCTGATCATTGCGATGATAAACGAAAATTTACCATTACGTGTTGCACTATATTATGTAATAGGTAGACAAAAGTCAAAAAGATTAAACACATTTTGGCGACGCTGAATCAGGGCTTTAAATTTTTTTAAGTAGAAGTACAAAGATCATTTGCTTCTTGACTTACTTCCTACTTATATTATCTACTAATGTTAAGTTCGCGCCAAAGTTACTGGGGATTATAAGGGTAGCAAAGGTAAGAATACGGACTGTATTTTGAAGACCAGAGTTCATTAGTAATATGACAGCAAACACTTATTACGATGCCTGGAATATGTAATAAGTAAACCTTTTACAAAAATATTAACATTATTTGTCTGAATACTATCAACAATATGAGTTTTAGCGTTACAGTCATGTCAGTCAATAAATTGTCAAGCAAGTTTTGAATCTATGACCTTATCCTTCCTTTTTCATGAACAGATGCGTAGTAAGTAACTAAACAATAATAATAACAGCCGACAGCGCCCTACGTCTGGGCTAGGGCCACCCCGTAGAGGGAAGGACAGACACGCCACGCTTGTCCAAGGCCGATTGGCGGGTTACACTTACCGGTGATCTCGTTATGCAGGGTTCCTCACACCACCGAGGGATTCGAACCCGGGTTATTGAGCTTAGTCTCCGAGCGTAATACCACCGCAGGAGGTACCTACTAAACAGCAGATACTTTTTAATATTTTACGATTATTGTTATTAATCGGGAATTATTGGCCACTTTTGGTTCCAGATGATAATTGAGTTATTTAAAATAGTGAAACATCAACAGGTTCGTAGAACTCCTATAGCCGTTTAGTAGTTCTTCAAACCCTTCATTGTCTTGTCCACTTAAGACAATGAAATAGACATACACTAATAAAACAGTACGGAGTATAAATTGGGCACAATTACGGCACCTACACGCGCCCATACCTGCCTCGATCACCTAAACTAACTCACAATTGCTTTTGATGTGGGTCATGTGAACACGAAAATGAATAGAGTCGACTGCTCAGTGAAGAATAACGAAAGAGAGATTAGGTACTAAATCGACTAGGGACGCCTGGCTGTAACTAAGTAGTATTTGGTATGTACTAGGTGGTAGTGGTCCTAATTTCATATAAATAAATTAAGGAATGTTCAACGTATAGACATTTGCAACACCAGAGCCATTGCCAACTCGCCCCCGGCATCGAAGAGACTTTGAACCTGGTAGCGTCGGAAACATAAGGCAATTAAGGCCACATATTTTAAACTCACAGATGGTTGACATCCAGTCGGGCTTGAAGTGCGTCCACCTACTTAGCAAAAATCAAAGAAATGTTTAGTTGTTAAAGAAATTAAACCCATTGCCTACGGTTGAGTTAAGATTATCATGTTTAATTATCCAATCATAATCTCATCGTCTGCATTTTAAAACACAAATATCGTTGGTTTCTTATTTTAGAACATAACAACAGTTTAAATGGAGCAATCAAAGCGTAAAAGTAATAAGTTATTAGTGAAAAAACATCGGAATTTAAAATACATAATTATATACGAATCAAAAACATCAAATTTTGATGGTCTTTATCTAATGTAACAAGATATATAAATAAAATATTTAGTACCAGTTCACATCTACACCATTCGTCGTTCGCAGCGAGTGGTTTATTAACTAAATTGTGCTGTTGACTCACAGGCCACCTGGCTATCACCTTAACAGCCAATTGCTCGCATTTGTGTACACGTGCTGTCGTCCCATATTAATTTATGTTCACTTGCCTTGTAATTTCCACCAATGGATACCTATTACGTAGTTTATTAAGACATCATAGATCAAGTTCATGTCACGCTCCGGAGTGGAACTTCAAACCTGTGCCTTTGGGAATCCTAATAACGAGATCACCGACGCTTTTATTGCCTTTTACATTAGTGAGTCATCATTTCTTGAGGGCCATTGCCGTGATGATCTGTAAACGAAATAAGGCTTTCAGTGATCCTGATCTTAAATCATCTAGACACTAGCTGTGCCTGCGACTCCATTCGCATGGAATAGTGACTTTGGACAGCATTTTTTCGATATATCTTTTGGTTTATTTTGGATTACAAACTCTATAAACCCTAAAATATAAATGAAATATGCAAACAGTCAGTATTATCGAATGCAACTGTTACGCCATGCGCCTCTGGAATACGTACATTCGAACCTACAAAGTCCAATCTAAGCTAAACCCTATTTCATATGATTGATGACAAGATCTGAGGTTAACTTAAATTGGATTATAAAATTTACGAAACTTATCATTTTTAACAAAAACTATTTTATTTTTCTAAAATAAAAGTGAAACTGCCAGTGAAAGTCTCGTTAATATCGGTCCAGCCATTTCATAGATTAGCAGGAACAAACAGACAGACAAAAATTGTAAAAAATGTTGTTTTAGTATATGTACCGTGTATACGCAAACGCACCAAATGCACTTAGTAAAAAGCGGTTATTTTAATATTACAAACAGACATTCAAATTTTATTTATTTATTATGTATATAGATAAACACCTAGAAGCGAGACGGGAATCGAATCCGTGCTCTCTGCAAGCGTACCACGTGCTTTAGGCGTTATGCCATAGAGGTCGTCAAAAACTAAAGCACCATTACCGACATAAATACAAAAACTCAATCGTCAGTAGCATAAATAATAAACTTTTAACATGAATTTCTCAAAACAATACTCATAGGTATATCGTTACCTTTATATGTGTGCAAAAACTATCTTAAAAGGGCATAAAGTGGCCCTTTAACCCGTCGCATGCGGGTGCTCTTTCAGCCCCACCATTGTCCCATCGCTCTGTGTCCGACACCTTAACAAAGTGCTTTTATTTAATTTAACACCGTTTTACGTTACATGCAGGACCGTTATAGTTCAGATTGCGGGATAAAGTTTTAGTGAGTTTAGGAAGCTTTTTAGAGACCTCTCTGATCCATAGGGGTACTAAAATCCATTATTTGTGGCATTATCTGCATTTTTTTTATCCGTGCAGGGGCTGAGAAAGAATACTAATCTCTGCGGCCGGGGCCGGCCTGTCGTAAAAGGCGACAAAACAACCCACCCTATCTACGTGGTAGGGCCCCAAGCCCGTCTGGATGGCGACCACCTTTGGTCTTAAGTATGCCGCCATAATAACCTTGTGTTGTGTTCCGGCATTAGTGACCCAAGTTCCTGTACCCTTATGGGACAGCAGCGTGTTCACGATGCCACTGGCGTTGCTAACACCCATAGGCGATGGAAACTGCTAAATTCTAAGCGGGCCGTTAGCTTGTCTGCTGTCCCACAGCAATAAAAAAATGGATTTTTATTCAGCGCTGGCGACAAAGAAATGAGAATATTTCACTCGTTCTTATATGTGTGCTTCGCTCTTTGATACTCTCTGCTAATATTATATATCCATACTATCCATACTAATATTATAAATGCGAAAGTAACTCTGTCTGTCTGTCTGTCTGTCTGTTCCTCTTTCACGCCTAAACGGCTGAACGGATTTTGATGAAATTTGGTATGGTGATAGATGATAACCTAGAAATGGTCATAGGCTATAAATAATCACGCCATCATTCTTAGGGGGTAGGCAGTAGGCAGATAACTAAATTGAGTTAGTGATTTTTTGTGCTTATCCGGTATCTATGAGAATCGGCCAACATCTATTTTTCATCCCCCTAAATGTTAGGGGTGACCCACCCCCAAAAAATTTTTTTTAATTTTTTGACATTTTATTATTTATATGGCAGAACAACGTTTGCCGGGTCAGCTAGTTTAATATAATTAGTTTAACTTAATTAACTACGTTAGTTATCTGACTATGAAACTACATTATAATAAAAATATTTTTTTATCAATGAAATAATAAAAATATTTTTTTATCAATGAAATAATAAAAATATTTTTTTATCAATGAAATAATAAAAATATTTTTTTATCAATGAAATAATAAAAAAATTTTTTTATCAATGAAATAATAAAAATATTTTTTTATCAATGAAATAATAAAAATATTTTTTTATCAATGAAATAATAAAAATATTTTTTTATCAATGAAATAATAAAAATATTTTTTTATCAATGAAATAATAAAAATATTTTTTTATCAATGAAAGATGATAGATAAGCAATTTAAAATTTATTTGGAAATAAAGTTTTACAGTGATGTAACAAATAAAGATGATATGCTTAACTCTATTGTCTTTAGACCGTTTATTATTCGCTTGGCACATTATTACACCAAGATATATTGTATCGTACGAGTATATATGTTACCTTGATATCTTATATATTATACTCGCTAAATGTAAATATAACACACTTGATCGGGCGGGTCATGTTTATCCGTGGACCCAGGCTGTAGACGATGGAAGGACATCGGGGTTTCAGTGGGTAGTCGGATGTTAGCCGTCTTTCATCATCCGTTGATGACCTCCTGACGTAACGGCTAACGCACGTCGCGTCGGTACGTATGCAGGTTTGATTTCCGTCTTGTGTCTGTATATTTATGTATAACAAAAAACATACTTGATCATCACCAAGTACGCATAAGCATATATATTTGCGACGTTAGGCACCACTAACACACTGCCGTCCTCGTAGGGGAACTGGAACCTGGGTCACTTACAGATCAGGAGTAGTTGCAATCCAGTCGGGCTTGAAGCCCTACCACCTGGCTGAGGTTGTTTGGTCGCCATTTATGACAGGACGAGCCCAGCCGTAGGGTCAATATTCAATTCCGCCCCTATAATGTTTGCTTGACATGATGGCTAAAAGGAATAAACTTGACTCGGCCTAGTGTTTATTAAGATAGCATCGCCTACATTTTCTTCGCAGGAATAAAAAAAAAATGACGAATACCTAACTTACGAAAGAAATAATTCGTTTTAAGTTCTATCAAGTCAGAATTTATCTGATGTAAATTTAGCTATAAGTATACCTATATTTTTGTCCGTGCAGGGGCGAAAATAATACTGAACCCTGCGGCCGGGGTTGGCCTGTCGTAAAAGGCGACGACACAACCCAGGGTGGGTTGAGCTACGTGGTAAGTCCCCAAGCCCATCTGGATGTATTGAGTTCCGGCATTATTGACCCAACTTCCTGTCCTTTTATGAGACAGCAGCGGGTTCGCGATGCCACTGGCGTTGCAAACACCCAGAGGCAATGGTAACTGCTAAATTCTAAGTGGGCGGTCAGGTCAGCTTGTCTGCTATCTTACAGCAATTAAAAAAATATATGTATATAATGTTTTTAGGATAGTCGAGCCATTCGGGTATACAAATATTTATTTCTTGAACATAATAATTATATCATCTAAATATAATAACATAGAAATTATATATCAGAATACTATATACATATTTTTAGTCGGTGTTTCCTCACAACCAGTCCATGTTGCAACAGCTGCTGTAATTAAGACAATTTTAAAATTCTCTCAAAACGACCAAAAATGCTGGCAATTACTAAACAAAGGGGCTGAAGCTATCTGGACAATCGGCAAGGGTCGAGATGCGGGCGGAGGAAATTATTAATTTGGACTATTAAAATTACCTACAGGCAATTGAGATGGACGCATAAGGGGCGCGGGTCACCTTCGTACCTTTTTAATGGGAGAGCTTTGTTCTCTCTCTAGTCACTTGGTGAAAATTATTAAGATGGTATTATAATTCTTTATTAATATATAACATACATATTATTTTTCGAGTTTATTATTACTGACAATATATTTTGTTTTAATTACTGAGTAACAGCAAACAGGCTTGAGTTCCATTTAATAGTAAGTAGTTGTCGTCGCTAGGGGTTTACTATGGCGGCATACTTATATTGCAATCGAGACAGGCTTGGAGCCCTACCACACGCGCTTTTCACAACAGGCCGACCCCGGCTGCAGAGATTGGTTTATTCTGCCCCTGCACGGAGAAATATTTAAAAAAAATTACACAGAAAAGTTAACAAAGTCAGTTAAATCTATATGTTTTGTAAAAAAATATCTTATGGTACATAATGTCAAACGGGTCGTTAGCCAATTATCATCCACTGATGGACTTCCAAAATTTGTGTCACAAATTTTTGCTTTTTTATTGTTAAGGAACTTGGGTCATTAATGCCGGAACACAACACAAGGTTATTATGGCGGCATACTTAAGACCAAAGGTGGTCGCCATCCAGACGGGCTTGAGGCCCTACCACGTAGCAAGGGTGGGTTGTTTTGTCGCCTTTTACGACAGGTCGACCAGGGCCGCAGAGGTTAGTATTCTATCTCCGCCCCTGCACGGATAGATCGCTGCGAATTAATATCGGTATATATGTTGGATTTTATCCAAATATTTAATTTTATTCGTGCAGGAGCGGAGAAAGAATACTAACCTCTGTGGCCGGGGTCGGCCTGTCGTAAAAGGCGACAAAACAACCCACACTAGCTACGTGGTAGGGCCTCAAGCCCGTCTGGATGGCGACCACCTTTGGTCTTAAGTATGCCGCCATAATAACCTTGGCGTTGCAAGTATGCCGCCATAATAACCTTGGCGTTGCAAACACCCATAGGCGACGGTAACTGCTAAATCCTAAGCGGGCCGTCAGCCTGTCTGCAGTCCCACAGCAATAAAAAAAATATAACGTATCTAACTGTCTTGCGTTAGTTGATACACCTCAGTTTGATCCCGGCCAAAGGCCAAAGCGGTATTAAACTATAACAGATAACAAAACGAAGAGAAGAGTGGAACTTACGCCAAAAACGGTTAAATTTAACTAATTTTGAGATAGATTTGTCAAAATAAGAGCTGTTATTGCTCATTTGACTGAATTGTAACAAAAATAAAAGCCAAAATTTTAGAAAAATCACTGCCACTTACAATGCAATTTCCGTGGGATTAGCGATAGGGTGTCCACGCCGCGAGCGTCATGGGGACAGAACAATGGTCTCTCACGTGACATGACGCGTGCCGTTAGAGGGGCAGCAGAGAGGGGAAGGAGGTAATGCAATATTTGTTCTGCGACACACGGGTGACACGCGCAGGATGCCATTGTGCACCTATTGTCAGGTGTAGTAAACTTTTATTCATTATATTATTATTTTTTTCACATTACTTCAAAATGTTTAGAAGCCTTTAACTTTATATTTTATAAATTTTGGAATATTATAAAAAGAAACACAGAAATGACTTTATTTTGATTTTATTTTGGGAATCTAATTGTCCTTTTCGTTATTGAAAGTCCGTCAGTTCAATCAATAATTATGTTAAAGTGACCTAAAGCTATCATGTGTCAACTATTTATGTAATTAAACAATTTAATCGTATATTTTATTAAATATTATATAATTTTTATTTTTCTAATTACTTTTTATAGTTATTAGTCTAAAACGTAGTAAATATGTATTACTATTTATTATTAATTTCTTAACTCTAACTTCTCCTAAAAGTATGTCACAATGTTGATAACAACTGCAACGAACATTAATCCGTACACATGGGGTGCACACGATAAAAAGATAATGCGGGCACAGTCGCGTGCGCATCAAAAAACTGGCTTTAATGACGCACCTATATACAGGCAGGGCTTATCGCGCCTGCGTACAGCGAGCGGCGCACAAATAACAAATGAGCTTAATTATAATACCTCGGTATACGCAGCGCATGCAACGTAAGGGGTGCCTACGGTGTGACAAAATAAATTTCATCCCAGGAGGTCCCTCATGTTTTTATTGGCGCACCGTGCTGAGGAGTCAATGTCGCGAGAGTAATGACTCCCACGGATTCCTGTCCCCTCGTTCAACGGTAATGATGATTTCTTATCTATAAAGGCATGGGGAATATCCTTGTTTTGATTCTTCAATATATGTTAAGGGTTGGAGGTTGTTTGAATAATTTGAAATATGATTATTCAAAAGTATGTTGACATTGTAGTACAATTACGATTTCGAGCATTTCCTTATAACATAAATACGAAATCACAAAATAACTTAAAATAATGTGTTTGGTAAGAGCACGGCTTATAGCTTAATTCAGAAACTACCTAGAAATGTTTTCATTCCTGTCTATTTTGTATTTTTGGTGAAATTGAATGTTATCCAAGTCACGTGCTTACTATACCTAACTGGGAGACTACTCTTGTTCATACAAACGATTAATCTTGTTGCATATTTTCACTTTGTACATTAATGACACTCTATGAATTATTTTAATATAAAAAAATCTTCTGGAAGACTTATTGTGCCACCTCGTCGAAATACAAAAATTTATTGAAATAAATAGATGAGGTTGAATTTAGTTTTACAATAGCAATGGCCATTTGATTGTTAACTTTAAAACTTCGATCAACAATAGTAACAATAGTTACTATTGTTGATCGAAGGTTTAAAAACACAATTTGATGGTGCACTTTTTATTGTCTGTAAGCTTCTAGAAGAAATAATCTGTAAAATTAAAAAAAGTATTTTATTAACCTTAGTAAATTTTATTATTTATTTAGAATTTATTTTAGACTAGTTGACACAAAAATATATATGAAAATGGACGTTGTGGAATGAACATTGTTTGCAAGCTACCTGTGTCTGAATTGAAACACAACGGAATGCAAGACTACGAGCATTCGAAGACGCTCGGCACTGCGAATTTCCTATTTAGAAGCCCCTGTGACGTAGTTGTTGAATATGAAATGTTCACGACCCCGTAAAAGTCGGCGACCCGGCAAAAGTGCCACCCTGCACACCCAAACTGACACTCGGATGTGGTTTACTCAAGAAGAAATCAATAGAAATGTCGCTTGAGGGTATATTAGATGATTTACAACGAAATTTCGTGTCCTAGTTTCGTGTCCTGTGAAACGAGAAAAATTATTTAAATAAAAAGGATGACAGATTTTTCCTCAAAAACTAAGCCACAACATGTAACATGTTGTACCGACCCCATATAATGCGGGATAAGGGCAGGAGGAAGAAGGGGGTATGCGAGTACCAGTACCCGGAAATGTACAATCAGAATAAAATACTTGTAAGCAAATATTAATTCCTATGATCTAAATAATATAAAGAGTACATTAAAATTATTTTCAACTGGAAGAAAAGTGAAATCAGGTGTTATTTATAACATACAATAATATTATATACATGCTGCATGTATATACATATACTTACTAACATAAAAATATTGTACAAACGGACATATTTTAAAACACTAGCCTATGGCAGTAAAACTACCATTACCAATACACTCATAGACGTGGAACAAAAAGCCAAACTATAGTCAGGGATTTCATACCGGTTCTCATTGTTCTCGCGTGTTATAAATCATGCCGACGTGGCGTGCGGACTAAAAATCATTGAGTTGAATTTATTGTTGGAGAGGGGCAAGGTGCGGCCAGTTCACGGTGAAATCTGTATTGTTTGTCACCCTAGTCGCAACGTCATTTGACACACTTATTGAAGTTGGTTATTGATTTTTTAAGAAAATTATATTATTATTACAAAATATTTTTATTGTTTTTTGAGTAGAGACATTGGAGACATTGAGTATGTTTATGTATATATAAACGTTTATCAAAATATATTTTTTCTCTTACAATAAAAATATTCTAAAGCAGTGTATTTGAAAAGAAATTCAAAGCTTTGCAAGACTTTTAAATATTTAAATAATATGATTGACTAATATAATGAAAATAATAATATATTGTTCCGGTTTTCATAACATTTAGACTCAGTTTGTGTTTGAAGATTAAAATATTTTGCACTGCATTGGGAACGAACTTTAATTCGAACACATAGAACGTTTCCTTAAAATACCTCCTTTTGTATTTTTTATAATATTAATTGCAAAAGATGTACACTATCTTTCTGTAAAGCATAGATAGTGTACACATTTATGCAAATTTATTTCGAATATCATGCGAAATTTGTCATACGCGTGAGAATATGAAAACACGTGGATTATAGTATCGGTAAAGATTTTCATTACCAAATTTCATCCATGGTCCAACTTATATCGTTTTAATTTTTTGTAATCGCACTCATAGCACGTCGACGCGGTCAGGTTAGGGTGACAATCTAATAAAGCGGCCGACGCCCCGCCGGGACTGTCCGATTACGCGTCGGAAACCTTGTTACCCTACACTGATTAATATTATGTCCGTCTTTATGACGCTGAAGTGTGCGCATCGTACAATTTATAAAATGAGAATGGTGTTTTATTAAATTATTACACGATATGCGACGGTAATCTTGTTATCGGACACGTTTGTTTTGATGCGAGACATTAAGCGGGAACACGAGTACCGCCATCTGTTGACTTTTTTGTTTAGCTCAAAAGAGTAGTTGCAATAAATGTGATTGCGATTTACGGTTGCAAACTTTATAATAATATAACCGTAAGCTAAACATTTTTCTGATAGAAAATTGTCCAAACTATTTTCACGGTCGTGATCTTTTCCTCTTGCGTTGCATCTTCTATATTGAAGCTCAGGGTCTATATCGTCGTAGTCGTAGAATAGTGACGGATCTGACATATATTAAACTTTACAGGACAGCCATTTTAAAAATACACAAGCGTCATTTTACTATGAGAATCTATCATATGCGTCACTTTACCGACTGCTTGATTTGAAATCTAAAATACATGTAATTTTTTTTAATGTAGCAATAATATTTAGACAATGTAGTATCCAAATATGGTAAAAAGTGAATTTTGGATTTTTTTCAAATCCGACATTATTCTACGATCACGACGATATTTATATCATACTTCAGTAGTAGCAAGCAAAATCAGCTTGAGGTAAGCAAGACGATGAAGAGTTCGATAAATATGGTTTACGACCACTGCCATCTGAATCCAACGCTGAAAGTCGGAAAACGAAAGCTATTTTACTTCTGAGGAACAGGAGACAACTGACGGCCCACTTACAAGTAAACAGTTACCGCCGCCTACAGATATTGGCAACGCTAGTGGCGCCGCGAACATACTGCTGTTCCACAGAGGTACAGGAACACAACACAAGATTATTATGGCGGCATACTTAAGACCAAGGGTGATTGCCACCCAGACGTGCTTGAGGCCCTATCACGTAGCTAGGTTGGGTTGTTTTGTCGCCTTTTACGACATGCCGACCCTTGTCGCTGGGGTTATTATTATTCTTACTCCGCTCCTGCACGAAGAAATAGCAAAAAAAGCTGGCAGTCATCAAGGTATCATCAAGGCAGATATCTATGAGTTCGAAATGTCTAATAATTAAACACCGATGCTTCTATGTACCTTTGTATATTTATTTATTTATTTCTAATGCGGGCCAGTTAAATCCTTGAGTTACAGGACATTTTCAGTCTCTATGCTTGAAGGTCCTCAAGTTTCAAATTATATTTTACAATTGAAGCCCTAAAATAAACAATAGACTGTAAATCGTTTATCAAACCACGTATGGTTCGCAATAGCATTTTTGTGGTTTGTGGTCTAGGGAGGATGATTCAAAGAAGGATAACAGATACAAATAAATGCAGAAATTTAGCCTTTTTGGTCTCGGGGAAAAACCCTCTCTTGACCCTCTCTCCTCGCGCCACATAGAGCACACGGCGCTCTTCGCGCGACGCAGGGCACACGGCGACAATGTGTTCCAGCGTGTCCTCCTCGTCGCTCGCGCCACAGTAGTGGCACCCCGACGTCGTCTCCCGCCCTATGCGACACAGGTACCTCCCGAAGCAACCGTGCTTCAAGAAGACCTGCGTCAGGCGGAAAATTTATGTAATAAAATCTCTTAAATATTTCTCTTCTTTCTTTTATTCATATTGATAACGTTAATAGGGGATAAAGCACACGTAATATGTGTGTGATGTTCAACTCTCTCTTTCCCTGTTTGCGGCTTCTCACTTATTGTCTATTCATTGGTATTATCTACCTTGCTGCAAATGTTTCGGAACACAACACAAGGTTATTATGGCGACATACTTAAGACCAAAGGTGGTCACCATCCTGACGGGCTTGGGGCAGGTTGACACCAGTTGCAGAGGTCAGTATTCTTCCTCCGCCCCTGCACGAATAAAAGTACGCACGTATGTCATTTATCAGTTATACGCTGTCATAACACGAAGGCTTCGTGTGGGGGGGACGAGGCAGGTCTGGTGCGGACGGTACGCATTAGTGCCGTGACAAACGAGGATTTTATGCAAACCGCACACGCCTCTGCTTATGACATACTCCTTTTTATAGTGACGCACTATTTAGGTACGTCATCGATATATGCTGTCTGTTTTATAAAGCTCAAGGCACGTCTCAAATTGACAGTAAGATCGACCACAATTTGATTTCTACCCATAAGTAATAATTATCTACGATTGGGCTTGGACCTCCTTCCAGAGGGAATGGAAAATGTAGTCTCCATGCTTGTTTCAGGCAGTTTGGCGGTCAAGCAATACCCCTTCCCAAGTCTACCCCTTGTCCAAGGGAGGTTAGGGCGTTCAGGCTATCCTCTTTACCCTGGCATAAACTCGGGAGACAGCTACCCCCCAGTGACATGAAGTAAGCCGCTGGGCACACACACATATTTAAGTAATGGGGCATTAAGGCAGCTTTTTGATCGTATATCAGCCTGGTCTTGTTAATCTAGCAGCTGCCTAGGGCCTCGATGGGTTTGTGTATGCATGAGATGTGACATATTGGCGGGTTGCACATAATTCCTCGTGATTTTTCACCATCTGTACTAAATAACCCCAACAATCATAAAACCATTGAAAACAGCCGACCGAATAAAATGTCACGCCACATGAACGCTGTTACTTATGATATAATTAACAATAGCCAACTCAAAGGCCCCGAGTGTGATAACTCAAGGTTCGGATCCTATGATAGTATACAAAACTTAGACAACATAAATGACAACTATGTCATAATAGGCACATTAATTCGTCGTTGTAATTTGAACCAAAGAAAAATATATGTCATGTCACTTATCGATACGGTTGAATCACATCTCTAGCTATATTCAAATTAGTAGTTTAGGAGTAGGTATATTTGTGTGTAATACGCTCGGATGCATATAAAACTGGCATGAAGGCAGACCTATATCTGCCTTTGTAGGTAGATGTGTGGATTAGTGTAAATAGGTACTAAAAAGGTTGGACCTAAATATAATTTTCTATAATGATAGTTAGTTTTAGCGTCGATTTATATCATTTGTGATGCAGTGACCAATAGCCCATTTCAAATGAAAATATATTTCTTTAACTATGATTTTTCAATATAAAACTACATTAATGTGACACTAAGTAACAAGGTAATCTTTTTAGTATTTTCATTTGTTGGTTAATATCATCTCATATACATCTGCAACAAGTGACCAGTGCTAAAGCGAAGAAGGAATTGCCTATAACTGGGTTAAATATGTTGAAGTGGATGTGCCTATGTCAACGCGGGTCATTGCTTAGTTGAAACAATAAGGCACGTTCCGCGTTCCTAGATCGACAGGAGTCACAGCACATTAAAGTTCCGTCTGACACAAGTACTTTCAGGGCATGGATACTTCGGGAGGTACCTGTATCGGATAGGACAGGAAACTACATCAAGGCGGCATCACTGTGGTACCGGAGACGAGGACACGGCGCTGCATACCCTTCAGGTTCATCTTGGGAAAATTAGCGCCAATACCTCGTCTTTGAAATTGGAAATGATCTCTCGCTCCCGGCTATCGTTGAAGCGATGATTGGGAGTTCCTCTAAATTTAATGATGTCGCAAAGGGATAGGCAGCGGCTGGGACTATGGCGCTCCCACCCACGTAGGGACACTCATCGCCGAACGATCTTCGGCCACCATTGGGAGTTCGCAGACAGCTACCTCGGGGAAAGGGCAAGCCGTCAGCAAGGCCTTGAAGACGAGGTGCATTGGGGCTCCACGCGACCGCTCACTGCGTGTACAGAAGAGGCCTAGGAAATTTAACTGCTTCCCGGGGTCGGTGATTTTGTCTCCCCTGGTTGGAGAATGCCGCACCCATTGCAGGTCAACACTGTTCGGGGTGGTCGGCTCGCACCATTTCCCGGCACCCCGGGCATCAGCGATAAAACGGAGCCTGGGGGAGGCTTTTTAGTGGGTATTCCATATGGATTCGCAGGTATATACCAGCGAGTCCCACACTCTGCGCGTCAGATAGTGCGTAAGGGCATATTTGCTCCTCCAGAACAAAAAAAGGGATATGATATCGTATTGCGAATGCTAACAGACTGCAGGAAAGTCACATTTTTTTAAGTAAATAATAATGTGGTGAACAAATGTGAAAGCATATGCACGAAATACCGAATATACCTGAGAGGTGCCGGATTAACGTTGTAAATGATTCCGCGCGAAGTCAAGAAGAACAACTTGAAACCCTTTTCAGTTCCCTAACTTCAGATATAATTACTATACGTGTTCAATGCTACAATAATGATGGTAACACTTTCTTCAGATCTGAATTTTCAAGGACAAATTTTGAGTAATTTGTTTGACAATGATGATATAAAAGCGAATATAGGAATGAAAGATACTCAGTCTACAACTAAATGCAGCCTTTTATATTTGCATCAATGGTCATCAAAGTTAGTTGACTTTAAACTGGTAAGGTTAACAGTGTCCTGTGAAGTTTACTGGGCAATAGCTACAAAACCAAAATAATTTAAATTAATACATAAAATTACAATATTTTGAACAGCATCAATATAGGAAACAGACGACGAGAGAGACACTACAAAATGCCTTTGACGAGTTGCCTTGCCCCCACGTCTATACGACACCGTTATATTAAGTCCCCTATTGGCCCCATAAAGGTTAGAAATGTCTCGTTTATACACCATAAAGTTTATATGCACTTTTATTCAACCAATAAACTATAATCGAACTATATTTCAGACGCACTTTGCACCTTGTTGATGGATTATATTTAATGCCCAATGCCTCAAGTTGGGTGACAAGTATTCAGCCATTTGTAAGAAATTTTCAAGTGTTGTTTATATATTCCTGGAAGTTAAAATGTTGTTTTGAGGCTAATTTGTTATAATTGGATGAAATAATTGTGATATAAAATTAAATCACCAAACTTATGTTGTAACTAAATGCGATTGATGAATTTTTTTTGTAGTTACGGACATCGAAGGAAAGAACAAACCAAATTTAGTCATTAAATACTATAACATAACGTCTATTTTCAATTTGGTTGAAATTATGTGTTAGGGAAAGACATTAACACAAAGAGATATCTATATGTCATAACTGTGATAATACTCAAGAACATACCTTTGATTTCGATGTGAAAAGTTCGGATACAAGCAGGTTATAAAGTTACTAAGAAAAGGAAGAAAAGGACAAGTTAAGCAAATGAGTTTCTACCAGCCTACTTATGACTTATATTTTTATAATATAATAATAATAAATATTTTGTGACAATTCACACAGCGTCATCTAGTCCCAAACTAAGTAGCACTTGTGTTTTGGGCCCTAGACAACTGATATACTACTTATATACTTTTTTTTTTGTAAATAAATACATATTATACATAAACACCCAGACGCGAGACGGGAATCGAACCCGTGACCTCCGCAAGCGTACCGAAGTGCGTTATCCGTTACGCCACCGAGGTCGTCTTTTTATGAGAATTTAGATTAAGTAAATATACTATATACTACCACGTTTTTACGTGGTAAGGCCTCAAGCCCGTCTGGATGGCGACCACCTTTGGTCTTAAGTATGTCTCCATAATAACCTTGTGTTGTGTTCCGGCATTAGTGACCCAAGTTCCTGTACCCTTATGGGACAGCAGCATGTATGCGATGCCACTGGCGTTGCAAACACTCATAGGCGACGGTAACTGCTAAATTCTAAGCGGGCCGTCAGCCTGTCTGCTGTCCTACAGCATTAAAAAAAAAACAATTATACATAGGCCATCTACTCCCAAACTAATCAGCAGAGCACTTATGTTATGAGATTGAAACCCATGAAACCCATCTTCAAGATTTCGTCAATTGTGAAAGTTATTATATTTCCAAAATGTTCCTTGGTTTTGAGCGATAGAAGACGGTGTATAGGGCAATTAATGAAACAAACTCACACCTATTCTCCAAGAAATCCAATAACATCCGATCAAGTCCCCCCACCTTCACCTTTGTGTCAAAATCAAATATTTCCTCACAAGAAACCTAACTCACTTATTGGAGCATTCATCCGTAAACGACATTACTCGACGACCCCTTTTCCAAATCCCCAAATTAACGGTTTCCACCAGATAGATTTGTCTTCACGACTCGAGGCTCACGGGTTTATGTTAATTTAATATTTCTAAGGGTACAAATGCTTTTTGGGACTGTTTTCAAAATATTTTCTATCATTTACACGATATGTATTGAATAGCTGTCGTGTTTCAGATAAGTTTAATCTGTATAACTTTATATATTAACTTAAGGGCCGCCTTAAATTCTCATGTGTGTAAATATACCTAGTCAGGTCATAAGTATTGTCACACAGTAAAAACTTTTCTTTTAGAATGCTGGCTACAAAAAAGTTTATTGAATTCGAATCTCGAATTGTTCATGAAAATAAAAATGTATACTTTTAGAATTTTACTCATTTTTTAAATATGGAGTGGACGCTTAAAGAAGACCGTGTTGCAGTTATTGCGTTGCATCGTTGCGGTTACGCGCCAATTCAAATTTTTAACATACTGAAAAAATTTGAATATAGCCAAAAGATTCATTTATCGTACCATCAAACGATACAATGAAGACTCTAGTGTAGATGACAGGTCAAGAAGTGGTCGCCCTCGGTCTGTTAGGACTCCAGCAGTGATAAAAGCTGTGAAGGCACGAATTCAAAGAAATCCCAAACGTAAGCAGAAATTGTTGGCCCTTCAGATGGAGTTAAGCAGAACCACGGTGAAAAGGGTGTTAAATGAAGACTTAGGGCTTCGGGCATATCGAAGAAAAACAGGACATCGTTTGAATGCTCGTCTAATGGACCTGAGACTGAAGAGATGCCGCGCTTTGTTGAAGCGGTACGCGGAAAAAAAATATCGGGAAATTCTTTTTTCGGATGAAAAAATTTTTACCGTAGAAGAGAGCTACAACAAACAAAATGATAAGGTGTACGCACACAGTAGTGAAGAAGCGAGCAACCGTATTCCGCGTGTCCAACGAGGTCATTTTCCATCCTCGCTCATGGTATGGTTGGGAGTTTCTTATTGGGGCTTAACAGAGGTACATTTTTGTGAGAAAGGTGTAAAAACGAATGCTGTTGTGTATCAAAATACAGTCCTGACGAACCTTGTGGAACCTGTTTCTCATACCATGTTCAATAACAGGCACTGGGTATTCCAACAAGATTCGGCGCCAGCTCATAGAGCGAAGAGCACACAAGACTGGCTGGCGGCGCGTGAAATCGACTTCATCCGGCACGAAGACTGGCCCTCCTCCAGTCCAGATTTGAATCCGTTAGATTACAAGATATGGCAACACTTGGAGGAAAAGGCGTGTTCAAAGCCTCATCCCAATTTGGAGTCACTCAAGACATCCTTGATTAAGGCAGCCGCCGATATTGACATGGACCTCGTTCGTGTTGCGATAGAGGACTGGCCGCGCAGATTGAAGGCTTGTATTCAAAATCACGGAGGTCATTTTGAATAAACTTTAATGTCATAAGAATCTATGTTTTGTTAAGTTCATTTTGGTATATAAATGGTTACATAATGAATAAACTTGTTACAATTATTTTACATTAAACATGTGACAGAATTTATGACCTGACTAGGTAGTATATATAGCTATAACTTACGACATACATATAAGAGTTAAAGAAGTAGCTTTATCTATGTTAGCAGAATTGGCCAATTTATTAAATACAATGATGAAATTATTACTTACATTGATTTTTTGTTTCAATAAACTATAATAACAATCTAGCTCTAACTATAATAACAATCTAACTAGAATAACAATCTCTATTATATGTATATATAGGTAAGTTACTTTGACTTAAAATACATAACTAGATCCAATTAGAAAATTATTAATTACTTATTATCAACGAAAATTTACAGAAGAATATACTGAATTTATAGAAGAGTCACTCGTATGATGTCTAAGGGATTTTAGTTAAACATTTTTAAGCAATTAAAACACAGCACTAGGTTGAAAATGTTAAACTCATTATTGATTTCGAATTCAAAAAAGTCAATTTGGTGTCAATTTAGTCAACTAAAATCTTAAAAGTTTGCGAGCAATAAGCTGTACTCGAATAGTATACAATTCAATTTTTAAATATTGATAAAATTAACTAATTTAGCTCGTTTATTTAAACATTGATTAAATTTATAGCAAGGTCTTATTCTTTAACGTAATGCATTCACTTCTCGATGATTTATGGTCTTGACCTGCATAAGATTTCATAACAGGAGAGTGGTTAAAAGTGAAATTTCGACCACATTAGATAACAATCGTAACTTAAAATGTCTTATGAATAAAGATAATTCAGAATAAGTAAGCATTAATAAAATTCCCTTAACAGTTATGATGGTACTGATTAATAAAATAATAATTTAGTGAGCCACAAAACATGCGTTTTCGCGGTCGCATTAAATTAAGACGTATATAGTACAAAACATTGTCGTAAAAACCTGAGTGGTTGTTTCGCTAAAGTATCATGAATATCGCTTAGTTTATAGCCCCACGAGATGATTTAAAGGTGTTATGGCGTCCGCCGTTTTTGATGGCCGATATTTATAATAGTTTTATTGGTTGTAAATTATTGATAGACAAGTTTGTTTTGTTGCAGTTTTCTTACCAAGCTAAGGATTACGATTTGTAATACAAATATTGTCATGGAAATAAAGGAAGTTAATCGCTTATTTTTTTATAGTAAGTTTAGTAATAATCGCATATAAGAAAAATTCTAATCAAGTCTATTTTCTGCCTTAGGAACGAGTTAAGGCAAAAAGGTGTGAAGTAGTTTCATCTGACAATAATCATCAAGAGATGCCGATACCCGACATGAAAGCTTCAGATGCCATCAAAAAAGATGTTTCTCTTCACAGTCGAACTCATTTTTTATTTAAATTTAATGTAGGCACATTTATTATTTTATTATATATAAATATAATTATAATCTAATTATCTATATTCATTTATTGTTCTTAATAATTTTTCAGTAAATACAATTTTCCAAACATAATCGTTCTATAAAATTTACAATTTTTGAGGAACAAAAAGTAAATTATATAAAGCGATTCTCGCTTGAAAGTATTCTAAGGTACATAAATAAATGTAATTAATGTATTTAAGTATTACTGGCTTTTACCCCTGCGTTTGGGTGCACGAGCGCATACGTGGGCACGTCAGGGGGTCCGAAGCAGTGATTCTGCACGCGTCAATGATATGACTGATCGATACTGTCGTTTTGTTATGACTGTCAGCTCAGTTCTGTGGGAAAAATAATATATTTAGAAAGACACTATTACAATGAAACCGTAATTTCTAGATTCTGTAATTCTGGATTCCTTTAGATCAATTATAACATAAAAAATGTAAGAGATTTTGTTAATCTGTTTTCGAAACTGAGTGTTGCAGAATAGAAAAAAATGGAAGAATCATATTATGCCGACCCCAAATGATTGACTTTTATTATATTGCGATACTATTACAAGTATTGTATTAAAATCATTACAAAATTATGACTATAATAAATATATATTATATAGAATTAAATCTAGTGAGTCACCTACTGAAGGGAGTAAAGCAAGGTGCAGAATGTCGCCCCGTGCGAGTCCGATCGCGTCACGCGGCAATCCGCTATTGTATCGACTCTCATGTCGCCATTAAATATTATTATTAAGAGATTTATCGCGCGGAAAATTGCACACATTGTCCCTCTACAATGCTATATTTCATTTGATTATGAATTATATTTTTATGTTAATTGTGCGCATTGAAGGTGTGGGGTGTAACGTGTAACGGTTTCCAGTTGTGTGGCGAGAATATTTTAGTTACGACATTGAATTAAATGCATAATTTTAGTTCATATTATAAATAAAATACATATTTGACTTTCAAAAAATGCTTTAGACAGAAACTTACTTTGAAAAACGTGTGTGTGTGTGTATTTAATTAAGCACGCACGTAATTAGTGTACCAGAACAAAAAAAGCTAATGATTTTAGTATTATTTTATTGCGTAGGACAGCAGACAGGCTGACAGCCCGCTTAGAATTTAGCAGTTACCGTCGCATATAGGTGTTTGCAACGCCAGTGGCATCGCGAACACGCTGCTGTCCAGGAAGGGTACAGGAACTTGGGTCACTAATGCCGGAACACAACACAAGGTTATTGTGGCGGCATACTTAAGAACAAAGGTGGTCGCCATCCAGAGGAGCTTGAGGCCCTACCACGTAGCTGGGGTGGGTTGTTTTGTCGCCTTTTACGATAGGCTGACCCTGGCCACAGAGGTTAGTATTCTTTCTCTGCCCCTGCACGGATAAAAATTATAATATTTATTTGTAAAAGGAATGTAAGAATAATAAAATAAGAGTAATACATAAATAAATAAAGCCTTTATTTTTCCAACTCATACCTTGTTTGTTGTATCTTCTAATGTTAGTAGTGTTAGTATTAACTTAGTAATTAATTGTTAGTTTGGTTAGTTGTGAGAGTGTGGATCTCTGATCGGGTGAAGACCTCTTCTTCCCCTTCCATCCTTCTCTATCCTTGGCTAGTGTTATTCGTTCGTGGCCTACACTTGTCGTTATATTATCAGCCCACTGTTTGAATGGTTTGCCAACATGCCTTTTTCCAACTGGTCCTCTCTATTTGGTGGTTTTTATGGTCCACCTGTCGTCTATCAATCCTGAAATGTGACCGCCCCATTGCCATTTTAATCTTAAAGTCTCTGATAGCGCATCCGACGTTTTTGTCTGTCTCCGTATGATGTCGGTTTTTATTTTAATTTTTTTAAACGAAATATAATACATAGCTTAATTCAATATTTATTCTACAAGTGTCCTAAAATGTATAAATGCACTTTAAACGATTTTTTAGATAAAAGTCATTTTTATTAAATAAAATTACATATGTGATTTAAAATGACATACACACATGTATATTAATGAATAAGCATATTTTTTATCTCCACTGATACAAAATACGATTTATGACTATTTGAGAAACTACTTTCAATATGTTTACAAGTTTTCACGGAAACTTGAGAGACAGTTATCAGCCTGTTATGTTGCATTTTGGGTGTCTGAATAAAAATTTTACTCTCTTGATTTTTTTAAATGAACCAAAAGAAGTAGAACTTTAACAATTAAGTTTAAAAAAAGTAAATTGAAATTAAGTTTGGTAGTTGCTTTTGATTATGAATATTGGCTCTGAAAACATTGTTGGTTTCGTACATATAATTAGCATAGAACATAACTTACGGTTTTATTCGTCTTAACTGGTTTGTTCTTTGTTTAAGTGAATATGTCACTAACAGGAGAAAACATTTTCAAATTTACAGATTTTTTTCTTCCTTTTCTTTTTACTCGTAGTACACAAAAAACAAGTAAAATAAATAGAACAGATCTAGCTCGAGTCAATTTGAATTAGTTTTTACAAGGACAACCTGCTCTAAAAGGCCAAACCAGATAATGTTTTTTCGCTACTGTAGGCTTGCAAAATATGTAAACCTTTTTCTTTTACAGCCGCTATGTATCATATAAATTAAATATATCAAAAAACATATACCTCTCATATAATGTATCATATACCACAGGTATATTGTAATTTAAATGCAAAAAATATTCAATATTTATGCAGATATACTCTATATATTAATAATAATAATAATATAATAATAATAATAAATTTATTTCTAAAAAGTAACATATACATATCTAGTTTAATTCTCCTGGCCCCTAAACTAGTTAACACTGTATCTCGGGGGCCAGGTTCCTCTCTTGTGATCAATAATATAATGCATATGACCATAAAATTACAAAAAAGGCAGAAAACAGAAACCAAAGTATACTAAGCAGACCCATAACAAACTAATGAGCTCGCTTGTGTTTGTGTATGTATGTGTGCGTGTGTGTGCGTGTGTGTGCGTGTGTATGTGTAAGTGTGTGAGTGTGCCTGCATATATATATATGTGTGCGTGCATGTATATGTGTGTAAGAGAGAGAGAGAGACAGAGTGTGATATTACATTGTACTTAAAAGTATATCCCGACAAAATTAATTTTACATAAACACTCAAATGATATCTCAGTGTAAATAAAACCATCCATACATTCAAATGACCGACCAAAATTTCCCTAACAGCATAATCACTCTACCTTTTAAATTGAATTTCAAACAGAACCTTTTCCATCCGCTAAAAAAACAATCATTTTTTAATCGCCCGTAACTTGGTATCGCGCGTTAATTCCGAATAAGCGGACCGCGGTCCCCCGGCGTCACTCGGCACAATGCATTAGCTAAATACCACCGACAATGGTATCTGACGCGTAGATTCGCACGCACGAACAGTTCGCAGCAGTGTAACCCCCGCTTTAGAATTGATTTGTTACGCTTAGCTACGAAATGACGTATGTTTCTGACAGGTGAATACGACTGACATCTTTAAAGAACTAAAATAAAGCTAAACTCATTACGAAGCTTTAACCAAAATCAATCTAGTTAAGTATATTTCTACATCTATATAAATATAAATTATTTCATGAGTTGTGTTCGCTAATAGATTGTATAATAACTGACCCTGTTATGAGTGATATGAATCATAGTATATTACATTATATGAAAGTATCTGTGGATATTCCTAGAGCAATCATCAGAAGACACAATATGACTACAGGAAAAAATCGTAAAATTTACTCATCTAGGAATCATGCCTAAAATATTGACTTAGTAGTGACAATTGAGGAGTGTAGTTGCAAAACCCGCTAAAACGTTTTTTGACAAAATTATATAATATTAATTATATAATACCTATATTGTTAGAAAACACTGAAAACTATCTTCATAGCTATAAATATTTAATGTACAAATGCCTCTATATTCTATATATTACATAATTATATTAAACATCTAATTTTGCGTTTCGAATCAAATCTCAATAAATCAGTATAGGTTTAGTTCAATTTACGAGTTTCCAAAAATATTGTTATTTGCGGCTTTTACTAAACAGGCAACCTGACAACCTGCAGACCTGTAGGCTGGTTTATAAAATTAGATATTACTCTACAATCCGTATTTTCGGTCTTATTTCGCGCTTTTATTTGGTCAATATATTATTTTCAAATACACAAATAAAACAATAGCTTTCACTTCTTGTAACATTTCTCTTCCGATTAAAATCATTTGAAAAGTTCTAAGAATTAAATGAAAACGTTGTTTTACATATCAAATATTTTAAATGTCTATTAAGCTTGGCCTATTTTTATCTCTTACTACATATCTACATTGTTATTTATAGATCAGTCAAAGAGCATAATTGTATAAATTTATAGGTCGAGTCTTAAGTTTTATTGCTTGGAATACTTAATATACCTTATCTTGAAACTTCTTATTATACAAGTTAGTTATAGTGAAACATACGATCTTTTTGTTCTGTATTAATCTAATCTATACAGATTTAAATAAGTATGAATGATGGCACACAATGGAGGGTGTGCAGGACGCCACCCTGCGTAGTTTGGTCCATCGATAATCGCGTTGCAAGCGTCGACTTCGCCACGCTTATATTAATCACTGAGTTCGTCATTTACACGTGGATACACCGCTTTACAATACATTTCAAATTGAAAATAAACTTATTTTTATTATACGAGAATGTTTTTCTTAATTAAAGATTTTCCTCTGTACAGGGGCTGAGTAAAATAAGTGATCCCAGTGGGTGGAGGTGGTCTGTTGTAAAAGGCGACAAAACAACCCAATCTAGAGGGTAGTGATGCAAGCCTATCTGGATAGTGACCACCCCTGGTCTTTAAATCTGTCGCCACAACAACATGGTGTTGTCTTCCGGTATAAGTGACCCAGGTTATCGATGCTCCTGGTGTGTAAAACATCAATAGGCGACGGTAACTGTTTACTATAAATGGGCCGTGAGCCTGTCTGCTATACCACAACAATGGTTGTAATTGATTGAAATAAAATGCAGTTATTACAATATATATAATCAAATTATCTATTTGATAATATATATTGCAAAATTCTATATTGAATTAATATCGCTAACATGTAATATCAATCAAACACCGATATCGGCCATCTTTAATCTGGGAAAATTGTCATATAATACAGATGCCATCCCCGCATCTCGGTCAGTGCATTGTCGTCTTATCATACCGGGATTTTTTCATTAAGGTTATCTAGGAAAGAGATCGAAAAAGGGCGCGTGTGTTCGTCCCTTACATGTACACGGGGTCATTTCAGTTACATACTAACGTTCACATCTGTTTGTATACTTTAAGATATAATTAACGGGGATTTAAGATGACACCATTATTCGTGCGAATGTTTTATTCAACACAGATCTTGAAGACCTTGCCGGGTCAAGAAGATATAGTTCCGACGCAACGTGAAAAATCCGTTAAGTATTTAATATAACACTTAAATAATGATCAAAAATCTATCTCTTATCAAACTCTGTTAGGGTTTACAAAATATCTTTGATCTTGATATTTTGAACAATAAAATACCAAATCGTAACTGATATAATTTATCAATCACAAACTTTAGGCATTAACAAAGTAGTAGATGTGTACATAGGTTGTAATTATTATTATAAAACGATTTCTGTAATTTGAATATCCGACTTTACCCCGATCACCTTAGGAGGCATTGCGTTGCCAACTTGCTCCAACTTCTGGTACCTCGGATTATAAATCCAGAAAGACGGTGAGATAGGCCGAGATGTAAAAAATAGAGTGAATGCAGAATTGATGAAATGGCGACAGGTCTCAGGAACTATTTGTGACCCAAGAGTACCATTTAAACTCAAAAGTAAAATTTATAAATCCGTAGTAAGGCCTGTCGTATTGTATGGATCGGAATGCTGAGCCACAAAGGGGAGGGACGAGAGGATGTTACATGCTGCGGAGATGAGAATGCTGAGATGGATGTGTGGAGTTACGAAAATGGATAAAATTAGAAATGAGTATATTAGAGGAAGTGTGAATGAACGTAGCGCCAGTTATTGAAATATTTAAAAGTAATAGACTAGCGTGGTTTGGCCATGTAATGCGTAGGGAATAATTCCATATAACAAAGAAAGTAATAGAAATAAGAGTGGATGGATACAGATGATATGGCGAAAAGGGACATTCTTTTTCTAAATTAATTATTGTATTACATCTTCGAGCCGATGAATTGCCAATGTTATGTACGCCATTATTATCACATGCATCAGACCATAAATTAAATAGTTTGTTATTTTCAATGTTATATATAACATGTGTTATATATAACATATATATAACATGTTTTGCCTACCCCATATAATATGGAATAGGGACAGGAAGAAGAACAAGAGCTTTCTGTATTTGTCTGCCATATAAACTTTAACTAAAAATATTTTTTTACGTGCAAGTATCGTAAAAACTGATACAATGTTGCTGCTTCGCATACTAATAATATTAATAAATATTTATATCTGTAAACTTATAACCTACAAACGTGGGCTAGCGAATTACTTAAAACAATTACATGCGCTCATGACGCCTGCGGAGCGTGGAGTTGGAGTGACGCCACGGGCTTTCCGGACGCCACCGAGGCGAGCCGAACGTTATCGGCGAGGACGAAGGCGACGATTTTAGCCGAGGCTTTACGATAGCGCGCGAGCGACCACGGCGATGCGATTCAGCGGATCCGCGCGCTATATCCTCCCCCTCTAACCCAGGCGTTACGTCCCCGGAGCCGGGTTAGGCTTGCGAGGCCTCCCTCGCTTGCGCTTTTCTCGGACAGGCAGTCGAATGGGTCCAATGAACGGTGTTAACAACGAAACATGGTACCGGCCCATCGGGCTACCGTCACCAATACGCTCTAAGACATACGTTGTGGCCCCGACCACTTCCTGGATCCGGTATGGGCCGTCGCGACGAGGGATAAACTTTGGTGTCTGTCCCTTACTCGTGTCGTTGGAGCCCTGGGTCTTTAATAACACCAGATCACCTACCTTGTAGTCCGGCGCCGGCCTACGGTGCTCGTCGGCGTATTTCTTGTGGGCTGTCTGGGTCTTCTCGTGCACGTCTCGTGCATCGAGCAAAACGGTCGATAGCTTCCTAAAGAATGGTGTTATCGACGCGACGACATTATCATTGTCGAGGATAGCCCGCATGTCGGACAACACATCAGCGGGTGCGCGCATCTCGCGCCCGAAATTTAGGTAAGCAGGCGAATGACCCGTACTGGCTGTAACTACGGAATTCATGGCGAACCGTATCGCGGGGAGGTGGACATCCCAAGTGTCGTGCTCCTTGCCTACCAGAATGGCGAGTTGCGGCTTGAGGTCGCGGTTCTTGCGCTCGACGGGGTTCGACTCCGGGTGGTAGAATGACGTTAGCGCTTGTTTGATGCCCATAACGTGACACGTCTGCTGCATCACCTCGCTGACAAACTGCACGCCGTTGTCGCTGATCAGTCTCCTGGGTACCCCATAGCGCAGGTATACCTCGTTCACTAAAGTCTTGGCGCAGTCCTCGCTGGTAGCTGATGAAAGAGGGAACAACTCCACCCACCTGGTGCAGGTATCTTCCAGGAATCTACCGCAAGCACCTCGAATCGGCGCGACGTAGCCGGCACCTGCAGCAGGCCGGCAGGCTTTCGTGTGTCCGCCTTATACCTCTGGCAGGCCACGCAGTTCCTCACGTACTGGGTGACATAGGCTCTTATTCCTGGCCAATAGTACTTACCTATGATACGCTGCAACGTTCGCTCTACGCCGAAATGACCAGCTGTAGGGGCGTCGTGGTACTCGGCTAGCACGTCTTCGCGCTCGTGTTCCGGCACCACCAGGCTCGCGTCATCGTCATCTTCATTTTCAGGGCCATAACGGTACAACACGCCGTCGGCCATGACGTATCCTTTGTCAGCCCATGCCCTCCCCCTAAACGGATCGTCGGATTCTATGGCTTCAACGATTTTACGTACCTCAGGGTCCTTGAGCTGGTTTTCCCGGACATCCTTGGGGCTGCGCGATGGCAGGTCGACTACTGCGAAACACAGGTCACAATCGGCATCGGCTGCACATGCAGGGCGTGACAGGGTATCTGCAATTACATTTGCCTTACCTGGGGTATATTCTATCTTCAAATTGTACTCCTGTAAGGCGAGCGCCCATCGGGCCAATCGCCCACTCGGTGACTTCAGACTCATGAGCCACCTGAGCGGCTGGTGATCAGACTTCACTATTACTTCTGCTCCGTCAATGTACCCTCGAAACTTTGAGACTGCCCACACGACGGCTAGGCCCTCGCGCTCCGTCGTGTTATAGTTCCTCTCGGCAGCGGTAAGGAGACGGCTGGCATATTCGACAGGCCGCTCGTCGACTCCCTCCCCCTGCAGCAGAGCCGCTCCGAGAGCGTACCCGCTGCTGTCGGTCCTCAAGACGAAAGGTTTCCTATCATCAGCTTGGCGGAGGATTGGCGCTGTAACTAAGAGGGATTTAATGGTCTCGAACGCACTCTGCTGGTCGGGGCCCCAATTCCAGGTGCTCCCTTTTCTCAGCAAAGACGTTAAAGGTGCGCTGATTTCGGCATAACTGGGTATGAAGCGTCTGAACCAACTCGAGGTTTGCAGAAAGCACTTCAGATGTTTCACGTTCTGTGGAGGCAACATATTAACAATAGCCGATGTCTTATCCGGATCTACCTGGATACCTCCCGGCACGATGACATGGCCGAGGAATTTGACGGACTCCCTTGCGAAGCAGCTCTTCTCCCGATTTACTCGCAGGTTGAACATGCTAAGACGATTGAAAACGGCCTCTAGGTCCGAGAGATGTCTCTCGAACGAGCCCTCGGACAGCACTAATAGATCGTCTAGGTACGCTACCAAGGTGATGCCTGGTAGATTGGACTTGAACCGGTCGATCAGTCTCTGGAACGTGGCACCAGAATTACGAAGTCCCATGGGCATGCGCTTGAACCTGAATGTACCTAAAGGGGTTGTGAAGGAAGTGAGGTCCCTACTGTCGGGATCGACGCTCACCTGAAAGTATCCGGATCGCAAGTCCAACGTTGTCATGTACTTGGAGGTCTTTGCGGCGTGGAGAACGTCCTCGATCCTGGGGAGTGGGTAGCGGTCAGGCTCCGTAACGGCGTTTAGCTTACGGTAGTCAACGCAGAGCCTGAAGCTCTCATCTTTCTTCTTCACCAGGACGACGTTAGCGGCCCACGGGGACTCGCACTCCTCGATAACGTCGGCAGCGAGCAGTTTCTGCAGCTCTTTCTCCAAGGCCTCCTTCTTCGACGGCGACAATCTGTAGGGTGGCGAAGCAACGGGTTCTTGGTTATCACTTACCTTAATCTTATGAGACGCGAAGTCCGTGGGAGGCCCCTCAGTAGCAAACTGGTCCGCTTTCCCGCGTAAGAATGCGTTCAGCGCGTCCCGCTGCTCTGGCGATAACGTGGTCGCTTCGTCACTACGTAAGGACACGTCGGAAACCTCCACTTGCATCAGGTCTGGACTTGTCACGACGGGTTGCACGAAGTGAAATACCTGACCGGTGTTATCTGAAAAATACCATGATTCCTGGGCCATGTCCATTATGACCCCGGCCTCGGCGATAACTCGCGACCTAATAGTGTTCGGGTATTCTCTCCGGGGAACACCACGAACTCGGTGGTTACCTTTCTACCTTCCAATTCCACCGGCACCGTCGCTGCGAGGACCGTCTTCAGCTGGCGGGAGCCGTCCGCAAGCCCGATGGTGCGTTCCGTCTCCTGGAATACGGTTCCCTCCGCTCGTAGTATTCCATACAACGTGGAACCGGCAATACTGCAAGACGCCCCTGTGTCGAGTATCGCGACACCTATCCTATTCGCAATAACGACTGATACCGTGGGTTGTGACGGCGCGGGTGCGGAACGTACGCGTGCGGTTTCGTCGTCGACCACAATATTAAAATCGACGGATCTAGGAGGCACGTTTTTGCCACTACATTTGTCACACTTCGATCTGACAACGCCTGGTTGGCCGCATCCGTAACAACGTATCGGGTTAGGCCCGGTATTAGTGTTTTCGTCGTCGGAAATAGCGGTGACAGATTGCGGTTTATGAACTTTACTTTGTAGGTTACGGCATTCTGCTACACCGTGGCCGTAAAACTTACAAAATCAACAACGAACGCGCCTATCACGTTTCGGATTTTCTTTCGAGTTCAAAGTGAGTTTTGCACCGGTAGTACCGCTCGGACCCGTAGTAGTGCCGCGCTCAGATGGTTCGTGTTCGAATATTCGCGACGCGCGTACGTGCGACTGAAACGATTCGCGAGTGGTCGCCTTTGTCAACGCCGACCCGTCCGGGCTCGCTGAGTAGGTGCACGCGCTTAATTCGCGAATCGAGTCTTCGATAGCCCTCGCTTTCTCTACGAAACTATCCATATCACTGATATTATCTCTAGGTAGCCGTTTTCTAACGCGGCGATGCAACAGTCCGTAAATCATATCGATTTGCATGCACACTGGTATTGCGTAAGGCAATTTTACAATTAGAGAACGCACTTGACACATGAAGACTTCCGCTCGTTCCGAGTCTTTTTGTTCCGTGGCGAAGATTTCACGTAGCACTTTGTAGGCCGGCTGCGGCGCTCCATACATGGCGCGCAGGCGTGCCACGGCGTCCGTCCAGGTGGTAGCGCCGGCGCGCGCGCCACGCCACCACACGGCCGCGTCGCCCTCCAGCAGCATGGGTAGACCACGTAGCGCGTGTTCGTCGCTCACCTGTGCGCATTCCTTGAATACCTGCACTGCGTCGATGAACGCCTCCAGCACCTCGGCGTCGCGCGAGCTACCGTTGAACCTCGCGGTGCACTTGGAGAAGTTACCTCCAGTGCCCGCGGATGGATACTCGCTGAGCGTGCGGGCGTCGGGCGTTGGCGTCGAAGCTGGCGAGTTCCAGGCGCCATTGAATGGGAGCGATCGTAGGGTTTCCACCAGGGTGCGGTTAGTCTCCGCTTGCATCCTGGCGAAGGACTCCATCACACCGGCGAGGAAGTTCTCGGTGTTAACACTCGTATAGGTGCCCGCGGCGTCTCGAGGCGGGGCGGCGTTAGCGGCGGCAGGGGCGCCCGGGGCACGTGGCTCCGGCGCGCATCCGCTGCGGGTGTGTTCGCTTTCATCTGCACTCGTCCCGTCAATTACTTGTGTATTTCGTGTATTCCTCGGCATTGTGGGTTGATTCTCATTCGAAAATAGGTTCGAAGCCCCACGTTGGGCGCCAGTGTACACTTATAACCTACAAACGTGGGCTAGCGAATTACTTAAAACAATTACATGCGCTCATGACGCCTGCGGAGCGTGGAGTTGGAGTGACGCCACGGGCTTTCCGGACGCCACCGAGGCGAGCCGAACGTTATCGGCGAGGACGAAGGCGACGATTTTAGCCGAGGCTTTACGATAGCGCGCGAGCGACCACGGCGATGCGATTCAGCGGATCCGCGCGCTATATATCTCATTAAATAGATAAAAGGTATCAATCTGATTAATGCTTCCTGACTTATACATTTAGTGAAGACCAAAGAATTACATTGTTTGGCATAAAGTTTTAAATACATTGCTTTCACGTGATTTTTGATAGGACAAAACACGTCTAAATTTATTTTACCTACGTTTATTTATATTATTGTTTAAAATGTTGATCATTATAATGTATTCAAATGGGGGGATCTGTATACCTTGTGGTTTATACTTGTCGGCCTATTCCTGAACAAATCTTGGATGAAGTGGCCACGCGACGCCATTCGATATGCACGTGCTTCGCAAATTAAAAGCCGTTTGCTGCGAGTGCAACTATTAATTACCTAAGCATAACAAGCGCATTCACCCTAGGCCTGTGAGAATTTTGAATATTCAACGCCAAATAATATCAGTGTTATTTTTGTTTAAGATAAAATTGGAAAAATATGAATAAAGAAAAAATACACTTGCTGATTATATAATGGTTTTATAATGTGTTTGGTCTGTAAATGAAATTACTTTACGCAAGTTACACGATCTTATTTTTCTCCTCGACATGGGGAATGTGGGACTCCGTGAAAGATAGTCGACATCCAACTACACACTAAAAACCTCGCTGTTCACATACCGCCTACCAACTACGCCTGCGGATAAACTGGCCCGTCGATCTCGTGGCCCAGGTCGGCACTAGCTCGCCCCTTGCGTCAGGGCGAACCTCTTCCATGGTTTGTGCCAATGCGCGATGGTGAGTGTTTCGTCCCCTAGCATGTGGAACAACACATGTGAAGTTACAACATCTAACTAATTTTGTATAAAATATAATCGTTTCACACAATATTAAACTACTAGAGAGGTTACTAACAAATAATGAGCCAAAGACTAGAAATGTTTTTAACATAGGTATTTACTAAATAAAATTTCCAGCCATGATTTCGTCACGCACTACAAGCTACTTTTTCTATACTTATCTTTTTTAGTAGAATAAAGAGTTTTCTATCTATCTATCTCTCTACAAATCCGTTAAATCACTATCAAGTTATTTAAGCAGTACACACGAATTCAATAATATAGGGTATTATTATGAGGAATTATTCAGCAAGCTGGTGTTATCAACAGTTTTTTCGTACCGAATAGTTTTTTCAAAAAATACAATTGTCGATTCAAACACTTTTACCAATGTTCCGGCGATTGAATAAAAGCGGCGAACGGCAAACTGGCCAGTTGACTCGTAGCTTTTTGCCGCCAATAGTGGTGTTTCCGCCGCGTCCCGGATGTGGCCCGATTCTGTAGTTCCTTTCCGGTCAACATCAGGGGCGCTTACCTTAGTTTTTTATTTGTTGCCTCCGTTGATTTATACGTGTTTTGAATTTGTTCACCATGTTTGTGTTCAAAACGCTTTCGACACTTGCATGCGATTTTTCTTTTGGCACTGTGAGAGAAACGGGCGAAGTTTCTGCATAGCTCATAAAGTAACTATTTGAATTAAGCAAGTAATATACAATATTATGTGCATTGAATTTTATGTCAACAAGGATCTATCAATAAGTTGAAACTGATTAAATCTTTATTAATTAATTGAATGATTTGTGGCCCTGAAAGAAAGCCACGGTTCTGTCTAGGTAGTATCACACATAAGTAATGATTCCAGTTTTCTATGATACAAAATGTAATTTTAATTGATGGCTTAAGAAAAGGTGAGACTATAAACTCTGAAATTAATCTTAAACATTTTTTTTTTGGTTTTTATCGGTTTAACTATGAGCTTTCTAAAATCTCTTGGAATTAAACCTACAGGCATACACTCGTTTCATTACTTACCTCAAACCTTCTATTTACTCCTTTTGCCAGAGCCAAATTCAATACATACCTAGTCAGGTCATAAGTATTGTCACACAGTAAAAACTTTTCTTTTAGAATGCTGGCCACAAAAAAGTTTATTGAATTCGAATTTCGATTTGTTCATGAAAATAAAAATGTATAACTTTTAGAATTTTACTCATTTTTAAATATGGAGTGGACGCTTAAAGAAGACCGTGTTGCAGTTATTGCGTTGCATCGTTGCGGTTACGCGCCAATTCAAATTTTTAACATACTGAAAAATTTGAATATTACCAAAAGATTCGTTTATCGTACCATCAAACGATACAATGAAGACTCTAGTGTAGATGACAGGTCAAGAAGTGGTCGCCCTCGGTCTGTTAGGACTCCAGCAGTGATAAAAGCTGTGAAGGCACGAATTCAAAGAAATCCCAAACGTAAGCAGAAACTGTTGGCCCTTCAGATGGGGTTAAGCAGAACCACGGTGAAAAGGGTGTTAAATGAAGACTTAGGGCTTCGGGCATATCGAAGAAAAACAGGACATCGTTTGAATGCTCGTCTAATGGACCTGAGACTGAAGAGATGCCGCGCTTTGTTGAAGCGGTACGCGAGAAAAAAATATCGGGAAATTCTTTTTTCGGATGAAAAAATGTTTACCGTAGAAGAGAGCTACAACAAACAAAATGATAAGGTGTACGCACACAGTAGTGAAGAAGCGAGCAACCGTATTCCGCGTGTCCAACGAGGTCATTTTCCATCCTCGCTCATGGTATGGTTGGGAGTTTCTTATTGGGGCTTAACAGAGGTACATTTTTGTGAGAAAGGTGTAAAAACGAATGCTGTTGTGTATCAAAATACAGTCCTGACGAACCTTGTGGAACCTGTTTCTCATACCATGTTCAATAACAGGCACTGGGTATTCCAACAAGATTCGGCGCCAGCTCATAGAGCGAAGAGCACACAAGACTGGCTGGCGGCGCGTGAAATCGACTTCATCCGGCACGAAGACTGGCCCTCCTCCAGTCCAGATTTGAATCCGTTAGATTACAAGATATGGCAACACTTGGAGGAAAAGGCGTGCTCAAAGCCTCATCCCAATTTAGAGTCACTCAAGACATCCTTGATTAAGGCAGCCGCCGATATTGACATGGACCTCATTCGTGCTGCGATAGACAACTGGCCGCGCAGATTGAAGGCTTGTATTCAAAATCACGGAGGTCATTTTGAATAAACTTTAATGTCATAAGAATCTATGTTTTGTTAAGTTCATTTTGGTATATGAATGGTTACATAATTAATAAACTTGTTACAATTATTTTACATTAAACATGTGACAGAATTTATGACCTGACTAGGTATATGAAGCAATAAAATGTTTTAGTCAACATAATATAAGGACACGTAAATAATAGAAGAAGGAAGGAGACTAAAGCTTATTTTAGAAGATATTCGAAATATTTTTATCAAGTAATTGTAAAAAATTACAATTGTGAGTTTTGGACCTTTTCTATCCTCTTAATCAAAATAAACGATTACCTTCACAGTACCTTTTGGCCTGAAAGTATAATAATGTGCCGACACGGTAGGTCGTAATTGTTAGTGACGACACATCCGCGTGCGTGGGGCCACTAAGTGAATTCGTGTGTCGCAGCCACCTCCGACTTAGTGGCTGAACCAATCATCATTACAAAGGGCCAGTGGCGATCAAAGGCGCGGTCAAGCGTGAATTCAAATACTCAAGCTGAAGCTTGAGTTTCTTTATTTATTTAACTAGCCAACGTCTATCTTAAATTTATATACATAACTTTAACGATTGTGTATGAATTTGTGTTTTCTTTTAATTATTGTGGGGCGTAAGGGGTCCCAATAAGAAGTTTGTGACTTAAACTAAGATTCAACTTATAAGATGCCAAACGGGTAGTCTCTTTCGCAAGGTTTTGTGTTCAGCTTTGGATGTGAGGCAGCAGTTGCCCACAGTTAATTAAGCAAAATATACTGCGTCTATTTCTTCATGCTGATTTTCAGCTAAGAAAAGTAAATGTCATGGATATAGACCGACGCCATACATGCTTTTTTATACAAATAGCAAACAGATAATTTAAATTATAGTTTTCATTAAGCGTTATAAGTTTGTTATTTGGATCAACACGTATGTCATTCCCACAAATTATATAATAGAGTTTTTTTTAGTTCTGTTCTCATAATCGGCACTTTGTGAAGTCACGGTTGTTTCGAATGTGTGAATATAAATTTAAATTATCAAGGAACCCTAAAAAAGCACCTTTATAAGTAAGAAAGCAATATAAGTACGGACGGTATCGTAAACAATCGACTAAATGAAAGATTATGAGTATCGAGTTAAGGTAGTGTTGGGCCCAAAATAATAAAATTCCCCTTTTTATCCCCTCTTTAGGAGATAAATTCCAGTTACGTATACACAAACGATTCCTCCAAGTAATAGTTTCGGATAGAATACGAAACTTGTTCGTGTGTTGTTGAAATATTTTTTGTGATATTATATTTTGGAGTGACTGTTGTGCTATTTTGACTCTTTGCTTATAAAACGTGTTATATACGAAAAACTGTACTAACGTATTGTCCTCGACTTTACGTCTTCCGAAAAACAGTTACAGAGTAATTACAAATATATAGAAATGACAAAAGACAGAAACAAGAAATTAGCCATTTAGTTCTCATGTTAAATTTCACTTCAGTATTGAATAGTCCTATTAAATACATTTTAATATTTATGTACATACCCGTGCAGTGGCGGAGTAAGAATATTACCGCTTCGGCCAGGGTCTCTTCGTCTTCTTCTGTCTTGTCTTCTGTCAGAGCGATCGTGGTCGACATGGTAAACGGTGTCCGGTGGCAGAATTAGATTTTAAACTTAAAGTTTCTCCCTAACAGCTCAGCGTATAAGCGGAGAGGGGACCGCGTTAGCTTCGTCATTCGTGCGGGTTATTTATTTATTTAGTACTCAAGATGTCTCAGTGGACGGGTGAACAACGTGCGTTCGCAATTCAATCGTATTTCAAAGCCAATGCTTCGTATGAATTGCTCGTCGTAGACTTTGTTCACGTTACAACATTTGACGTTTACGTGATGCCCCAAAGAAGATTTGATTCGGTCATAGGTGCAAACGTTGCAGGCAATAAGTTCGGCAGCAAACAGCTCACGGCCGCGGCACAGCCGGACATCGAGAACAAATGAAAATATTGAACTCGTCACGGTCAGTTTACACGATAATTCGGGTCAGTCTGATCGCAAGAGAGCGGCTGCCCTGGGACTTCCAAAACTATTGTGCATAAATATTGAAGAAGGATCTTAGATTTCACCCTTTTCTAAATTCAAATTGTGCAAGCGCTTAAGCCTTATTATTATTGAGGGACTACTGTGTTTCGCCTCACGATATCTCGCGGCTGACCCCAGTCTGTCGTAAAAGGCGACAAACAACCACCCCTGGTGTATAAGTATGCCGCCATAATAACCTTGTGTTGTGTTCCGGCATTAGTGACCCAAGTTCCTGTACTCCTATGAGACAGCAGCGTGTTCGCGATGCCACTGGCGTTGCAAACACCCATAGGCGACGGTAACTGCTTACTATTAAGTGGGCCATCAGGCTGTCTCCTGTTCCTCTGCAATAAAAAAAATCTCCATGTGATATCTTCCACACGGTTGTCTGAAAGAAATCACTATTAGTAATAAGACTCTCGATTGCGTATTTGTTAAGATTAAATAGCTATAATTTGATGTTTATTTTCTGTGTGCAATAAAGGATAAATTATTCTACATCTCATAAATACCACTCTAATTTACTCATCTATACAAATAAATAAAATTGGAGGGTCTGTTTGTAATATTAAAATAACCGCTTTTTACTAAGTGCATTCGGACGTATACACGGTACATATACCAAAACAACATTTTTTACAATATTTGTCTGTCTGTCTGTCTGTTTGTTCCGGCAAATCTCTGAAATGGCTGCACCGATTTTGACGGGACTTTCACTGGCAGACTGGCAGATGTAACAAGGAGTAACTTAGGCTATTTTTATTTTCTTCTTCAAGTGCCTCTCCAACTAGTGAAGGTCGGCTACCAACTTCTGGAATTGCTGTCTGTCCTTAGCGAGTCGAAATAATTTGGATACGCTCGCTATTCCAGTCCACTCTCGGATGTTACGGAGCCACGACTTCTTTCTTCGACCGACTCGACGTTTACCGGCAACCTTGCCCATCATTATGAGTTGCAAGAGGCTATATCTATCGTGCCTGAGCACGTGACCGAGATATGCAGTTTTTCGTCTCTTGATGATAGACAAAAGTTCCCTTTTCCGTCCAGCTCGCCGCAGAACCTCCTCATTTGTGACTTTATGCGTCCAACTTATCCTCAACATACGCCTGTATGCCCACATTTCAAAAGCTTCAATTCGCTTCCTGAGGTCTTCTTTAATAGTCCAAGACTCGCATCCGTACAGAAGTATAGGCCAAATGTAACAGTGCAACAGTCGTGTACGCAAGTCGATCTTTAAACTTCGGCAGCACAGTACGGATCTCATGGTATTGAAGGCACTACGAGCAATCTCCACGCGGGTTCTTATTTCCAACTCACTATCCCAGTTTTCCGTGAGCCATGTGCCTAAGTATTTATACTTATGCACCCGCTCGAGAGATCGCCCTGCCACTGTGATAATCGGGTCAATATTGAGATTCCTGGAAATCACCATAAACTTAGTCTTGCTGACATTCATCCGAAGGCCAGCCCTTTCACTACACTCGTTAACTCTGTCGACGATCACCTGCAAATCTGCTGCTGTAGATGCAATAAGAACTGTATCATCTGCGTATCTAATGTTATTGATAACACGCCCATTAATCCTAACTCCACAATCTAGGTCTTCAAGAGCTTCTGCTATAATCGTCTCCGAATACAAGTTGAACAAGGTAGGCGATAAAATGCAGCCTTGCCGCACTCCTCTCTTGATCTCAATCTGTTCAGTACACTCGCCATCAATGCGCACCGCTGCCTGCTGATTCCAGTACAAGTTCCGAACAATACGTACGTCTTTACCGTCCAGTCCAATATCGTTTAAAATCACTATAAGGCGATCATGCAACACTCGATCAAACGCTTTTTCGTAATCCACAAAGCAAATAAATACTTCCTGCTGCATGTCCATGCACTTTTGCACCAAAACCTGCACCGCAAACAGAGACTCCCTCGTTCCAACCCCAGACCGAAATCCAAACTGGCTCTCACTCAGTTGTTCATCGCATTTTCCTTTGATTCGCTCATGTATAATCGAGAGAAAGAGCTTCAAAACTTGACTCATTAAACTTATAGTTCGAAACTCTTCACACTTCTTGGCGTTTTTCTTTTTAGGAAGAGTCACAAAAGTCGATGTAAGCCAGTCTTGGGGTAGTTGACCACAATTATAAATGCGGTTGAAAAGATCAACGATGACATCCAACTGTTCGTCACAAATTAGTTTGAGCACCTCAACATGAACTTCATCTGGCCCTGCTGATTTTCCGGTTTTGGCTCTCTCCAATGCTTTCCAGACTTCATTTTTTAGGATAGGAGGACCATCAACATTGGTATCGATAGAAGCAATGATAGAAGCACGCTTGTCATCAGCAAACATGGTCCCAATGTACTGCTCCCACATTAGCTTCTTTCTAGAAAGATCCGAAATGGGCAGCCCATTTCCATCCACAAGTTGAAACGAGGGCGTCTTGTGGCCAACCATGGCTTTTATTTCCCTATGCAAGTTAAACGCATCATGTTTGGCGTAGAGACTCTCAATATACTCACACTTGCGCCGATACCAAGAATCACGGGCAAACCTCACCTCTCTTCGAACTTCTTTGTCCAAGGCGATTTTTATTTTAGAAAAAAAAAAATTGTTTTTGTTAAAAATGATAATTTTCGGAAATTTTAAAATCCAGTTTAAATTGACCTCAGATTTATATCATTAATCATATGAAATAGGGTTCAGCGTAGGCTGCACTTAGTAGGTTGAATTTCCAATTTAAGTTGCCTCATATATCCAAAAAATGCTGCCCAAAGTCACTATTCCATGCGGACGGAGTCGCGGGCACAACTAGTAGTAAATAATACGAAATGTAACTGATGATTTGCTTAAATCGACCTCAGTAGTAAGTATTCAAGTAAGTTAGCTTTGGCGTAGAATTTTGTATAAAATGACATACGTTACAAGACAATGCAATCTATTCTTACAAATGGCATATTAAAATAAATTTAACCTTATAACTTTGTCATAAAGTTCATATCTTATTGCTGCATAGCGGACAGAGTAAAGGAGCTCTCACATTCCACTGAAAAATGTGCAAAAGTAAAGCAGAGAAAGCTTCAGGATCTTGTATAAAGACATATTATTCTTTTGCGCTCGGGGTTATTGTGCGACGCAATAAGTCGCAGTAATCCGGGAAGGTGGTCCGGACCGATTCAATTGTTAGTGTGAAAGCGGCTTAATGAAAAATATTTTCCTTGTTCCTTTTTTAAAGTGTATTGTATTTTTTTCTTTACGTTAATGTGGTAGTATTTTATGCCAGTATTTTAGGTGGCGAATACTTAATTTTTTGGTGAGAAATAGATAGCTTGTATGTGGCATGTAAAGAAGAATAATATTTGTATGTAATGAGTTTTGATTGCAAAATTAATGGCTGAATTATAAGTACGATAGATATAAGAGAAGCAAAAAAGATATATTACAGATCTGAAGATGAAGATATTCGTTTTAGTAGTTATATTTATTATTACATAATTAAATATATTTATTATTATTTTTATTATGACTTTCAAGTGGCCTACATTTTCATCGATTTCTTCGAGATTGACATGGACAGCTATCATTACGGAACCTGGGGTTCGTTTCTTGTCATAGAAAAAAGCTCAGAGCGCGGCTTCTTCCATCAAAGTTTACCGTATAGTCTAGAGTTCTCATCCGATAACCTTCTTAGCCAAAAACCTGGAAATAGTGTAACCAATTTGTCACCCATTATGACTCCCTTGAAAGGGAAACTGTATTTTATTTCCAATGATGTATGTAATTCATAGTTATAACAATATAAACTATAAAATACTATTAACGTTTACATAAACAAAAACAATATAATAAATAGTGTATTTTGTTCTCCTTATATCCAACTTTATAATCGTAACCATGCATCAAAATGAATGAATAAAACGATAAACAAATACTTTCAATATATCTTGTAATCTCCAAACGATTGAATTCGCCAAAACAAATCTATACGAAGCTAATGAAGCGAAATGTTTAGGCGTACAAAAGGTTTTTTCTATATATTTATATCTTAAAATATGTACACTGTAAAATGATAAATATAGGTGTTTGTTTATTTTAGAATTTTTTTTTCGTGCAGGGGCGAAGTAATAATACTGACCTCTGCAAAACAACCCTAGGTACGTAGTAGGGCCTCAAGCCCGTCTGGATGACAACCACCCTTGGTCGAAGTATTCTGCTATAATAACTTTGTGTTATGTCCCGGTATTAGTGACAGTGGGACAACAGGGAATTCGCGGTATACGCGACAGTAACTGCTTACTTATGTGGGTCGTCAGCCTGTCTGCTGTTCATCAGCAAAAAAAAAATTATAGGAGCTGAACAACATTAAAAGCTACATATTTTGAAGACTACAATTATTTGACAGAAGCACACAGCTCTATCTAATCTTAAAGAAATAAGTAGAGCGCTTGTGTTTTGGATACCAGAAAGTTAAATTAGTTTTATTTTGTAAATAAATACATATTATTGGTGTGTATAAACAGTATGATACCCACAGATGATCCTACGTAAAATCCTACGTCTTCTTTAGTAATATATACTATACTAGTAATATATACATACATTTAGCATTTATGTGATCATTTCTTAACTCTTTAATTACCTTTATTTACAAGAAATATGCTTAAATTAATTTTACAGCTACACAATACAAAAAAAAAAAAAGAAAAAAGCACCCAAAACTATAAATAATCCAAAAAAAGAAGCTTCCCCAAATTATACTGACGCAATACACGAGTCATATGTCATAAAATATGAGAAAACAACATTTTAATTTATAAATCTCGAATCATTCTTTCTCCTACAATGTAAAAATGCCAAGCAAAGCCACAATATATTCTTACACACCGAAAATTGTAAGTCGTAGGCCAACACGCGCTATTAGTACGCTGTGCGGAGGAATAATCATAAATATTCATCAGGTTTTGTGTTAATGCCTATAAAAACATACCGAGCACCCCATTAACGTGTATGGAGTGATGGCGCATATGCTCCATATTGATATCCTCGTGCCGTGTTTGTACCTATTGATGGAGTGGCTTTTCCTTTTATTTATTACTGAGAAACAACAGACAGGCTGACGACCCATTTAATACCTACCTACCGACCTACGTGGTAGGGCCTCAAGCCCGTCTGGATGGCGACCACCTTTGGTCTTAAATATGCCGCCATAACCTTGTGTTGTGTTCCGGCATTAGTGACCCAAGTTCCTGTACCCTTAAGGGAGGGACAGCAGCGTGTTTGCGATGCCACTGGCGTTGCAAACACCTATAGGCGGCGGTAACTGCTAAATTCTAAGCGGGCTGTCAACCTGTCTGCTGGCCTACGCAATAAAAAAAAAAAAATAGAAAGCAGTAAGCCGTCGCCTAAAAATGTTTGCGACCTCGACCGCAGGAGTTCGTGTACTTACTCCGCCTGTAAACGGAGAGAAATCATTATTCCATCCAGATTTAACCACCAATCCGTTTTCTATTGACTATTAAGTGAAGAAAGGCACGAAAAAGCATCAATACCAAAAGAAGTATATGAGTTCATATCGTGACAAATTCGATAACTTGCCTTGGACTCTGAAGTGCAAGCGTCAAACAGAAATGGATAAACTATTTTTTTTTATTGTGTAGGACAGCAAACAGGCTGACGGCCCACTTAGAATTTAGCAGTTACATTCGCCTATGGGTGGCATCGCGAAGACGCTGCTGTTAGGATACAGGAATTTGGGTTACCAATGACGGAACACAACACAAAGTTATTATGGCGGCATACTTAAGACCAAAGGTGGTCGACATCCAGACGGGCTTGGGGCCCTACCACGTAGAAAGAAAGAAAAAATAACATAATAGCTGTATAAATATTTAATCCTCTTTATATCTGTGCTATTTCAATTGTATTGAGTTTCATGCATGAATATAAGTAAAAAGCTAGATAATATCTCAACAAATCGTTTTCAATAGAAAACTGAATTGCATTTCAAAGTTCAAATTCATGTTCATTTGTCACAGTTACGCATATATTTAATGCTAAAAAATTATAACTGACACAGAACTATTACTGAGAACTGAATCTTAACTTGTAAGAATAAAGCGTAAATTGATCTAACACAATTGAAATTATAGGGTAAATAAAATAGATGATGCACAACGCATCCGACTCACAGGCACGTGTCAAGCGATAGTTGCAATTAGGGCCGCTTTCAAGAACGACTTAGCGGAAGGTTAGCCGCGTGTGTGATGGGCCTATGTCAGCCGTACAAAGTACGCTCGAGTAGAAATGAATTGGATGAATTAATTGCTGCAATGTTCTACATATGCCGGAAGTGATGGTGCAGGGACGGGAGATTGTTATGTTTGGGAAAATTGGATAGTGATACTGCCAATTATTAAAGATTAGTAATAATATTAATTCATAACGTTCTAATGGACTCGGGCTCACTTTTAAGCTAAAGGAAGGCACGCCACGTATGTCCAAAATCGATTGTCCGGCCTAGACAACGAAATCAGCCAGCCAGTTTTGGGCCCAGGTGGCAGGCGGTAGGAAAATAGCGGGATTTTTTGTGGGTAGTCGGGTGTTAACCATCTTTTCCGGAGTCCCATATACCCCTAGATCCCCCGGGTCGACGGAATTCGTCCAAAATCAGAGTTTTCCTCGAAAAAAAAAAAGATAAATTGTCAGTAGGTACCCCTAATTATCGTTATGAAAGTTTCCTCTGAAAGGCTGGATGTATGTTTAACGTATCTAGTGTAAATGATTCCATTTTTCGTAAATTGCCTATAATTGTAGTGATATTTATAGTTTTCACAAAATATTTGGATGGACTATTTTGTATCATACTTGAACGTTACCAAAAAGACCCTGGTTCGACCCTCACGTCGTACAATGAAGCAGTCTGATTTAATGTGCATATGACTCCATACCTGCCTCATAACAACGGCGGAGAAAAATATATCAACAGTAAGGCAGTCTTGGACAATCGAGGCAGGCATACTGCCTATTCCATCTTAGTAGACTAAAATATGTCCATATTCTTTCAAAGTAGTGTCGATTTATCTACAGTATCATTTTCATAAAAGACATTCGTTTCAGAGGTACCTAATTCTAAGTTTTTGTAGTTCAATACTACTTTTATCTTTCTTTGTCATATTTAGATCTAAAAGGCTTCAATTCACCATAAGTTAGTGGTGTTGTCGATTTTGTTACAGCTTCATATCATTATCATCATGCCCGAGGTTCACTTTCCGACTTTTTCTTCTCCACTTCGCACAATGTTCGGCATCTCTGATCGTCAGTTCAATGGCACGCATATCAACCCTTACAACGTCAAGCCAGCACTTTTTGGGTCTACTCCACCTGTCGGGGCCCAGCGGTGACGGCATGGCCAGACATTTGTTCCCCACGTAAGTAGCCGGTTGCCATAAAACGTGACCATACAAGGCGAAGGCGACACTCCTGCAATTTATCTGAGATCTCACGGACATGAAGGCTGCCACGAATGCGGGTGACTAACGCGGTCCTTTCGCGTTACTCCACACATCCACCGCAGTGTTGCTCCAGCACTGGCCACGCTTCACATCCGTATAAAAGAACAGGCCTAATGGTGGTCTTATAGACCTGTCCCTTCAATTTAACCGTTATTTTGGAGTCACAAATTACATAAATCACCTTACGCCATTAAGCACACGTGGCAGCAATGCGTGCCTTAACGTCGCAATCAAGGTCACCAGACGCTTGAAATACAGATCCTAGGTAGGTATTTCACCTGCTCCGTGCGCTTGATCGTATCGCCACCTATGCGCACTAACGTGGGATCTGTGAAGTTGCAGGCCAAGTACTCGGTCTTCGCCACATTGAGCTTCAGACCGCCGTTATCAAGCGATTCCTTCCACGTATTCATATGTCCCACCAACCTACCCCTGTCCGAATTTGCACGCGCGATATCATCAGCATACATGAGTAACCACGGGACTGCTCATGTGAGTTTCTTACATTAAGTCTAATACCACGCTGAACAGAAACGGACTAAGGACGGATCCCTGGTGTATTCTGACAGTGACGGGGAAGGGTTTTGTGTCGCCAACAGCGGTACGAACCACGGAATCGGAATCGCAGTACATGTCTAGGATGATGTCAATATAGGCCTCTGGAACCCCTTTTGGACCGCAATGCCCACCAGATTATCGCGCGGTGAATACAGTTGAAAGCCTTTTGTAAATAAAGAAACAGGCAATACAGACGTATTCTTCGTTCTGTATTTCTCCGAGACAGTCCTTAGGGCAAAAACAGGGTCCATTGTCCCGTAAACAGGGCGAAACCCATATTGACATTCCGATACAGTGCACTCCTGTCGAATTCGAGAGTCGATAACCCTTTCGAAGAGCTTCATGGTGTGGGACATGACCTTAATACATCAGCAATTATCGCACTCCTGCACCAACCCCTTGCTTTTGAAGACTGGAGTATACTCAGCCTCCATTGCATCGGAATCATACCTGTGAGGAGTATTTGGTTGAAAAGACGGGTTAGGATGCCCACACCACGAGTGGCTTCCAGGCTTCGATGGGAACTCCGTCGGATCCAACAGCTTTACGTTTCTGCATGCGACGAAGATAATTCTGGTCCTCTACAGGCGTTGTAACAGCTACATACTTTGATTATAAATGGGTGTATATAACTTTTTCATTTTTATACTAAAATTACAACATACATATCACCACTTTTAATATATTTGAACCACACATCAAAAAACAACATTGAAACCCGTAATTCAGCTTTTTAATAACGACATATTTACCTGTCTATAATAAATGCCGGACATAATGACCAAAGCAATATCCACACATTAAAAAAGGAGAAATTACGGGCCACACATTCAATATGGTATTAGCAAGTTGAAGAACAAACAAAATAAAACTTTATTTTAATGAGCACAAAACTCTTTTTACTCTCAGATAACATAACACGTAATTTAGCGCAGCTTCATCTGAAAATAAACTTTACGGCATTTTAATAAAGTTTATATTATAAAATATTTGTTACACATGTAGAAATAAACTCGTTGTATTGATTTTCAAATATAGTGCTATACATTTAAGGTATAAAATCGTGTGTGTAGTAAAGTATTAAAGCCTCCGGACAGCAAAATGAACTGCGGAAGATGTATGAGGCAACGGATTAAAAATATTTGTACGGACCATTATGCATCGTGTAATGAAAGACCCTTAAGGACTACACACTTTTGTACGAATTCAGATATGCATACATATTTGCGTACGTCATTAATGTATGTAAAATATTGTAAATAAAATTTTAAAATAATAAATCCATTAAGCTCTAACAATCATATAAAGACATTAACCAAAAATTGTCGAAATCCAAGTCTTGGTTGTTACCTTTTTATTATTAGTGATGTGTTTCTTAGTCGCGTAGTAAATAAATAATGATGACAGTTTAAAAATATACTTATGTGTTGATCTAAGTAGGTATATGAATTATAAAACAATGTTATTAAATAATAAGGATACTTTTGTAAGTATCCTATATAATGTTGGCAATTAATATATTATTATTAAGTAGTCTTAATAATAATATATTAATTGCCAACATTATCAAACAAACAAGTAGTTAAGATGTTAGCCGTCATAAATTAATTATTTTACAGTACTCATTAAATGTAGTGTAAATGAAATTTAATTTAATTTATTTATTCATAAAACAAAGATTAATGTTAATAATAAAATTATATGTGTTATACAATCATTGTTCCTTAGATATAAGTTTTTTGGTAAATACATAAAATATTTTGATTAAATCTAAGATTTAGAAAGAAAGAAAGAAAGAAAGAAAACATTTTATTTAGGACACCATAATACACATACATACATTAATAATCCACTTAGAAAACTGTCCTAAATTGGGACTAGCTCAGCATATGCTGATTTTAGATATAAAATCAGCGCTGGTCTTCCGCTAGCCCCGTGGAGTAATGTCACGAACAAACGTGAAACTTTTAAAAGTTCATTAACAAAATGGCATAGAAAAGTCAACATAACATATGATTAAACAGAAATAATATTATAGATATTAATTGCAGTTTAAACTTCACTCCAAAAATAACTATTGAAACATATATCTTGAAAAATTATAGTTAATAAAGAACTAAAAAAAAACATGCTTTTACAAAAAATCAAACTAAAAGGAAAAAATAATTTTCAATAAATTTAAATTAAGGATAGTGGGATTAACAAAAAAAAAGAATTTTATTGTAAAAAAGTGTGGGGTGCCAATTGCTATTTTGAAAATATATTAAAAATCGCCCCCAAAGGAATCGGTTAATAACAAATAATTACAAACATACAAGTGAAGCCAATATAAAGCGTGAAAAAAAAAACACATATTTATATAAGACAAGAGATTCACTTAAAATTAATATAAAAAAAGAAAGTATATTATTATAGTATATAAAAAAATTATATTTTAGATCAGATTTTAAAATAAACAAGAAAATACAATAATAAATATGCAAGCTTAAAAGGGAACAGTTTAGAAATCGTCTGGAACTGATATATTTATCTTTTAATTAATCCTTATGAACAATTTATTGTTTTAAAATAGATTGACTCAAAAACAACATATACTAAGTAATGTGTACATAAAAATGGTAAGTTATAAGTGGAAAAATAACATGCGTATTACTCGCATATGTTCACATACGAGTATATCATACTCATTTATAAACACTTACACGCCTCTTTATGTAACTTACATATTTATAGAAATTTCATATGTACATACACATAAATTAATGTACATAAACGTATTTATAGTATATTATTCTACGAGTATATAAAGGACATTAAAAATAATTAAATCAATTATTAAAATCTCCAAAAATGCGTTTCAGTTCAGTTTCAGAACTTATAACGAAAGCCTCTTCTCCAACCCCTTGTCGCGTGAAAATATGTCCTTTCCTGGTCCAGACGTAGCGCCAGTTATGCTTCCTGCTAGCCTCGCGTACCATGTTAAATAGGTGGCGGTTGGCAGGTGTAAGGCGCTCATTCAAAAAAATTCGTTGAGGCTGCCCCGCCAATCCCAAGTCCGACGTGTTCAAGTTGCGACGCAAGCGGACTGCCTGCAGCAAATCGTCACGCAGGCGACGACGCGCAAACCGCACAATGATACGGCGGGAACGTTCTTGCAAGTCCTGCACTTTATTTGAACCAATGGCATTACCATTGCCAATCCTACCAACACGCTCCGCAAAGACAATGTCTCGCTCTTCGATGGGAAACCCCAGTATAGCTGCCAGAGCAGTAACGGCGTGACAAACATTTTCACCCGTATTTTCGGGAAGGCAGTCTATATTAAGATCGCACGAAAGCGCTTCTTGATCACGCTGTTCTAATTGAGCTTTAAGATAAGCTACAGTACTCTCGAGTTCAGAGTTATTCATGGACTCAACCTCCCCCATTCTATGTTCTAATGTGTCAAGTCTACCTTCAATGCCTTCCAGCCTTTGCCCTATCCCAGCCATTGAGTTGCGAAAGTCGGCCATTTCGTTGCGAAATTCACGTAACTCTCGCATGTAGGTTGCAAAGTCTCGTCTCATGGCCCGCACTTCATTTTCGCTTTCTTCGGGAGGAGTTAATCCAGGACCAGAGGACAGAAACCGTGCAATTGCACTATTAGGTGGTAGATCAAGTCCACAAACATTTTTGATAGGAGTAGCAGTATTGTCGCCCTTTGGTATTGCTTTTTTACACTCGGGACACACCCAGGCCTTAGATACCGTCACATTATCTAAGATTGCTACACACCCCTTATGAAATAAGAGTGGGCATTTCGAACATATAGCGACACCAGCTCCCGAAGCTGCGGTAAACTTGCCACAGGCAGAACATTTAGCCAAGTTACAAAACTGTTTACAAAAAGTGTATTTGGAATGCTGGATTTTTTCCTTATCTACCCGCCTGAAGAATTATCACACCGACATATGTGGTATTCACAATGAAATTTACAAATTTACAAATTAAATTTACAAATAATAACAGATGGCAATAGTTAGTTCTACCGTGAAGGGGCGGAGAAAGAATACTAAGCTCTGCGGCCAGGGTCGGCCTGTTGTAAAAGGTGACAATACAACCCACACTAGCAAAGTACAAGCCCGTCTGAATGGCGACCACCTTTGGTCTTAAGTATACCGCCATAATAAACTTGTGTTGTGTTCCGGCATTAGTGACCCAAGTTCCTGTACCTTTACGGGACGGCAGCGTGTTCGCGATGCCATTGGCGTTCCAAACGCCCATAGGCGATGGTAACTGCTAAATTCTAAGCGGGCTATTAGCCTGTTTGCTGTCCTACAACAATAAAAAAAAAATAGAAATATTATTTATATTTTTCTACTTCATTATTTATATAGTTTCATTAGAAGCTAGCTTTATACGTAAGTAATATCGCAGTATCATTATTAGATAATTGAGGTTATGACTTGTTTTTATATAATAGAATATATTTTTTAATAATCTTATTTCATTACCAACAGCACGTTAAACAGGCAGTTATGTAGCATAGCATGTCTTTAAAATCTATGTTACCCTAAGTCCATTTAATTACTGCATAAAAGTTTTCGAATAAATGTGTTGTGTCTTTAATGATACTTCTTTATTAACCATCCAGGGTGTTCCGTTAATTGAAGCCCGGTTTTTCAATAAAGATGGTGCTTTTCATACTGTGACGTAGGTCTGACGTCAGATGTGCTATCAAAAGATTTAAAATTGTAATTAGAAGGAGTAAGCCTTAAGGTTTTGTGTAGACCGATGCTGGGGTCAGATAAAATCCTGTGCAGCGTAATACATTGTTTTTGTATTTAATTAATTTTTTATTGGAAAACTATTATGGGCAATGATTGTTATTAAAGAGAGTGAGCCAAGTATTCAATCGTCTCGAAGAATAATATTCTAGGTGGAAGGATAAGTTACAGAAGATGTAAATAGGTTTAAAACGTCCCACTATTGGAGTTATGCCTCATTCTAGAAGAAATGGACACTGTAACTGCTACCGTTGTCCGATGTGGATTAGCGGTTCTCACATATCTGCTTGCAGATTTTGTCATGATATTTTCTTAACCATCAGTACGTGGCAATTATGTGCACATTAAGTTCGAAAAACTGTCAAAGCGAAACGTGACATTGCAATAATTGAACTCGTAACCTGTAATTAGGTCTCCGAGCGTGGCTTGGCACTTGACGACTTGGACTTTAAGAAATGACTTTAGTTATAAGGCTATAAAAAGAATTTAATAGAATAATTTAAATAAGATTTGATTACTAATATCGAGCCTAAGATTTGATTACTAATATCGAGCCTAAATAAGATTTGAATACTAATATAAACCATACACATCACTAAGATTTCTGCTAATGACGCCAACACTTCCCAGGTTATTACTTGTAAAGCCTATATTATATCCATAGGGCTGAAATAGCACTTTGACGTTTCGTATGCAACATTTCTATTTACAGAGGGAAGGCATACGAGAATGTTCATTACCAACACGAACTGAGCTCATGTAACGTCATAGAGTAAGTTTGTTATCGACCTTTTTGCTTATATTGTTGAAATATTAGAAAACTAGTGTTGGACTACTAGACTAGATATATTACACGATATATATATTTACACTAACAAAAAGATAATGGCTTAAGTATGACCTCTCTTATAAAATTTTGATCTGTGCAGGGGCGGAGAAAGAATACTAACGAGCTGTCAGCCTATCTACTGTCCTATAGCAATAAAAAAATCCAGTTTAGAGAACAATCGAGTGACTTTTTAGTTTGGATCCGCATTAATTTAGTTTGGATCATCTCAATGTATCACCATCTACTTGGTTGAAAAATTCAATATTATGACGAATATAAATATATATATATTGTGTGCGATATAACAATATAGCTAATACAGCTACTCCGATCTCCGGTGACTCCGATTCGCACGAAGGATAAAATATAGATGTGCATGCTCGGTAACTTTAAATGTCCCTAGAATCTAGATGTTTATCAAAAAAGCGAAGAAAACAAAGCTTTCTTGAATAGTGCATGTGAAAACTTAAACTGCTATTGAGATTTTACGCTGCTGTAGATGATGACATAGTCCAACTTGCAAACTAAGCGTAAGCTAGCTTAACAACAATACCTAAGCTAGAAAAGTACAGTCACCTAGTATTTTTTTGTTGTTTTAGGTTTAGTACGGTGTTATAAAAAGGGAGAAATTTGTCAGAAACGTTTCGGTATTAAGAGGCCAAAAGGTAGGCAAAAACCAATAAAAAGGTCTTGAAATAACCATATTTTCTTATACCTTATTCTGGCCTAAGTCTAGTCTGGTCTATACGTCTAAAAAGTGAAACCCGGTATTCAAATAATAATACCAGGATTAAACAAAAGAAGAGAAATTCAGTTATTTAGATTATCGCAAGAATTGAATATTTTAATTCCTAAGCAAATATATAATATACATTATTATTTTTATTTCAGAGAATAATTACGTTGGTTGCATAATATTAATCTTTGTCTGAGCGTATGCACCTTTGAAAGCTTTTAAAAGGCTTTCTGGATGGGCTAATAACACGCCCACCCCCGCACCCACGGCCCGCGGCCCGCGGCACATCTTCCCAGTGATGCACTCGCTTCCATTTGAAGTAGATACGAATATACCTAGTATTAAAGCTCTCTTAGTTAAAAGGATTCAATATAGCAACTGTTTGATTATATGTCATATTTTTATAATAAATAATGTTTACTTTTAACCTGTATTCTGGGGATAATTTTAGAACCTACATATAACAAATTATAGAAAATATTCTCGCTAGGAAGGAATCAATAGTAAACGTATTTCAAAAAGTGTCATTATTCCATTGAACATTGATAGTAATTTAAAGTTTTTATATAAAAATATTTAAAATTGCTAAGATTTGGAATCGTTCAAGCTTTAGGTGATGCATTATGCTCGTTAGCCTATACAGGATGACTTTAAAAAAACCGTCCAAATTTATTTTACGCACTAAACATCATTTAAGGAACCCATTTTTGCAAAAAAAATTGTATGTCAAATTTTCACCATAAAATATTTCATATATAATCATTAATTCAATCGTACAGAATAGTGTTATGGTGCAACCTTCGTACGTTAACCTGTTATTACCTGTCTCTGTCTCTCCCGCGTAAATGAAGTAGTGCGTATTCGCCCGCCCGGTACAATGCCGCCGTCCTCGGCCTTTTACTAGGTCAGATGGAGAGGTCATTGACACTCTAGCGCCGTATTATGTAAATTGCGAGTTCTTTGAATGACTTTGTGATGCTGATTACTCAACATTTTTGTACTATGTGATACAAAACTAAAATACATGTTTCTCATAACTTTTACTAAAGATTCTTCTGTGTGAATTTGGACGGGTTTGTCACAGTTAGCCTGTATATAGTTGCGCGAAACTAATATTTGCCTCTATTATTTTTTGTTTTCGAGAAAAAACTGAACTTGACGAATTCTCTCAACCGGACCCGGGTATGTGAGACACTGGGAAGGATAGCCGACATTCGAATACCCACTAAAAACCCGGCATTCTAACTGGTTTTGATAGCTTACATGATGATTAATCTAACCGTCTGTAAAGTTTAATAAGTTGTAGACATTATTTTCAGTAAAGTACGTGAAAAATATTGTAAAAGTATCAAAAATCATTTTCATAATTGATTAAATCCTAAAGTTAGCAAATAATTAGGTATAACTTGTAGAAAAATATGCAACGAGGTTTCAGCGCTCTATTTACTTACCTTAGTTTAATTTACGAGCGCAGTGTATAAATAAATGAAAAGGTAATTTTTTCTCAAATATACATCCGCGTGTCATAATATTTTTGTTATAAAAATATACGGCCGGCCACAGACATCAGCAGGTGCCACGAAATATGATTTATAACGTGTAAAAGTCGAAATAAATATTTTATGAACGCAAGGTTAAATGATAGATATTTTTTGATCAGCTGTATCCGCAAATATATTATTTGACACTCAGTTTATTTAATTTGAATTTTAGGGTGGAGCCTCACTTTGAGTTATTTGTAACTTTAGTACAAACGTAGTTCCCGAAATCATTTCTTCTGGTTTCAAGTATATAATCACGAATTAATAAAATTACATACATACATACATACGATCACGCCTCTTTCCCGTAGGGGTAGGCACAGACCACTTCTTTCCGTTTGTTACGATCCTTACATACTTGTTTCGCTTCGTCCACTTTCATTATTCCCTTCATACATGCCCTTCGGTTTAGGGTACTCTTGACCTGGCCTTAATAAAATTATTGCTTATATAGAAATGACAGTCAACATTGATTCATTTGGCCCCAGGCTTCTTTTTAAACAGGCTTAAACTCTCTAGTGGAAGGATCGTTAAGGCGGACAGTTAGAAATCCGTCAGTTAACTAAATCTTAATGTATCCTTGCTATGATTTTTTTCATGATCAGCTCATTCATAACATCATCTTTTTTAATGTTCATATCATACCTGTAAAACTACCTAAAACACGTTCTATTACTTTTTTTACTGATTCCTTTATTTTTGGTTGGCAACTTAAGTAAAAATAAAACGTAAAGCCCCGAATTATTTAAAAACTATCTTTCGGAGTAACCTTCTTAACATATTACGTCCACTGAAAGCAGCGAGTTGGAAAATATCTGGCAATATTAGTTTATGAATATTGCTCTAATTGCAAGGTCATTCAATTAATGCACTGCATGATAACAAAACTGAAAAACCTAGTAATTGAAGAACCTTTAATCAAAAAGGTACACAAACGCACACTTACCGAGATTAACAAACGAATGGGCACCATTAAACAGGTATTATCATTGGCTATTGATACAATATTGGAATCGGATGTATCGAATGTATCGATATATTTAATATATGGCAGAGTATAGATACAACTCTACGATACATTATATTAAAAATATATCTAACATATGACATCCCTACTGTATTATTATAATAAACTTCTTTTTCATTTGCAAACATTTTTAGCAACCATGTTTAATGATTCCTAACAAGTGAAGGAATACACGAATAGCAGGAGAGACTGCATATGAATGAAGAAACGGGTCTCTTATCTCATGAATCATTTATAAAAATTGATAAGTAGCAATTACATCTTTCAATAGACCCCTACCACATAACTGTTAGTTTCAGTTAGTTAGTTAGTCTTATATATGATATCCGGTACTTTGATTTGGACATGCCAAGCAACAACAAATTAGTAAAAATATTATTTTATTCGATTATATGTAATATTTATACTAAATACCTTCCGTGAAATGATTTCAGTGGTTGGCGCTTAATGTGACAAACATGTGTATAGTTTATTGATCTCAATTCAAATAGTCTAAAAGTATTAATTATATATTAATATATTATGAACGTTTTACATATGATCGGCCTCAGAAATTTTCGTTTTTGTGTTTTGTGTATTTGTAACACCGTATCGTAAATAACGTTAGTTAACTCGAGATAATTTAAGCTATTGTTAGTTAGCTTTTAATTAAAAACATACATACATAAAATAATTGTTAACAAAAACAACAACAGGCAAGAAAAAAAAGAAAACCTGTAATTTAGGAACTAAGTGCAACAATAAAGGCTTTTTATTTTATTTAGTTATTTATTAGTCCGTTTTTTAAAGCCGGCTTCGATGTAACTTGATAATTATATGAGTTACATGTAAAATATACAATTATAAACCTATGATGAATAGACTCTTTATGAATGACTATTACAACTATTACAACTTTATATTAAATGAAGATATCGCAATAACTTGTTTTTAGTTAAGGTGTATAAGAAATAAAACTTAGAAAATATTATTGAAATCTATCCAGTAGTTTTGCCGTGATGCACGCAGAACTGCAGACCTCTATCATTTTATATATGCGAAGATAGATTGGAAGATAAAGACATTCTGCGCCGACCTCTATATCGCAAAACAAACTTCACAAACATACTGAATGACAACTGATGGATACACCCAGACAAGAACATAATTATACAAAATTATACAAATGTTTTGTCCTCCTTAGGTAACAAATTGGATACCATCCACGAACACGACTGTACTGGGCTATTTACCTAGCCACTAATCTAGTCGGGTCATCAATCCTTCAAGTAATTCTATTCAAATACCTAATAACTAATTTTAAGTAATTCTAACGGAAGACCAGCGCTGATTTTTCAACCAGTCATGCTGAGTTAGATTCTAGGGCTAATTTAAAGTTAAGTTTTTTTCGTTTATTTATTTTTAGTTTGTTTTATTGTAGCTTTTGCTCTTTATGTAGCTCTAATAATATTCTTCTTTCTTTCTTTCTAGTTGCTTTTTTGCATATGAAATACAACAATAATTTAAGACAGCGTCGAAAATGCTGGCGTAGCTACAAGTCTTATTTAGAACCTGTAGATCAAATATGTTTTTTTATAAGTGTGTATAACATTATTAATATATATATCGGTCCATTTCAACACTAATTTGTATACAAAATACGATCCCGGATGCGCGTGCCACATTACAAGGTGTCGCCAAATAACTCTGTGTGATGTTCTGATAGTTATTTTATTTCCTTTAATTAAAACTAAGTGGATTGTTTTGATCTGAAACGAGACCTTTTGCTAGACTAATGTGGACGTTAAAATAACGATGTATTTTATTTGGGATGTGTCGTGTATTAAAACCATTTATTATGGCTTGTACAGTCTTCTCGCAAATATTTTTTTAAGGTTTGCGGCCCATTGTATGTTGTTGAGTATTAGAATTATTTATAAAAATTAGAATCATTTATGTTCCTAAACAAGACTGATGAACCTTGCGTACGACACAGGTGTGTTTCCTGAGGACTGGCTCAAATCAGTGTTTGTCACTCTGCCTTAAAAGCCTAATGCTAAAAGATGTGAGGAATACCGAACAATTAGTCTTACTTGCTCAAGTACACGCAAGTACACGCAATGCGTACAAACGCATAAGAGTAAAATGTGATGAACAACTAGGTGATAGTCAGTTTGGATTTCAAGCCGGGGTAGGCACACGAGAGGCACTGTTTGCTATACAGGTTTTGGTACAGAAATGTAAAGATATGTAACAATACGTCTACCGCTGTTTCGTCGATTATGAGAAGGCGTTCGATCGAGTTCTTCATGAACGTTTAACTAGCATCCTAAGAGATATAGGACTCGACGGTAAAGATATCAGAGCTATCCAAAATCTGTACTGGAACTAACGTGCGACTGTTCGTGTCAGGGGCGAGGAAACCAATGAAGTGATCATCAAAAGAGGAGTCAGACAAGGCTGCATTCTGACCCCTACACTCTTCAACTTGTATTCTGAAGCTATAATATCTGAAGCTTTGGCAGATCTAGACTGCAGTATCAAAGTTAACGGATGTCTCATCAATAACCTCCGGTATGCTGGTGATACTGTTCTCATGGCATCTTCGGAATTGGATCTTCAGATAGTAGTAGATAGTTTGAACCAATGCAGCTTAAAGGCGGGACTAAGAATGAACACAAGAAAGAAAAAAGTCATGGTCATCTCAAGGGGAAGTAATTTGAGTCCAAATATTACTGTTTCTGGAGTACAGCTTGATAGAGTTCGCAAGTACAGATATTTAAGCACTTGGCTAACTGACTGGGAAAGCGATATGGAAATAAAAACACACATAGAGATCTCCCGGAATGCGTTTAACAAAATGAGATCAATACTTTCCAATCGCAACATTGATATTCCCCTGCGCACTCTATGTCTACGTCTACTCCCAGTGCTACATTTGGCCTATAGTCCTCTATGGATGCGAAGCTTGGACTATTAAATAAGACCTTCGTAAACATGTTGAGGCTTTTAAATATGGACTTACCGACGCATGCTCTCAATCAGCTGGACTAATAAAATCTTCAATGTTGAAGTTCTAAGAGGTGTCGGTCAAACCCGCAAGTTGATGCAGACCATCAAAACAAGAAAAGTTGCCTACCTCGGTCATCTCTTCAGACACGAGAGATACGATTTACTGTAACTTATTATGATGGGCAAAATTGCGGGGAAACATCAAGTAGGCCGTCGGAAAAAGTCGTGGCTTCGCAACATCCGCGAGTGGACCGCAGTCAAGGGGGCCGCGGAACTGTTTCACCTCGCCAGGGACAAAGCGAGGTTTTCAGGGCTGATGTCCAACCTTCAGTAATTGGAGAGGAACACGAAGAAGAATAAAAATTAGAAGGAAAACATTTTTTTCTTCTTTCTGTGACACTTTTTTTTATCAAAGAAGCAGAAAATGTAGATGTTAACGTCATATATTTTTTTTATTGCTGTAGTACAGCAGACAGGCTGACGGCCCGCTAAGAGTTTAGCAATTACCGTCGCCTATGGGTGTTTGAAACGCTAGTGGCATCGCGAACACACTGCTGACCCATATACATATAACTCGAAAAAGCGCGTTTCCTTTAGTTGATATTGACAACGTGACAAAAACCACCTCTACCCCCATAGACCCCCCCCCCACCCTTTTCTCACTGTGAACAAGCATGATATTTTGAAAACCTATCTCCTCCATTCCGCTGAACAGGTCTCGTAATATGAGTACGTTTGCTATGGAGGGATTCTTCAATCCCGTGAGCGACTTAACGAAATTTTTCATTCTGGCTAAAAATTGTCATCGAAGAGATTTCCAAGAGAGATCTTTATCACCGCATCAAATAACTCTTGGCACCAATCTACCCGCAGAAAATTTAGAAGGTTATTGCTTCAAGCGGAACCCTAAAAAAGAGTTATTACCTCCCCATATTGGTTAAACTGCACATTACGGTACGCAAAAACCTCCGGACATATTGAGAGGTCGGAATGTAATAAAAGCTAGGTAATACTGTAGCGCATAGACTAAACATATTCTCAGACAGGACCATCCATATTATATTTTCATTATTAATCACAAAAATAAATTTACAAGCTTTAGAATCATAAAAATTTTATTGTCAGATGTTAATACACTAAAATCAGATAAAATACCAGAATAAACGTTTCTAATATTACCAGAAATAGTGAGATAAGGAAGCGTTGTGGTCTGAAAGAAGATTTAGTGACAAATTGAGAAAGGTATGCTGATATGGTTTGGCCATGTTGAGAGAATGAATGAAGAACGATTGACGAAAAAAGTGTATAAGGCGAGTGTGAATGGAAGTGTTTGGAAGGGGTAGACCTAGGCGGACATTTCGAGACCAGATCAGGGACGTCTTGAAAAAAGGCCAGGTCAAGAGTACCCTAAACCGAAGGGCAAGTATGAAGGGAATAATGAAAGTGGACGAAGCGAAACAAGTATGTAAGGATCGTAGCAAGTGGAAAGAAGTGGTCTCTGCCTACCCCTACGGGAAAGAGGCGTGATTATATGTATGTATGTATAAACGTTTCTATTACTTACCAGGAATCGAACCCGGAATTTAAAGAGTATATGGGTTAATTCGATCGCCGTCGATTCGATTAGTTCAAGTTAAGTAACGGCTATTATATTCTTAATCTATTTACGTGATGTTAGTAACTTTATATTTATGATGGTAACACACTCTTTTAAATATATTGTATATTATAATAAACTAGCAAGTTTTCCTATTCTTATAATTTCATAATAAAACACAAACCCGATTTTGATATTCCCTGCTATATTTAACCACCTAACGATCAGTGTTAATTGAATTATTCTATTATCTAATATCTAGTTAATAAGCATAATTATTATTATATCAGGACTTAACGGTCCATAGCTGACATTATATGATATAGTAATATGAAATAGGAGATCTACAATTTTAACATCTTTGAGTGTCGAATGAAACTGCGGGCCTTTTTATGCCTCTACCCAACCGGTGTAGGCAAATGAACTGCCGATGATGTAATATCTGCAATGGTATCGGTTTACTTAAAAATGGTGACATTTTTTATATTTTTGGAACAGAAAATAAATGTAATCAAGATAAGATAATATCGGTATAACTAGGTCAGTAAATATAATATATTAGAAAGAAAGAAAGAAAGAAAATATTTATTTGAAAAAATAGCGACGTACTTACATTACTCACAAGAAAATATAGATAACATGATTAGATAATTTGTGCGCCGCATTTTTAACTAACAAGGATTGCACTCAGCTTATTGCTGTGCCGGAATTACATCCGACACAACGGTGATTTTCAGTGCAACCCTTCCTTTTGGTGTGATGTCCAGACGACCCAAAGTATTTATATAGACACAACACACATATACATACATATACACCCACACACACATACATATATACATATATACACACATACACATACACACATACATGTATATGCATTACTTAACCAACTACAGATTTGTAGATTGACATTAAACTTCCGAAGTTGAAAATTGAAAACTGAATTACAAAAGTCACAATTTTTGCTGATTCTAATTACTGAATATCAAATTATTTATAAAATATATTAAAATTATATAATACTCTTTTCTAACTATTGGCAGGACCTTAAATTAATTACATTTCCAACACTCAAATTGAAACAACATTATAGCACTCAAACAACAAGATCACTAGCGGAAACAAATAATAAATTCTTGGAAAAAACAACTCTCTGTGAATATTTTGTGCTACTTTATTCTTAAAAGCTTATAACAAAAACATATACTCCATAAATTAACAGTTTCAAACAATTAAAATAATACTATAATAATACCTTAAACATATTATTTCCGGCCTTTAATATTCGATGGGCCTTAAGCGGTAAGAAAGACTTATTATAGTCAAGTCATACAATGAACTCCAAAGACGTCGAGGGCACTATTCTAAATAGCTCTTCAGAACATTCCCCGTTGCACAGACTTTACGTAAAGAGACGTGAAGTCTCTCCGAATTCTAAACATGTTTAGACCGTCTAGTCTGTGAGTACGGGATCATCGACAACACGGAGTGCGCGCTGTTGGATGGAGTCTAGAGGATTGAGCTGACAAGCGGATGCTCTAGCTCTACTCCTCTCGGAGAAAAGGATTCAACAGAGGTCCAAAGAAAATTTCTAGGCGCTCTTCTTCAAATGTAAAATATACGAGTACATACTACGAGAGCTTACACTCTCTGCCACTAGTTACCGAAACCCCCAATGAACGTTGTAAAGACTGCAGGAATATAAAATAATAATATTCTATATTATAAAAATTCTTCTAATATGATAATACACTTAAGTAAAACGTTTTAAGTATTGTTATCAGAAAGACATAATCTATAACAATATCAAGTTCGTAATGAAAAAGTTGTAGAAGATTTGTGGTCACTAACTCAGTGTACATTACAGGCTCTGTTACGCTAATTGCAAAGTATAATAAAGCTATGATCGTGTTATTTTTCAGAGCGAAACGCCAGCTAATGTGGCTCGCATTAATGTTGCAATGGAGCTTGTATTACAGCGATTTATACATTAAGCTTAAATAACAGCTCAGAATAAAACATGTCTACATTTATCAGTTTTAGTAAAATCAAATTTTGATTATAATTATATTAAAATTAGATGCGTTTTTGGGGATTAGATGCGTTTGCAACGCCTGAAGTTTGACCAATGCGCTGCCATCCTGAAAAAGGAATTGAAACCTGCTTGATTAAAGCCCTATCACCGAGCAACTTATTCTTCTTGTAACGGACACATACGTTGTAAAATACGAATAACTTAAGTTTCTATTATACCTAAATAATTATAAAACATAGCAATTCTTATAAATCGCAATAATTATAAATAAAGACAACAATTAGATTAAAGATTACGATTCTTCAAATATATAAAAATAAATAAATATATAAAATCTATAACCCTTAAAGTCATCAAAATTAAATTACAAAGTAATTACTAAATTTATTTATGGCGATTAAGTAATTAAATGTTCACGTAATTACTAAATTTATTTATGGCGATTAAGCATATTAAATTACAATATCGCTCGTATTCTAACCACACCCCAACTATGTTGCTGACAACCGCCTTAAGTATCCCAATTAACTTACTTTTTAGGTACGATTTAGTCGATGTTACTAACAGCTCGACTTTTTCACTGTTACTATTATTTATCGCTAGATTTTAGGGTCATGTGAATGTTAGACCTAAGCCTACCTAATTAATGCCATTACTTGGGTGTGTGATCCAAAAAGCTAAAATTGGGTTAACCCAATTTTATCTTGTAGCATGTTTAACGAGGGTTTTACCATGTATTTTAATTTATATTAATAGATTAATAAGCAGTGTTTGAACTGTATATTTAATTATGTTATCAACCGGCTATATCACTAACCAAACAAATCTAGTACCAACGGATGAATAGAGCTAGTTCATCTCATTCCATGGTTGTCGTAAAGCGTCAGTCAGATACATCATTTAAAAACCTCGGTGGCGCTTTCGCACATCGGAACTTGTAGGGGTCACGGTGTTGACTCCCGTCCCAAGTCAAGGTACTTCTGCAACATAATGTCTTTATAGAAAGTAGTATATTAGTTGTCTAGAATCCAAAATATTAACACTCTGCCGGTTACTTTGGGACTAAATGGCGCTTCACAAGTAGTTAAGTTAGTGAACGATACCATTTTCTTGGGTTTAGTAAATCAAATATAAAATAAGACTCAAAAAACACTCGCTGGGGAGTTTTTTTCAGCGTTTCTTCCTTAGTGTTTTGTATTGGAAACGGTAGTAGATTCTTGACATTCAATTCAATTTGTAAGATCTTGTCTTGAAATAAATGATTTTGATTTGTAGAATATGATTTGAAAATTCAATTGACCTCAATTGAACCAAAATTATCCCACACTTATTATTAGAATAGGAAATTTCATGGAAGCACATCGACCCAGAAAGTGTACAAGCGTGAATCAATAGTCAACCATCTCGTTGAAATCTTAAGATGCAACTAAAAGGTAAAAAAAATAATGGAAATAAATTACTAACAATTTTAGGTGAATCGGAATTCTAATGTATGTTATATGTTTTATAAATGGAGTTTTTAAGACTTTGTACACGTGATGATATTCTCCATAAATTTAAGTATTTTTAAATAAGGTGTAACATTGATAAAATGGAATCTATGCGAATAATTCAACAAATTGCACACCATTCAGTGGTGAAAACTTAGTTATTGAGTTAACCTCGCTAGTTTTATTAGACCTCCGCAATAGTGAAAAGCGTAAGCGAATTTTAAATGTCCAAAAGAATATAATTAAAAATCGGTTTTAATGTGTGCAAATTCCAGTGTTATTTAACTTATATTCCAGGTTTATTATACAATTGAAATCAATGGATTGCTGTGTATTCATTTATAATTATTATGTATTATTTATATGTTACGCAAATAATAGATTAAAATAAATTCCAGATATATTTCACAAAGATGTTAAAGTAATAGGTGTAGTAAAAAGAAAATTGTTAATTTTTCGAATAGATGGCTTTAGTAATATGTTTATTAGGAAGCCGGTTTGTCGATAAACATATGCAAAACCAAGTTCATGGTAGTCTCAAGAAACCCGGATTTGAGTTCAAGTGTATCTGTAGCTGGGAAACAACTAGAGCGGGTACAACAGTACAAGTATTTGGGGCTTGGGTAAATGAAGCATGGGAATCTGATCAAGAAATCAAGACCTGGATAGAAATGGCTCGAGCCTCTTTTAATAAAATGTGGAAAGTTCTCTGCTGTCGTCAACTGAATATAAAGCTCCGAGTCATGTGCTATATTTGGCCTATCGTCATGTATGGTTGTGAAGCGTGGACTATGAAAGAGGACACAACAAGACGCCTACAAGCATTCGAGATGTGGTGCTACCGTCGCATGTTACGTATTAGTTGGACGCAGAGGGTCAGGAACGAAACCGTGTTTCAACGCGTTCATATGTCCCGGAAAATGTTGCCGTCTATCAAAAAGCGAAAGATAGAATATCTCGGCCACGTGCTCAGGGACGATAGATACATGCTGCTGCAGTTGATAATGATGGGCAAGGTGGACGGAAAGAGACGTGCTGGGCGAAGAAAGAAGTCATGGCTCCGGAATATCCGGGAGTGGACCGGTATTGCCTCCGTCGAACAGCTGTTCCGGCTGGCTGCTGATAGAAATGAATACATGAAGCTAACGGCCAACCTTCAGGATTGAAGAGGCACTGGAAGAAGAAGTAATATGTTTCTCGCGCTGTATAAGTTCGAGCGCGTCACACTAGGTGACGTAAGAAAGGTGAAATTTTGTACTAAAAAGATTTACTGACAAGTTTGTGATTGATTAATTCGGTTTTGTTTGAGTGCGCATCAAAGATAAATTTCAATAAACACAAAATACGCTATATTTTATAGATTGATGAAGGCGAAAACGCAAGCCAGGCGGCAGAAAATGCGAATAGTGCTTATGGTGTATAATATGTATAAGTTTAATATATTTACAGTCAATTACGTGATTTTGTCGATTTCGTTCGTATAATTTCGACGCCAGACCCATTTCTGAAACGGAAGGTGACTGGTGACAAGAAATGGATTATTTAAGACAACTTTAAGCAAAAACGACCATGGTCAAAGCTTGACGAAGCGGCTCAAAGCGTGGCGAAACCAAAATTGAGAACTAGGAAGGTTTAGCTGTGTACTCGTATTTGGTGGGATTGGCGAGGAATTGTTTACTTTATGCTCCCTTACGGATAAACTTTTATTCGAACTTGTATTGTCAACAATAGAACCGTCTAAAGCCTTAGTTCCCAAAGTGGGCCAGATGGACCCCCAGGGGTCCATGACAGAATCGCTGAGGGTCTATGTTGGCGTGACAAAAAAATGGGGTTTCACAATTCGTAAACGGGGTCTGTTGAAGTGTAAAAATTCATAAGATTAAATATAAGTTGTCGTATGTAGTTCTAACTTTTATAACTAGATGGCGTTGTTCGAAAATTGTAACTTGCTGAATCGCGCTATCTTTTCCCTGCATTCAATTTGTGTAAGCGAACGGGAATTTTTGTATGTATGGAGAAATTCAGAAATACACTGAATTATAACAGTCTACTTTTTGGTTTTTTTGTTCTCCAAGAAGTGACGTAAACATTGGTCCTATCGAGATCGGATATCTCGGTGAGGTTTTTGAGCATCATACTTGCGGATAGTGGATCGCTATCACAAACTCGCAAGTACCAACAGTGGCCGACGGGTGCTGTATCCAGCCAGCATCGTCAGCTTCGGACCGCATCTTCAGAGGAAGACATCGGTCAGGAAAGCATCATCCAGTTCAAAGGTGTCCGGAGACACCTGCGCAGCAACGACGCCCCAATCCAAGGCGTGTCGTGTCACCGTGGGCGGAGCCAGTCCAAGTTGCAGGGAGCAACCGAGCTGAAGGAAGCCACGAGTGAAGGTCAACCATACAGTCCACATCATCAGTCAAGTTATCAGTTTAGTGAGTGAAGTGTCAAACGTCAATCAAATTGACGTCAAGTGAAAAGTGCATTCTACTCTGGATTGCAGTGTATTATGTGAGTCAACAAAAACTGTGAGTATTTTTATTTGTCACTGTCAGGAATCACACAATTATCATTGGGACTTTAACTTTTAACATAGTTTGCTTAGAACTTTAAAAAATTAATGCATGTTCAGTTTAGACTTAGAATAATTCCTTAAAAGTGTTTAGACGGGGAACCTATGCCCAATTTTTCTTTGATCTATAAATAATATCTCAAACACTTAGAAAATTTTGAATAATTTATATTAAGAACTTTAAAAATTTATGAATGTTAAATTTAAACAGAATAATTCTTTATAAGAGTTCATCGGGTAACCTACGCTCAATGTTTATCTGAACAAATATTTCAAATACCTTTTTAAATTTTGAATAACTTGTGCTTAGTAACTATTGTTTAGAATATTACAACATACAAATATGCAGGCCCTCATAAATTTTCAAGTCGATTTATATTCTCGCATAAATAAGGCAAGAACTAATTTTAAAAAATCTCCTAAAGATCGCATTAGTAAACAAGTTTACATAGAGAATAGAATTGAGTCAATAGACCAATTATGGCTTGAATTTTTATCAGGCCACAAGGAGTTAATGAAAACTTGTGACCCTAAAGACTTGCAAACCACGGATTATATTAAAAACGAAATTTATGATAAAACCGAAGAAATTTATTTGGACCACAAAGGCGAATTAAAGGAGTATCTTAATCAATTTAGTCACAAGGATTCATCTCAACTCGATGTAGATAAATCCAATCCAATTCACAACATCAGCATGAAATTACCCAAAATACAAATCCCATCATTTTCTGGTGAATATTCTCAATGGTTAACGTTTAAAGATTTATTCACTTCATTAGTTATAAAAAATCACACTTTGGACAATGTTCAAAGGTTACATTATTTAAAAGGGTATCTCACGGGAGATGCTGAGCAATCAATTAGACATATACCAATAGAAGGAGCTAATTTTAATAGATGTTGGGAATTGTTGAAGGAAAGATATAATAATAAAAAGTACATTTGTCATAACATTTTGAAAACATTATTCAGCCAAAAGAATATGACAATGGAATCAGCCGATAGCTTGAAATTTCTTGTAAATACTACTAACGATTGTTTAGCAACATTAATTAATTTAGGGATAGATGTAAAGTCTTGGGATGTATTAGTCATCCACATTCTAACTTTAAAATTAGACCCCGAAACACGCCGGCAATGGGAATTTCATGTGACATCAATCATTTCATCAGACGAGTTGCCCACCTATGATCAGTTTCAAGATTTTGTGAGTAAAAGATATAGAGCCATAGAATTCATTAATACAAAATCTAGTGTTACTAAAAATCAACATAACAAAATTAATACCTTTCATTTCAGCAGCACATCTTGTCCATTTTGTTCGGAAATTCACAAGTTAAGTGCATGCAATAATTTTCACAAGACCACAGTCGCTAATCGGCGTAACTTTGTTATGAAAAATAATATTTGTTTTAACTGTCTGGGAGCAAATCACTCTGTAAAAGAGTGCAAGTTAACTCGTTTTAAATGCAAGGAGTGTAATCGAACCCATCACACTCTCCTTCACCCCACAACGGGTAACAGTAAAGCTGAAGGTGGTCAAAGCACTAATCAAAAAGAGGGCTCTACCTCGTCAGCTGATCCAACACCACTTGTTTCATGCTTTTCTTCTGAAAAGGTACAACAAGTGTTACTAGCTACAGCGTTAGTAAAGGCTCGGTCGAAGGATGGCACGGATTACATAATCCGAGCACTTCTCGATCAGGGTTCTCAAGGTTCATTTGTCACCGAAGCAACGGTACAATATCTAGGTCTGAAAAAGATACCAACAACAAACAAAATTAGTGGATTAGGCAAGTCAAAAGGCTTAATCTCAAGGGCAGCGGTAATCATAGATATCAGGTCTCAAATCTACCCAAATGTCAACATATCAGTAAGAGCTCATGTCCTCAAAAGCATCACATCAATGCTTCCATCTAGTAAAGTTGAGTTAGTAGATTGGAAAGAACTAAAGGATTTAACCTTGGCTGATCCACATTACCACTCTCCAAATAAAATTGACATTTTATTGGGTGCAGAGGTGTACAGCCAAGTATTGAGGGATGGAATCTTGAAGGGTCCGCACGGTACTCTAGCCCAAGCAACAAGCTTAGGCTGGGTGTTATCAGGTGCCACAACAACTATAACTTTTAATGCATCTAAATCAATCCATACGATGCATTGTTGTTTAGAGGAAAATGATGCACTGAAAAAATTCTGGGAATTAGAATCAGACATTCAAATGCCAAGAGAGAAGCTCTTGACTAATCAAGAAAAATATTGTGAAGAATATTTTGAAAAAACACTTACCAAGGATAGCGATGGTAGATACATCGTTCGTTTACCATTTAATACCGATAGTCCAGAGGTGACGTCGTCTCAGGAAATAGCTGAAAAAAGATTAAAATCATTAGAAACAAAGTTAAGTAAGAATGAAACATTAAAAACAAAATATCAAGAAGTTATAAATGAATACTTATCTTTAAATCACATGGAAATAGTACCTAATGAAGAAATAAAAAATAAAAAGGCAGTTTACTTACCACATCACCCCGTAATAAGGGATGATAAAGAGACCACGAAGGTGAAAATAGTGTACGATGCATCCTGTAAAGGTAAAAACAATAAATCATTAAATGATCATCTATTAATTGGACCTACCTTGCAGCCGGAACTCAGGCATATTATCATGCGTTGGAGATCTGCTCCAATCTGTATTTCGGCAGACATAATCAAAATGTACCGTCAAGTAAAAACACACAGCGATGATAATGATTTCCAAAGAATACTTTGGAGAGATGAACCAAGTCATGCAATCACACATTATCGACTTACCAGAGTCACTTTCGGTACAGCGTCAGCTCCATACCTTGCAGTTAAGGCACTTCAACAAGTGGCTCGCGACTATGGTGCTGAATATCCTGCTGCTGCTGAAAGAGTGCTAAGCGATTTTTACGTTGATGATTTTATGAGTGGTTCACAAACTTTAGAGGAAGGAGTTAAAATATTTAATGAAATGAATGAACTATTAAGCAAGGCAGGATTCAAATTACAAAAATGGAATAGCAATAATGATAAACTAGTAGAAATAATGAAAGGAGAAAACAAGGATATCAAGGAAGGATTGGAAATAAAGCAAAATGAATTAATCAAAATTTTGGGACTTACCTGGAACAGAACCCGTGATGAATTTCAGTATTCTGTAAAGCTGCCGCCGCTCTCAGCACCTGTAACAAAAAGGAAAATTATATCAGATGTATCGCGGTTATTTGATCCATTGGGATGGATAGCACCATGCATTATAAAAGCAAAGGTTTTTATACAGCGATTATGGATAGCTGGGACAGGATGGGATGAGAAACCACCAGTTGATATATTAAAGGATTGGTATACTTACCGTGACGAGCTAGCTCAACTGACAAAATTTTGTATTCCCAGGTGGTTGCACACAAATTCGCATGATGCGGTTGTAGAATTACATGGCTTCTCAGATGCATCCACTATCGCCTACTCAGCTGTAACATACTTGCGTGTAATAAATGCATCAGGAGTTGTCCATGTCAGCTTAGTTGGTGCTAAAACGAGAGTAGCCCCTGTAAAGCAAGTTAGCATACCACGATTAGAGCTATGTGGGGCTGTATTATTAGCTAAGTTGTTGGTGGAGGTTGCTGGGGTTCTTAACATTCAGAAAACCAAACTTAGAGCTTGGACGGATTCCACTGTAGTGCTTGCCTGGCTGAGTAAACATGCCAGTAACTGGAAAACATTTGTAGCCAACAGAGTAGCGGAAATACAAACGACTCTCGAACCTTGCCAATGGTCCCACGTCTCTACAAAGAACAATCCGGCTGATTGTGCATCACGTGGTGTCTGCCCAGCGGATCTTGCTACGTTAGACATATGGAAATTTGGTCCGAGGTTTTTATGGGAGAAGAAAATTACATACCCCAAATTGAAAGATAATCATACTCTCGAAGAGGAATCAATAAAGGTTCACGTCGGCACTACTGAGGAATCGATTCTGGACAAATATTCTTCGCTTACAAAATTAATTCGTGTCGTAGCATATTGCAGAAGATTTGTCACAAGAAATGATTCACGAGGAAATAAGGGAACAAAGTATTTAAATACGTTTGAATTAGACGAAGCGTTAAATACTTGTATAAGACTGGCTCAAGCTACAGTATTCAACCAGGAATTAAAGGAAATCCAAGCCTATGGGCAGGTCCAAAGGAAACAGTCAAAGCTATTGTCGCTCACGCCCTTTCTTGATGAAAGAAAATTACTTAGGGTGGGCGGTAGAATCTCACATTCTCCGGAACCAGAGAACATTAAGCACCCAATTATATTGCCAAACAAATCAGCTTTAACAAATTTAATTGTCGCCCATGCGCACAAGAAAACACTGCATGGGGACGTACAACTCATGCTTAATTACTTAAGATCAGCTTACTGGATAATTGGGGCGAAAAATCTCGTAAGGCATCATGTGCGTAAATGTATCACATGTTGTCGTCACAAGGCTAGGAGTCAAACTCAGCTTATGGGGTCTCTACCGTCAGTTCGGGTCACACCTGCTCGACCATTCCTGAATAGTGGAGTAGACTACGCAGGCCCAATTATGTTGCGGACTTCAAGGGGTAGAGGACATAAGGGGTACAAGGGCTATGTATGTTTATTTGTCTGTATGGTCACGAAGGCTGTTCATATCGAAGCAGTTAGTGACCTGACATCAAGAGGTTTTTTAGAGGCATTTAAACGTTTTGTGGCTAGGCGTGGGCATTGTGCAAACTTGTACAGTGATAATGGAACAAATTTTGTGGGAGCGTCTAAAGAACTTAAGGCTTTGTTCGACGCAGAGAAATCAAGCATGATTCGAGAGGTAGCCGATGGTCTCGCTTTACTGGGAACAAATTGGCATTTTATACCACCCAAGGCTCCAAACTTTGGCGGATTGTGGGAAGGGGGTATAAAATCAACCAAATATCATATAAGGCGAATAATTGGCGATTCTACGTTGACATATGAGGAGATGACCACCCTTCTGAGTCAAATTGAGGCGTGTCTAAACTCTCGCCCATTAACTATTATCCAAAATGATCCAGATCAATCCGTACCTCTGACACCAGGTCATTTCTTAATAGGGGAATCCTTAGTAGCAGTGCCTGAAGTGACCTATAAAGGTCACCATCTAAGCTCTTTGAAGCGCTGGCAACTTACACAACTAATGCTTCAACACTTTTGGCGGCGATGGTCGAATGAATATTTAACGCATCTCATGCACCGTTATAAATGGTCTTATAAAGTTCCAGAACCTAAGGTGGGGGACATCGTTTTGGTGAATGAGGACGATTTACCTCCATGTAGATGGCTTTTTGGCAAAATTATTGAAAAACATCCTGGTTTAGATGGATTAACTAGAGTGGTATCTCTAAAATGTAAAAATTCTATTATTAAACGTCCCACTTCTAAACTTTGTATTCTACCAATTAGTGAATAAGTTGATGTTAATAAGTCGTGTTAGAAATTTATTGTATTAGCGCAAATTGTTATGTAAAAAAGGGAAAATTTTAATGTATTTATTGTGCCTGCCAAAGATTGTATTTATATCACGGTGGGCGGTTATGAAGGACATTATGTCCTTGGTGGGCGGAATGTTGAAGTGTAAAAATTCATAAGATTAAATATAAGTTGTCGTATGTAGTTCTAACTTTTATAACTAGATGGCGTTGTTCGAAAATTGTAACTTGCTGAATCGCGCTATCTTTTCCCTGCATTCAATTTGTGTAAGCGAACGGGAATTTTTGTATGTATGGAGAAATTCAGAAATACACTGAATTATAACAGTCTACTTTTTGGTTTTTTTGTTCTCCAAGAAGTGACGTAAACAGGGTCCACGAAGATTTATTTGCCTTCGATAGTAAAGAACTAAAATGTTGGCTTGACCTATTAATGTAGTCAGATAATATTTTAAAAAGCTCAGCGACTGTTACCTGGAAGAACTTGCATACTCCTAATTCAGTACAACAACAAAATTGAAGCCAAATATTAAGTATTTGCCGTCAATGCATCGTACGTCATGCTCGTACATCGCTCTCATTAAAATTATGACTATTTAGTGATTGTCATTGTAGAAGTTGAGTTACGTTATTAATATTTAATTTTAATTATATTACGACTGTCATCATATTACAATGTAATATGATAACAATAATAATTAATAGTGTAATAATTACATATTTGAATAAATACAACACAAAAATATACTATTTTTCTTTTTACTTTTAGCACTCCAAATGGGGTGTTTTCTAAATGAAATAAGTGATAATTAATTGGTTCCTCGTGCTGTGAGTAGATGTCAAAAAATAAAGTTGGATCCTTTTTTTGTCGAAAACTATTAATTCGTGGTTGGAACTCAGCCGCAATGCAAATTTCCATAGTAATATCTAATCTTCATATTTTTTGTCAAGTTTTGGGAATATGGTATAAATGTAGCTTCAAGGGGTCTGCCGTAACCAGCTAAATTTTGAAAGTGGTCTGGGAACCTCTGGTCTATAGGAAACAATCACCGAAAAACGGCCAGCTTTGGTGAAGGAAATTTTCCATCAGGAAAATGCAAGGCCACATTATAACCATCGTTCTTAACGAAACTTGATTTTGTTTCTTAAATTTGTATCTCTAAACCATTCATCGCTCCCGCTCCGTCTATGACAGTGTCGGAGTCCTTGCAGTTTTACGACGTCCACCAGTGACTTACCCGAGAAAGAGTTGCCGTTACGACTTAGGTGAGAGGGAATTTAATATCCACCTCCAATGTTGCAAAGACTTTATTATACAGCTTTACTGGATTTTTATGTCTACGCGCTCTATTATAAATTCTATTTGCAGTAGTTTTTAATGAATAAATGAATGAAAACTCTTTATTGCATACAGATACTTAAAACTAACTTAAAATAGGTATACAAAAAATATAATGCTGTACGACAATGGGCGGCCTTGTCGCTTAAAGCGATCTCTTCCAGGCAACCCGAGTAGTTTTTTCAATAGTTTTTAATATACTACATTAAAATAACTTACCAATCATTGTCGGTACCTTGGCCAGATCATATGCCATGGTAGAAATAACTTCAAGAGGGAAGCCCGGAGGATTCAGCTGAGTTCGGTAGCATATTAAATGCGTCAAGGTTTCTCGTCACTAATACCACAATGCCTGAAGACAAAAGTCTTTAACCAGTGCGTCCTGCCCATAATGACGTACGAGGCTGAAACGTGGACACACACAGTAGAGTTGGTTCACCAATTTATATACACTCAGCGAGCTATGGAAAGGGATTGCATTCGTAATGAAGTGATCCGTCAGAGAACCAAAGTCAACGACATTGCTTCTCTATTGAGCAAGCTGAAGTGGCAAAGAGCCGGCCATATCTGTCGTAGAACCGATAGCCAATGGGATAAACGAGTTCTCGAGTGGAGATCGCGTTTTAGAAAGCGTAGCGTAAAATGCCCAGCGGCGGGGTGGAGCGACGACTTGTGATAAGTGGCTAGCAAGACCTGGATGCAACGAGCTCGAGATAGAGCTCTGATGATGATGAAAATTATTTATGATAAAAGTGTATACTTATGTAAAATTATTATTATGTGACAAGGTATGCGGACCAATGTAGAGGTCACCACCACCCACGATAATACAAAAATCTTGGGCTGTTCTTCTCGCCTATTATTGTGCATATTACATCGTTTTTATTGCTGAGGAACAGGAGAGGCTAACGGCTTACTCAATACAAAGCAGTTACTATTGTCTATACGCCTAACGCACCGCTAACGCGTAGCTGTCCGCATAGGTTCTGGAACCTGGGTCACTAATACCAAAACACAACACGAGGTCGCCATCTAGATAGGGTTGGATCCCGACTTCGTAGCTAGAGTTGCTTTGTCACTTTTACGACAAGCCGACTTCAGCCGCAGGTTAATATCCTTACCCTGTCCCTGCACGGAGTTGTTAATAATTGCCACTCACCAACCATGTATAACCTACAAATTCGCTTTGGACAAGCGTGACAGTCAGTCCGTCTCCTCTAGGTAGAGACCAGAGCTCAGAGACGTTATGACCTTGTTATTTCATATAAGGGCCAAAATACGTATATTACGAAAACTTAATTCAAAAGCTCTGAAATGACTCCTTAAATCAACGTATTAGTACATTAACTCGACATAAAGGCATCGAGTACCTCCCACACCGTACCTTATTAAGGCAATAACCTAGACGTACCTAAGTCCTAGATAATGAGCCGCGTTCAAAGGACGGGGCGCTACCCCCTCTGGGTGGTAAATGCCACTTTAATTATGAAACAAAATTGAACGGTACAGCTCATCGTGAAAATTTCGGTGTATTTATCAAGAGAGCTGTTAATAGTTCATTAAAATCTACGATATTGAAGTGTAACTATTATGTAGTGAACACCGAACTCCGATAGGCAATCCATATTATCTAGATTTATTATAAATATTATCTTCATTTTAGTCAGAGTCGCAAGTTTTGTATTGATTATTTTTTTGCGTTTACTATACACTAACAAAGTAGAAAGCATTATATATGCTAGTTTATGAAATTTACCAATATACATATACTATTACTTATTAGATAAGTATACAAAATTGTGTAATATGATGAACTCGTTTAATTATTTTTATATTTATGAGATCTCAAATAAGTCATTGAAAAATTCACAAGCCTACCTCCGCGTGACCTCTGGCAAGGTCGCGCCGCGCCCACCTCCAGCTATATTTAGCCCACCTCAAGAAAACATCAATCGTTTTAAGACATGCGCACAATTTACACTGTCAAAAAAATAAAAATTAACTACTGAAAATGCACAACGTCGTCACGCGGCTCAACACAGCAGGGCACAGGAGCCAACTGTTGAGATACACCTGTTTATGCAGGTATAATACCTGTTAGCACCTTGTTGGCCAATGGGCGCGCAGCCCACCTGCGCAGCTCGATAAAAGGGCGGGGTCTTGTACTGGTTTCTACCTGTTCAGCCACTCACCTTTGGCGAACACCTGTACGGTTGGTTGGTTGTCAAGTCCAATACCCCCACCTGGGAAATTTACCTTACAGGTATTGGTGCCTCGGATGTAGGTCGTGGGAAGTAGGTCACGGAGCGACTGTATGTGCTATCAAGTACATATTTACGACGTGAGCGGACTATTTCGAAGAGCTCTTCGTAGTTTGTTTGCTTACATTTCTTTGTGGCGGTAGATCTCTGTTTATTAGTCGCGTTGGCCTTACAGCACTTTTGTAAACAGTTTAATCATAGAATAGCATAAATTAAACATTTTTCCTTATCTTTCAAGATTATATCGGTTGAGTAATTTATAGATAGAGAGATATAACGTATATATTTATTTCTTGTTGACCCTTGATGACTTAAGCCTTCCAAAGTCAAACTTTTCGTGTAGAGTAACTTAACTAGATTTATTCAGCGTTTAATTAAGTTGTAATTAAAACTAACTATCTCGTTAGAGTGAAATAAACTTAATGAAAATAAAAGGTCGCATTCAGACATAAACACAACACCTAGCTCTTAGTCCGGAATACCATTTAAGTAAGAACTTCGTTTACCAAGTAATCGTATTTCGCCTGAGGTCATAATAAAATAGACATATAGCACCTAGTTTCACCTAGCATCACCTAAAGCGTATATAAGAGTGGGTGGGAAGCCTGATTACGAGGGGGTTGGGAGTAGCGAGGTGTTGCCAGGTCTTGAATTTAACCGCATTACTTTTCGAAAAAGGACTCTACCAGCATTATAACTTTGTATTTTAACGATCTCCGTTGTGTAATAGCTAACACACGTCAGTGAGCTTGCGGAGGTCACGGGTTCGATTCCCGTCCCGCATTTGGATGTTTATGTATAATATGTATTACAAAAAAAGTTTATGTGTAGTATATTAGTTGTCTAGTACCCATAACACAAGTGGTATGTTACTTACGTAGGGACTAGATGGCGTTGTGTTAAATGTTCCAATATATTATAATTTATTTATTTATACCTATGACTTCTATGGCGTTACAGATAACGCACGTAGGAACGCCTACGGAGGTTACAGGTTCAATTTCCATCTCGAGCTGGGTATATATGTATTTATTTACAAATTTTTATCCTTGCAGGGGCGGAGAAAGAATACTGACATCTGCGGCCGGGGTCGGCCTGTCGCAAAAGTCGACAAAACAAGACGTAGTAGGGCCCCAAGTCCGTCTCAATGGCAATAATATAAGTATGTCGCCATAATAACTTTGTGTTGTGTTCCGGCATTAGAGACCTGTACCCTTATGAGACAGCAACGTGTAGCGTTGCTAACACCTAGGTACAGGCGACGGTAACTGCTAAATTTTAAGTGGCCGTTAGCCTGTCCGCTGTCCTACAGCAAAACAATAAAAGTGGGATATGAGTTGTCCAGTACCCTTAACACAAGTGCTCTATTAAGGGACTAGACAAACTTTGGTACTAGATGACTCTGTATGACTTGCCGTAGTATATTTATTTATAAAAGTAAACAAATATTCACAATAACAGTTCATTACGTCCCACTTCTGGACTCGGGTCTAGAGGAATCTGGTATACCTGCCTTGTCCAAGGTTGTCCTTCTGAACTGTTAACAGTCGTCTACTAGCCTGACAAAATTTAAATCCCGAGGGTCTTAATCACATTCTTCTTCTTTGTAATCGACTACTTTACTTAATGAAGGTCGTGTCTAGTCTGTAGGGGCTGCCATCACTTGCCTTATTAGACTTTGCAAGGTACTCCTATTTTCTACCGATGTTATGGCCTCTGCAACTGGTATGCCGGTTTCCTATTTTGGTATGTCCATCGCAAAGAAGATCGGCCACGTGGCCTCTTTTTTAAACATAGGTATATTAACAACAATATGCCACTGGCAACACTTTTCAGGGAGGTTACAGGTCGAGGCAAGTTTGAAGACAAATTGTGTAGAGGGTCGCGGGTGGTGGGAGAGGGGGAGGAAAAAATGGCGTCCCAATGACGTCTCAGGTTTAAAATTGTAAATACGCAATGTCTTTGACAGGCTCGATTTATCTGAAAGTCTTTTATTATATATGTATTTTATCCGTGCAAGTGCGAAGAAAGAATACTGACCTCTGCAGCTGGGGTCGACTTGTCGTAAAAGGCGATAAAACAACTCACCCTAGCTACGTGGTAGGGCCTCAATCCCGTCTGGATGGTGACTACCTTTGCTCTTAAGTATGTCACCATAATAACCACCTTGTGTTGTGTCCCGGCATTATTGACCCAAGTACCTGTACCCTTATGGGACAGCAGCGTTTTCGTGATATCACTGGCGTTGCAAACACCCATAGGCGACAGTAACTGCTAAAGCCGTCAGCCTGTCTGTTGTCCTACAGCGATAAAAAAATGTTTATTATATTTTGTACACGAACGTGTAACTCATCTCATCATTGTCATTGGTTAAATAACTATACGAAGCCACCACAAATCATTTGCTAGTTTATACATTATACTTGTTAGATAGGTTGAATAAAACGGATGTAATGTAATGGAAAATTTGTCATTGAAAATCCCAATTTTGATAGCATCGAATAGATTTCGGTATCATTATTTTAGGATAAAAAACAGCTCAAATTTCCCCCACTTTAGCTCGGGCCTCTCCCTAGTGGGAATGAAAGTATACCCGTCATGCTCATCCAAGTAAGACTGTTTATATTCAGCGATTAATATATTATATTAAAATTGCTTTTAAAAATGATAAATAACGGTGAAATTTAAACATGTACTAAAAGTAAATAAAATAATTGATTCCACTTGCTTCAGAACTAGATATATCTAATATATTTTACTATGTGAGTGATATTGCATGAGTGCGAGGGAACGTTTGTGCGTGTGCGGCGGTGTGTACGTATGTGCGTGTGCGCATGTGTAGGTATGCTTCCTCATGATATTTTCTTTACCGTCAGTTAACTGTAGGCAATTAAGTAATTAATTGCATATACCTATATTAATAAATTTTATTTGTAATTATATTGGCAAAATTCCTTTTTCCTGCCCCTATTCCAATTGGCGAAATTACAAATTCATAATTAAAAGCGAGGAAAATTTGCCTACGAGGTACATGCGATTAAATTATGTAGCTCAAACTTATAATTCGGGATATAATACTTAATTCACACATGTTTTTGGTAACATAGACGATTTTGATATATCGTTGTGAGTGTCTGTAGCGTATATATTCTTTGATTTCCGAACTAGAAAAAATGGTCAATACAATATTATGTTAAATCATGTTGTGTATACACAAGAAATTCATTTTCCGACAAATCTTTCAAAGATACTTTCACGACATTCTTGTTCATGTGATTCCAAGAAATAAGAAGAAAGTTTTGACAAGGTCTGATTACTAAAAGTCAAAAATAGATTCTTAGAAAGTTGAGGGCAAGGTCCTTACTCGGAATCCTTCCGTTCAGCATTCCTATTGTGGTTGGAAATCAGATAGCGTTAGCACCTAGAAAAACTAAATTACGTCACTATATGTCATTTTATAGTCATCATATAGGAATCTATTTTTGTAGCTATAAAGTGATTCAAAAGGAAGCAAGGGTTTCTAATAAACCTCACCAACATAAGGGGTGTCTAAGGACGTAATACTAAATAAGCAAAGAGGTCAAAAGTGATAAACAACTGTAAGGAAATCTGTATAACATATGATCACATATATGTATACGAATGACCAATACGCGTTGTATAAGCGCGACGTTTATACGGTCCGTTCCTTCTAGAAGGAGCTCCGAACCTAGTTGTTATGTGTATGTTATGGACTGTTTTATATGATCTCTAAGTCTAAGCAGTCTTTAAGTGCATCTGGGAAAAAAATAACATTAATTTTATTGAACGGAAGACGGACTGACAGACCACGACTTAAGCAGTCATCATGAATGTTTGCGACGCTACGGGTCCCATGAACACGCTGCTGTCCACATAGGAGTACTGAAACCCGGTTCACTAATGAAACACAACACAAGGTTATTATGGCGGCATACTTATACGCCAAGGATGGTTGTTATCCAGGCTGGCTTGGGGTCTTACCACCTAACTAGAGTTGATAACTAAACGCCTTTTACGACAGGCCGACCCCAACCGCAGCGGTCAGGATTCATACTCCGCCCCTTCACGGGGAGAATATTTTAACAAAATTAAGCAAGGAATGTTTGCTTCTATACCTTCTTCAAGGACGGAAGCAGCATGGCCATTCAAACTCCAATTAGCTAGAGAGAGACATTTTGCTGTATTCAGTTTGCTTAAATGAAATTCACCGCAAAATAAAAGCGTAGAAAGATAGGTATAATGCAGTGCGCGTCCCACGGGCCTCGGCGGGCACAATCTGCGCGAGCACTACCGGAAAATTAGACACAGCTCACCCGACTTGCCTTAATAAGCTCACTGTAGAAAGCTTTCGCATTAAATACGTAAGACTAAATATTGTGTGATTTGTGTTTCTTTTAAGGAGTAGAAGTAAATATAGTAAAGAAACAAACTACATACATATATATACTAGATCCGATTCTTCTTCTTCTTCTTGATCTTATCCCACATTATATGAAGTCAGTACACACCTTCTCTCCTTCCATCCTCTTTTGTAAGCCGTCGTCTCAACATTCGGTGTGAAACTTTTTCGCTATATTATATTTTATGCAATCCATCCATCTTTCCCCTGGTCTACTTCGTATCTATCCACTGTATCTATCCACTCTCGTTTCTATAATTTTTCTAATTATATGATATTCTTCTCTTCTCATTACCAAACCATGCTAGTCTATTACTTTAAAATTTTTCAACCACTACTTTCTCATTTCATCTAATATAGTAAAAGTCAAAAGGTCAAAAAAGGCTAAAAACATTTAAGTTGGTGATCGCTAAAATAGAAAAGTATTTTAAATTTTAGTTTTTTTACAAGACTAAAGAAGAAAAGTATTTTATATTTTAGTTTTTTTATAAGAAAAGATTTCTAGCGACGTGAACGTCGCTCATCCATCGGTCGATTGCATGATTTCCAGTTAAAAGTCAGTTTCCAGTTAAAAGTGAGTTTCTAGACGCCATACCACAGACGTTCGATCGATATCAGTCTAATATTGTTACAGCTGATCAAAATACACCATTTTCATTCTTCTATACATACATATACATTAATGTACATATACATTAATATATATTAATGTGGCAAGCCAAATTTACTAATTAATAATTGCAATTTTTAACATGTTTATTGACAAAAAAATAATTATTAGTATTTCTATGCTAAAAAAATTTAATTGCTTCCATAAATGAGAAGAAATATGTTTTATTTCCTGGAATATATTATATTTTATAAACTTTAACAATTAAATGTTTAATACAATTATATGCACGTCTGTGTAGTTATAATTAACTAACGCACTTTAGTTAGATTGCAGATGTCTTGGGTTCTATTCCCGTCTTGCATTTGGGTGTTTATGTGTAATATGTATTTATTTACAACAGAAAAGTATATATGTTGTATATTAGTTATCTAGTACCCATAACACACTATGTAACTTACTTTGGACTAGATGGCGCTGTGCGAATTGTCTTGTATATTTATTTATTTAAATCTAATCATTTGCTTAACCTAATGTTTGTTTATAGCTTATCTCAATCAAAATCAAAATTTTATAAAATCATAATTTATAATATATAATATATAAACATATCACTGGGAACGAATTTTGATTAACAGACTTTAAGAAATGTCTCTTCTTTGTTACTCTATCAATACAGATAACGTTATGACATAATGACTGCAGGAATATATCGAACCTATCATCGTTCCTTCTACATATAGACATGACTGGATCACATTGAAGAAGACCACGAAATGAACAGAATGTGTTTATAGCAAATAGTTAATAATGAAACAGCTGGAATTAGTAAGGTTTTAAAAAGGTGAGACATTTTTCTATCAGAACAATGTTTACAGAAGGAGTAAGGTTTTATTTATTACCTACAACAACTATTACAGATGCTAGTGTTTATACTTTAGTTATTGTATTTATATATTTTTTAATTTATCTCCTAATACTATTTAATGTATTTTTATTTTATTAATTACATTCGAATGAATTTATTTTTGACTTATATTTAAATTATAAAAGTTTATGGTAATGTTTATTTAAAAATTATATGCGATACATTTCTTAAGATACAATTTTGCGAAAAGGATTTATCTGTAAAGCATTTTTGTAATTACAGATAAATAAATAAATTTAATTATTGTAAGGTTTTGGCTACAAATCAGTAATCCTTTTTTGTCCTTCTTACAGTTCTTTTCTGGTTGGTACCAAAAATTGCTTTATTGTTCAAGAAATACAATGGAAAAACGGATTTCTTTGTTTATTTTATTATAAATTACTTCGAGATATTTACATGTTTTGCTTTAGGTAATTCCTAGCGTCCGTACACTCAGTTATGATATAGTGTGATACAGCCTTATTTGACTAAGTGCGTAAGCTATGTTACATTTACATGGTAAAGAGGAATCATGCCTTATAGATGGGTGTTGCCAGGATTTTAGACATAAATTACAATTATTTTGCATAAATAACATTGTGGTACTTGTATTCACGATTAGTTATAATAACAATATATAAGCTTTATGGTGGTAGAAAATTTTAAAATCCTTATGAAATTCCCAACCCAGATAACCAGCAATGTTTATTTCCCTGAGTGATACCCATATGATCCTATGTAGGACTATAAAATAAAAAAAATCATCTAAATCGGTCCATCGGCTCAACGAGTCTGACTTACAGAAGTAAACATAATATAAATATATAAATAAACATCGACATACAAGTTAGCAAGTGAGGTTATTCATCCCGATTATAACCTCACTTGCTATACAAGTGTTCCATCCTTGCATAAAGGGTAGTTGAAATTTCTGCTGTTGATTATTGTTATCTACCCTCATTTTCAGTGAACAGTGAAAGCGAACGTAGGACGAGGGTAATATCGCGTAAGCCTCTGAACGTACGGGATTGTCGACGTTCGGCCTCCCTGAAGACCACTCTTTGTGCCGTACGCAATTGGCTTCAGTTACTCCTTAGTAACTCACATTGGCGGTGCCATAAGTTTGTGTTCAGTGTTTAATTTGTGACATTCAGCAAGTGCCGTGCAACAGATCCTCCGCGAGCGGACCTGAACCGAACCGGGAAGGGTGGAACCAAGGTCAGTGCGAATTTATTTGCTCACTGCAATGCATCGTATATCTCTAACTTTCTTCATCGTCCCTCTCATACAGTCCATTGCTCTCGAGCTATCCCATTCACTCTCTTGTACGGTGCATTCTCGTTCCGTGACCAGCATCGTACAATAAGAGCCCCATAAACTATGTTTCCAATATTATTTAGTCTAATTAAAAAAAAAATACTGGGACAATATACACAGCGCCATCTAGTCCCAACGTAAGCAGCAGAGTGCTTTTGTTGTGAATACTAATAATAATAATAATAATCTCTTGACCTCCCAAAATTCACATATATATCTTTACAGAAAGCCGCAATATTAAATACCTGTAGGATCGTAAGAAAATTTCTGCAATTGAATGAAGACACACTCTACACAGTTTAATACAAAATAGTATACACTATTCATTTACGTACAAATTAGCACTTGGTTTAAACCCGTGTTAATATGTTTCTGTACCAGGTTCACCTGATATATAAATATAAATTGAAAACAAATAATAATAATACTAGCCAACTGATATACTATTGTAAGGTATATGAACCTTGTAAATAATATAAATTATACATAAAAAAACTCGGGACGGGAATTGCATTGCTGAGGTCGTCACAGAAAGTATTCTACATGGCAATACAACCAGTTGATTTACTATCTGTATAGAAAAACACAGTGATGGTTGTTAGGCCCAGAGGCGTCGAGACGGCGTGAAGCTGACATTTGCATACAACACAATTTGCTAAGTGTCTCTTATAGTATTTAAGCTATAAATCTTACGTCACTTTAATGCGTGTTTGGTAGAATTATTTCCAACTTTCTTAATTACGTTCTCCGTTACGTTACCAAATACTAGCAACGATCTTTATAGTTAGGTATATTTTTATTCTAAATTTAAAAGCTTTGCTTTCAGAACTTCCTAAATTCAAAACTGAAAGTGGTAAAAAATAAAACGAAACCGCAAGTTTTACAACAACAAATATACTCATTATTGAAATAAATTATGTTACATCAAGTACAATCATGATAAAATGATAAAAACTACTGAAGAAATGCTTGGGAGCTTTATTTTTGGAAATGCGTTCTGATTTTATTTAAAATACTCTGTAATAATTGCAACTCTGGCCATAAAGCGCATGTATGGTTTTATATACCTTGATGACATGGCTAGCTCAGCGGCTAGGCAAGCGGCCTGGTACGATTGTGCCGAGTTCGATCCCCATGGAGGACAAAATATTTTTATACTGCAAATAATTAGTTCTGATCGGGCATATGTGTTAAAAAAATCTTTAATTATACAATACATAACGTCCAGGGTTTAATGTTATTTACCTCCCAAGATAGTCACGAGTTGTTACTCAGTGGACAGCTCATTATCGTCGCTCCGTGATGTTACGCCGCGTTAGCCGTAAAAGCCTTCGAAAGTAGGTCAATTGGGTCGAGGTTTCGCTCTCTGATCATTATAAGGTGGTTTCCTACGACGCCATACATAAATAACGAATATATACTAACTTCTAGTTAATGTAAACCTATTTTGTATATACACATGTATGTACATAACGCATTGACCGTCTTAAGGTGGTGAACTTTTTATTCTATTAAGTAGGCAGTAGGTTGCAAAAAATCTGCGTTGTGTTATGCCATAAAGGTATAACTTTGGGTTCTCACGTGAAGCAAAAAATCAGTTTGGCAACAGACATAAAAAAGTTACAGTATTTTCCCGAAAGTCGTACGTCGAGGATTTCATATTCAGTTCCGTAAAAAGGTATATATGGCTTTAGCTTGAGCCGGAAAAAATTCAGTGCGACATACGGCCCAGTTGTGTTTAAAAATCGATTAATACATATTTTATTATTTTATAAAATGAATTACATTAATATATAATTAATTAGTAAATATTTTATTGTAGGGATCATGCCAAATAATAATATACCCGTGAATCCAAATTTCATCTAATTTTATATTTGTATCCCTGAATTTGGAGAATAGATTATATTATATATATGTATATTGGAGAATAGAATCTGGTACTTCAACGTTAAGTAGCTCTGAGCAATTAAAGCCAACTCGACTCGAACGACGAAACTCGAATGAAAGTTCTAATCCTATACATATTTTATTTTTGAAATCCAAAATTCAGATGGTAGACCCCATCACAGAGTGACAGGGCGAACCCGAGAACCCGTAGGCATTTACGCATAGGCATTACGAAAGGTTTTACGCCATGGAGGATATGTCATAAAGACAAACATTCTTTTCGAGAGGTATATGGAAGTGCAATGAGCAAGCTAACACGCATGTGGCAAAATCTAAAGGTCTCCAACGTGATAAAAATGAGACTAGTCCGAACATTGGTCTTCTCAATTTTTCTTTACGGGGCAGAATTTTCAAATTTCAAATTCAGAAGACAATTAGAGCATCAGAGCGGAAGAAGATAAATGCACTCGAAATGGGGTGTTGGAGAAAAATGCTCCACAAACCTTGGACGGCCAAAACAACAAATAAATCTATTCTGGACCAGCTTTGCATTAAAATCACGCTCTCAACAATCTGTTATCGGAGATACTTTGGTCACATTGAACAATGACAGCTGGATAACTTGGATAAAGTGATCGTGACGGGCAAGGCGGAAGGAAAGCGACCCCGTAGCTGATCACGTAGCCGCTGGTGTGTCCAAGTAACCGCCCTCACTGGACTCCCAATAGCAATCGCTTTTCGAGAAGCTAAGGACCGGGCGAAGTGGAAACAGCTTACAAGACGAGCAGTGAAGAATTCGACCCAGAAGAAGAATGGTGGAGGTAGTTAATTTTAGTTAATACTGTTGTACGAGTATCATAATTGTGGTAGTATATTTCTTTAGAAATATATAATCCTCTTGTTAGATTTAACTGAATAATTTGCGGAAATTATCATTAATACAGTTTGGCCAATTTTATAGAAATTAAAGGTAGGTTGTGCTAGTTTAAATATCGTAAAATATAATAATATATTCAATATATATTAGGTATATAAATTATTCAGCGACTGAATGAAATGTTATGAGAATAAGGAGAGCTATACTCATAACTGTCAATCGAAAGAAAGAAGGAAAAAGAAAGTCAGAACAAGTCAATCAATCCAATCAATCTCAATTAAAGGAACTTAGTTACATATAACAAGCTAGATATAATGCTGAGTAAACATAATTAACGAGCAGAAGTGGCTCACCGGCGGGCGGCGTAGAACGCAACATACACACATTAGTAAATACTAACAAACAGTGATCACACGAAAAGCACTTTGTATGTCACACACACATATGTGCGGCGATGACGTCAGGCGACAACCTGTCGCCCGCGCCGTGTAATTAAACCCGTCCGAAGGACTTAGGCGTGGCAATATATCGATTATAATAATATCGATAAAGTTAAATCTCACATTAACTACAAATGTTTAAAAAAATTAGACATAATTCAATATTTACTAACCCCAATGACGCCAACGATTATTAAAATACTTTTTCATGAGCTTACTTTCATAAAGATTTTTGTATTTTCGACACTATTTAATTTTGTTTCAGCAAATTTCGTCACTTCTTGTCATAATCTGTAAATAAATATGCCTATATTATAAATAAATACGAATATACTGAGCCGCTTATTTAGAGTATTATATTTTGTGGACAAGATTTAAGAGTAGATAGATAGATGTGACAAATAGAGGTAACATAATATATCTTAAGACAGATAGACGATAAAGCAATAGACTGGAAACTAAGCCTCGGAAAACATAGTGTAGGACGCCTCCTAGCATTATGGGATGACAACCGATCAACACAACGTTAAGTCGAGACTGGATAATATAGGTCTAATACCAGGAAATGTGGTATAAACTTGGGGTGGCCTAAGTCTAACGCTGGATGGCGCGACGATTGGATAACATGTATCTAAAAAATAAATATATTTTAAATGCTTATTTATTCAGTAAATTGAGAGGATAAATTGAGAAAATAATAAATTAAGAGAAAGGAGACTAGCATGGTACGGCCATGTAATGAGACGAGAAGCCATCCATATTACTAGAACAATATTGAATCTGAAAGTAGATGGGTACAAAGGTAGAGGTAGACTGAAAAAGCGATGGAAAGAATGTGTGATGATATGAGAGTTTATGAAATGATGACGAAAAATACATATTGCGCCGAACTCAGACGATTGAGACAAGGCCAAGCTGATGATGATGTTTACTTATTTAATCAGGAAACGTATAATTGAGATCGGGACCTACTATTACCTACTATCACCTCATCGATTTCTTAGGGAGACATAAACATCAAGTAGTGGATTACACTTTTGCTAGTTTAGTGACAAAAAGAATAACGTCGCTTAGTTGCTCCTTGAAATTTTAGTTAGATGGCAGTGACTTCATTTAGAACGAAATTATGCACATCTATTTCGGCATTTGTTTTGTGTCTCTCTTTCTTATCTCTATGTTTTTGGGTAAGAAACGCGTGGTAAAATTTTATCCTGCGAATACACTCAATAACGAACACCAGTCTGTGATGTTTTATGTATTTACTGTCAATTAGTTTTGTAATATATAATATATTTTAGTCTTAAAGTCTTCAATTATTGTTAATGTGTATTTTTTTACAATAAACAAGTATATAAGTGTAGCAGTTGACTAGTACCCTTAACACAAATGTTCTACAACTTACTTTGGGACTAGATTTATCGGAGATTCAGAGTAGAGGGATACATCCAAAAACTCTCGAAACTATTTCACATTTCATATCCATCTAACATTGTACTGTACAATGAACATATATCAACATTTTCAATGGAAAAAACGACTCATCAAATTTGTATTTGAACTATCGATACGAAGTGTCCGTCCCTACCGGCGACCCCCGCGGCACCTCGTTTTATTAAGGCGCGTTTTTTGTGCGGCCACACGTGCTTGCCATACCTCGCACTGCGCCCGTATACGTCTACGCGACTTATTATATTAGTTAGGTGTATGGCCCTTGTTATCCTGATTGGTATTCCATTAGACTGGATATTGTAAAGCGTGTTAAATGGTGAATAGTAACACAATTTGTAATATGAAACACGAATCTTCTTAACTGAAACTACTTTAATAGAGCAAATAAAATTGATAAATGTCACTGCAGTTTCATTTAAGTCATTTTATCTTACGGTTAAGATTAATAAGCCGGGTGTTTCCGACTACTAAAAATACGGCTATTTCTCTATCTCCATCTAGAGCTTAGAATAGCTAGGATATTCAGTTTTCTTTGACCACATATTATATTATCTTAAGACGCGTAGAATTTTTGCTCTGTGAATTCAACAGAGCACTTTAGGACCATGTATAATCTAAGTATATATATATATATATATATATATATATATATATATATATATATATATATATATATATATATATATATATATATATATATATATATATATATATACTGTAAGACCGTCTTAATTTGTTTTTATAAGAATTTATATATTTTCTTCTTTGCCATGTATTCTGAGCTTGTATATTGTTATAAAATTGAAAAATAATAATAAGAAGAAATAAAACAAAAAAAATTTTTAAGTAAAATTACATGTCTTGTGTAGCTGGTGAATTTCTTACCGCTTCTTCTCCTTGTAACATCCAAACACGTTGTGTATATAGCGCTGGTAATTTTAATTGATGTTATAAATTATAGTCATTTATACATATTTGACTTAAAAAAATATTCTAGCTATTAACTTATTTTAAATAAAAATATTGAGTTTGTGTTTAGGCTTCGAAAAGCTCAAAAAACATAACCGGGATGGAACACTTGTAAAAAAACCTTACGTCAAAATGTAACACAAAGTAATAATCTACCTTTAAAAGAACCAATGCAATCCTCTACGACACATAAAAATATCAATAATAATATGCATAATACAAAGAAAATGGCGGAACTAACGCAGTCTTTTCAATATTCCAACAGCTATTTTTACGAGCAGTAACTTTCTCGAGGTGACAATGTCGTCTAGTAGCTTTATTCTATTTTGCGATGTCATTTTTGTGGCTTGCATACTGAATCCAGTTATTGAAATCATTGCATATATCTGAGTCTACTAGTTTGGTCTTTAGTTGGTAATTATTACATATGATTCGTTACCCTATTCCGAAGTTATACGATTTATAACAAAAAGATTATTCGTATCAATGTAGTTTAGTAGAGTTAATAAAATTAAACTGTATTAAATATATACTGTATTATATACTGTATTGTATACACTGTACTGCACTGTATAGTATTATATACTGTATTATGTACTGTATATTAATTAAACTGTATGACCCGATAAATACGATTCAACTCTCAAGTTTCAATTTTAAGTTTTAAGCTTTATAATTACGATCATATTATCATACATTATTACGATAGACATTATAATTATCCGTACAGGGGCGGAGAAAGAATAATAACCTCTGTGGCCGGAGTCGGCCTGTCGTAAAAGGCGGCAAAACAACCCACCCTAGCTAAGTGGTAGGGCCTCGTGCCCGTCTGGATGGCGACCACCTTTGGTCTTAAGTATGCCGCCATAATAACTTTGTGTTGTGTTCCGGCATTAGTGACCCAAGTTCCTGTACACTTATGGGACAGCAGCGTGTTCGCGATGCCACTGGCATTGCAAACATATATAGGCGACGGTAACTGCTAAATTCTAAGCGGGCCGTCGGCCTGTCTGCTGTCCTACAGCAATAAAAAAAGACAAAAATGAACTTAAAGCGAGCACATATTTATGTATATTGATAATTTTCAACGATTCTTTATGTTACCTATAATGAAGTTTGTATTTATTAATATTAATGGAAAATATGAACTTCATTGGTGTCATAGGACCAAAATGGAGCCCGTCAGTAGTCTACGTGTGTCACTTCATTCTATTCCGCCGAAACATATAAAATTATCTTGTTTACTATACATTTTGTATACTCTATATTTGGCATTTCGGTCTTTGCCGCATGAACCCTAACCTCAAATGGAACCTGTATTAGGGACTCGTCGATTGATCAGCAAGGTGCACCAACTGATGACTTGAGAGGGGAAGATCTCGCTGGAGATGTGTGGCAATGATTTGACGACCTTCTTCTACAACGACTTTCACATATCAGATTGTCGGCGGGGTCACAAGTTTGATTTTTGGGTGGTAATGTATAATATGTATTTATTTACAAAATAATATTAGTTTTCTAGTACCCATAACACGTCCGCTTTGCCGATGACTAGATGGCGCAGGGCCAATTGTCCCAGTACAATTTATTCATTTCATGATATTTTAATAAGTTTCAATTTAAAATACGAAGTGTTATAAAATACTTGGGACCTGACAAACTTTCAATAGAACAACTCGTAAGATTGCAGTGTGCAATAAAATTATAAGAATATTTCACAGAATCTGCGGACAGCGGAGATTGGAAAAGTTGACGAACTTTGCAGACGCGTTAGTTTAGTGCTATGCCTAATGATTTGTTATTTTATACTGACGGTATGTCGTTACCTCAACGTATATTTATTAGGCAATAACAGCTCATATCATCCGGAGGGGTAGACCCAAAAGTGCTAGTTTGACGTCGTAAACGTCATAGCATGCTAATGGACTCATTGAGGGATGCCGAAGATCGTGCAAAGTGGAGAAAAAAAGTTGGAAAGGACCGCGGGCGCCAAAGAGAAAGTTTCGGTTGTAACCGAAATTTAATGATAAGGTGATGATGATCAGCTCATATCGTCTCATCATTCTATAGGAACTGGAATACATTTTACATTTGATTTTTTTCATGATTTTTAGGAAAATGCTGCAGACCTTTTCCATCTCAATTATCTATAGTATTTTTTTCATAAGGAAAAAATATTATTAGTTTTTTATTTAATTATTTAAATCGGTTCTACTATAAATGAACAATTACTAAATCTGTAGCTCAATAGCCAACGTACGTCGAACGGCTGCGAAGGTTATGGGTTCGGTTCGGGTTTCATGTATAATGTGTGTGTGTTTGTATTACCAAAAAAGTATTCAGGAAGTATATCAGTTATTTAGTACGCATATCATAATGCTCTGTCTTTTACTTCGGCATGACGCTGAATTTGTCTTATTCAATTTATTAAATAATAAACGAGGGTTACAACTCTAAAATAAGTTCAAACTTTGTATCCAACTAATATTTTAACATCACGTTAGCAGTTGAAATAATAAAGTCTAATACATTATTATATTAAATATAAGTTAACCTGCTTATAATAATTTGTTTTGTCTGAAATAAAATCACGAAACAGTTATAACATATTATTCACGAATGTTGTTTTCTTTCACACATTGTGTGAATTGTCACATTACCTATGTATTTATAATTATTCATCCTATATTGCTAAATGGTTTAATTTTCAATACAAAATGACTACGTAGACTTTCCTATGGTGTATATAGAATATGTATAGACAGCATTATTCGGTAAATTTTGAAGCGATCAGAAACCAATGGTTCTAATCAAAATAAAACTAGATACATAACATACATAACAGCATGCTATGTGCTATATTTACAGCAGGTAGTAATCTCAAGTGACAAGAATGCAATCAAAGTGAAAATCTTAAAATAAGAAATAGTTTCGAATGGTCATTATTATTTAAAAATCACATATTTTTAATCGGTCTGATTTTTAGCAAACTTATCTAACATAGGGTGACCTGGGGTGACCCTATTCTTTTCATCAGCCGTGTGACCCCGGCCAGTGAAAAGAATAGGGTCACCCCAGGTCATTCCAAGGGAGTCGTAAAAGGCGACTGATGGACTACTCCTTTGCCAGCTTGCATGCGGCAAAGGAAGTGCACCTCTCGGTTTTCCTCTAGGGGTTGGGAGGTCAGACGGCAGTCGCTCCCGTAAAAACCAAAACCTAGCCAAACAAAATGGTCGTAACAAGAAAGGGAATTGTCACGGATAGGGCGTCGCCGCAAAACGACGCGCAGGAACTTCGCCCGACTCCTGTGACAAGTGGACTAGGGCTGCCGTGCCGTGGGCGAGCTCGGCTAAAGACACTAGCCCCATCCAAAAGGAAACTCCGCTTCGCAACTTGGAATATTGGCACGCTGACTGGACGCGCGAGAGAGTTGGCCGATGTACTCTCCAGGCGGAGGGTGGCCGTGGCGTTCCTGCAGGAGACTCGGTGGAAGGCCAGCAGATCCCGGTTCATTGGGAATGGCTACAAACTGATCTACACGGGTGCACCTGGTGGGGAAAATGGGGTCGCCATAGTGCTCTCGGAGGAGCTCCAGGACGACATTTTAGAGGTGAAGCGCTGTAGCGATCGGCTTATGGTTGTGAGGGTGCTTGTTGGTGGGGTAGTCACCCACTTGATAAGCGCCTACGCGCCACAGGCCGGTTGTAGCGACGCCGACAAGATAGCGTTTTGGAACCTACTCGGAGAAGTGCTTCGTGGGATTCCATTGTCACATGGGATCGTTTTGGGCGGTGATCTAAACGGTCATGTGGGTGATGAATGTGGGGAATTTGAGCGTGTTCACGGTGGATTTGGGTATGGTAACCGCAACGCGGAAGGGGAGGATATCCTCAATACGTGTGCGGCTGCCGACCTTGCCATCGTGAACACGTATTTCAAAAAGAGACCCGAGCATCTCATCACCTACAAGAGCGGGAGGAATGCTACCCAAATCGACTTCCTACTCACTAGGAGACACCACATCAGCAAAGTAGCCAACTGCAAGGTCATACCCGGTGAGAGTCTCACTGCACAACACCGTCTTCTTGTCATGGACCTCTGCGTGAAGCCCAAAGGCAAACGTGTCGATCGCCTTCAGCGTCGAATCAGGTGGTGGCTGCTCGATGAAGTCAAGTCCCAGGAGCTCGCCTCTTCCATCGGCGACAAGTGCGCCGGTGGTGAGGGCGAACCGGTTCAAGTTTACTGGGACAGGATTCAGGCGGCTATCCTTGGGTCGGCGAGGGAGGTGCTTGGTGTGTCTAAGGGTGGGCGCAAATGTGACAAGGAGACTTGGTGGTGGAACGACACAGTCCAGAGGGAGACTAGAGCGAAGAAAGCCCTCTTTAAGAAGTGGCAAGCGTCCAGATCTCCTGAAGATCGCGACGCATATAGGTCTGCCAAGCGCGCCACTAAGAGAGCTGTAGCCAGAGCCAGACGAGACCACTTACAACCACTATACGACAAGTTGGAATCGTCTGAGGGGCAGAAGCTCATTTATAAGTTGGCGCGCTCCAGGGTCAAAGCGGCACAGGATATTTCCAAGTGCCGCTGTGTAAAAGACACTGTGGGCAACCTGCTATGCGAGGACCTCGCGGTGAAGGAGAGATGGCGCTCATATTTCCACGAGCTGCTGAACACGCAGCACAAAGAGGTGCAGCCGCCAGATCTTCCTCCGAATCAAGGACTAGTGCCACTGGTAACGCCTGCAGAGGTCCAGAATTGTCTTCGCCGCATGAAGAATCGGAAAGCTGTTGGATCCGATGGAGTCCCCATCGAAGCCTGGAAGGCGATGGGCTCTCGTGGTGTGGGCATCTTAACCGACCTCTTTAACCGGACACTCCTCACCGGTACGATCCCGAGCCAATGGAGACTGAGTATCATTACTCCAGTCTTCAAAGGCAAGGGGTCGGTGCAGGAGTGCGGTAATTACAGGGGGATTAAGGTCATGTCCCACACCATGAAGCTCCTCGAGAGGGTTATCGACTCTCGGATTCGGCAGGAGTGCACTGTCTCGGGATGTCAGTATGGGTTTCGCCCTGGTCATGGGACTATGGATCCGATTTTTGCCCTAAGGACTGTCGCGGAGAAATACAGGATGAAGAATACGCCTCTGCATTGCCTGTTTCTTGACTTGCAGAAGGCCTTTGACTGTATTCCTCGCGCGATAATCTGGTGGGCATTGCGATCTAAAAGGGTTCCAGGGGCCTATATTGACATCATCCAAGACATGTACCGTGACTCCGATTCTGTAGTTCGGACCGCTGTTGGCGACACAAAACCTTTCGCCATCACCGTCGGGGTGCACCAAGGATCCGTCCTTAGTCCGTTTCTGTTTAGCGTGGTATTAGACGAATTGTCAGACAGCATCAGAAACTCACATGAGCAGCCTCCGTGGCTGCTTATGTATGCTGATGATATCGCGCTGGCAGACTCAGACAGGGGTAGGCTGGTGCGACGTGTGAAGGCGTGGAAGGAGTCGCTTGAGAACGGTGGTCTGAAGCTCAATGTGGCGAAGACCGAGTACTTGGCCTGTAACTCCACAGATCCCACACCCGTACGCATAGGCGGCGACACGGTCGAGCGCACGGACCAAGTGAAATACCTGGGATCTGTGTTTCATGCGTCTGGTGACATCGATTGTGACGTCAAGGCACGCATTGCTGCCGCGTGGGCCAAATGGCGTGAGGTAACTGGTGTCATTTGTGACCCCAAGATGCCGGTAAAGTTGAAGGGACAGGTCTATAAGACCATCATTAGGCCTGTCCTTTTATACGGATGTGAAGCGTGGCCGGTGCTAGAGCGACACAGGCAAGAACTGCGTGTCACGGAGATGAATATGCTGCGGTGGATGTGTGGAGTGACGCGGAAGGACCGCGTTAGGAACTCCCGCATTCGCGGCAGTCTTCATGTCCGTGACATTGCGGATAAACTGCAGGAGTGTCGGCTCCGTTGGTACGGCCACGTTTTACGGCAACCGGATGATTACGTGGGAAACAAATGTCTGGCCATGCCGCCTCCGCCGGGCCCCGGCAGGAGGGGTAGACCCAAAAAGTGCTGGCTTGACGTCGTAAGGGGTGATATGCGTGCCAATGGGCTCAATACCAGGGATGCTGAAGACCGTGCGAAGTGGAGTAGAAAAAGTCGGAAAGCGGACCCCGGGCACCGAAACGAAAGTTTAGGATGCAACCGGGATAACGCTTAGATGATGATGATGATGATGATTATCTAACATAAAAAAAATCCTCAAGTATTCTATAAATGTAGACATCTACATTAAAACTACAATAAATATTCAATTTATTTATTCATGGACTTCACTTCCACATTTGAATTTAAACAAGTTATTTATAAAAGAGACCGTATTTCTTACTTTGTTTAAGGTGGATTCCATTACTTTGATTGGTTGAAGCCGCATAACGCGATTGTGTATCGCCCACTTTATTCATCTACTTAAGCTTAGAACACACAATGGAAACTTAATTACAAATAATCAATTTATTAGCAGGGAAACTTGTAAAGCTAATAATAATTATTGACTTGATTAATACAACTCAGAAAAAAAAATTTTTTTCATTGCTGAGGAACAGCAGACAGGCTGACTTCCCATTTAATGGTAAGCAGTTACCGTTGCCTATGGATGTTTGCGATGCTAAAAGCACTGCGAATACGTCGGAACCTGGGTCAACAATGCCGAAGAGTCCGGTCAATTTAGACATTCGAAGGTACATAAAATCCCAACAAGTTGAAAATCTGTAAAAATGTTCAAAACATAATAATACTCTACGACTTTTATACTTTTTGAATCGTTATATCTCAGAAACGGTGGCTCGTAGAAAAAAAAGTATTGATACATTTTTTATAGATGATTTTATGATCTACAAGTTTTGTTTAAGGTAATTTTATGATAAAACTTACCATTTTGCTGAAAATCACGAAAAACTCATTTTTATCCGTGCAGGGGCGGAAAAAGAATACTAACCTCTGCGGCTGGGGTCGGTCTGTCGTAAAAGGCGACTAAACAACCCTAGCTACGTGGTAGGGCTTCAAGCCCATCCTCCATAGTAAGTATGCCGCCATAATAACCTCGTGTTGTGTTCCGGCATTAGTGACTTTAAGTTCCTGTACCTTTATGGGACAGCAGCGTGTTCTCGATGCCACTGGTGTTGCAAACATCCATAGGCGATGGTAACTGCTAAATTCTAAGTTGGGCGTCAGCCTGTCTGCTGTCCTACAGCAATAAAAAAATTATTGACCTTTGACCTTGAATAAATAAAATTCCATACACGGGAATGATGGGTAACTTTTAAATATTATTTATAATTATATGTTTTGAACAATTTTACAGATTTTCAGCTTGTTAGGATTTTATGTACATTCACTCTAATTTTTTGGTCTAGATTGACCGGACTAGAAACACAATAAAAGGTTATTATGGCTTAAGTATATCACTTAAGACCTAGGGTGGTTATCCAGACGGGCTTGCGGCCCTGCCACGTAGCTAAGGTTGTTCTGTTGCCTTTTGTGACAGACGCACAAAGGCCGCAGAGGTTAGTATTCGTATACCGCCAAAATTATTGTAATAGAAATACTTTTGAAAATGAGCATTGTATTTTTATTAATTAGCAAATTTTACAAGAAACCTATTACCATCGGTAGAAAAGTATTACTGTCGTAATACGGGAAAATTAAACATTTAACAAATCTCCATTTTTTATTTACTGCTATGATTATTTTATTTGAATATTATTGTATTTTAATGCTTGTTATTTATCTTAAAAACTAAGTTCTTTGGAAATTTATTTTATCGCTTTTCAGTGCAAGGTTTATTAATAATTTGGTTTATTAACAAATCAGAGTTTTTAATATAATTAATATTTGGGTAAATGCTTGTTTTACGCAATCAAAGAAACGAATGCCGTCAGCCAAGGCGACAAATGGATGGATTTACTAGATCAAAACAAAGATAGGACATTCCTTTTTTTATTGCTTTAGGACAGCAGACAGGCTAACGGCCCGTTTAAAATTTAGTGGTTGCCGTCGCCTACGGGTGTTTGCAACGCCAGTAGCATCGCGAACACGCTGCTGTCCCATAAGGGTAGAGGTACTTGGATCACTAATGCCGGGACACAACACAAGGTGGTTATTATGGTGACGTACTTAAGAGCAAAGGTGGTCACCATCCAGACGGGATTGAGGCCCTACCACGTAGCTAGGGTGGGTTGTTTTGTCGCCTTTTACGACAGGCCGACCTCGGCCGCAGAGGTTAGTATTCGTTTTATAGGTAAATTCTTTCGGGGATGTGGGATTACAAGGTTATCCTCCATTTGTTCCACATATTTAAATATAATTTTTTCTAAGGAAAATCCTTGTGACCACTCTACAACAAACCTCGTGCACCAACGTGTAGACTTCAAATATTATTTGCATGAAAAAAGAAGCCTCGATTGCATGATTCCAATTTTAATACGAAGCTAGGATTCACAAAATGTAGCCCTAGTATCCGTACAGTGTAAAACTAGCTTATAAACAAGAGCGTCCTTATCAAGAAACGCGCCGGGGCCATTCTGTTTTAACGAGGCATTAACGGCTAACGAACAGCGCTTACATTGTATACAACACGCGTTTTAATTACCCTTTTTACAATTACACACTTTTAAAACGAAATAGTTTTTTTATTTATGTGTTTTATACGAGTGTACGTACATAACATATAGACATCTTACAAATTGGTTGAAAAATATTCTCTGTTTATTTATGAAGTCACAGACGCAAGTTTTGATCTCATTGTAATATTTATATGTTTATTTATTTATACATGACATACAATTTTAAACATAAAATATACATAGCACAACGGTTCATGTACAAACAACTTATTTGACTAGAGACGATCACACTGGCCTCTGAACTAATGAATATATAGTAGTTAAATGAGATATAGTAGTAAAAATAAATAATAATACTAGGAGGGAAAGAAAAATATATATGATACATATGTTAACTGAAACAATGATTGTATGTGAATATAATGTACTTATGTAAGTTATATAATAAGTAAGATGTAATATTATATTTAAATACATAATTGTTTTGATAATCTCTTCTGACCCTTGATAATTAAGCTCATACAAATAATCACTCAAAATGTATACACTATGTTCTGTTGCACTCAAATTGAAGAGATGTTAAGTTCTATTTTCCCTACATCAAGCATGTATGGTAAAGTAAAATATCGTGAAAAATCGGCAATCTTTTTTGAACAAAACTGTGCCATAGTGAGTTGTAGATATTTTCACAACGTTAAACTTGTCTTTTGTATAACGCTCATACGTTTCATGCCTCCGTGACGTAACGACTAAAGCACTCCGGTACACTTACGAAGGCCATGGGTTCGATTCCCGTTTTGCGCCTGAGTTTATGTATAGTATGCATTTATTTACGAAAGAAAAGTATATCAGTTGTCTAGTACCCATAACACAAGTGCTATAGGTACTAGACAACTACTATATACTTACTATATGATAATCCCAATATATAAGTTTATGAGAAATATTTAACCAAAATCATTTTATAAATCCAACGATGTTTTATCTTCTCTGCGTATGAAAAAGGCAGTAAAAAATAGTCGACAACCAGTTGTAAGATCGCAAAAAATTAATTATAAAAGAGGTTTTATAGTGGTAACTAACTGTATGAATTAATGACAATATTTTTTTATACTGCAAGCAATGTTGCACCCTTTAAAGTATATTAAGTGAATTTGTTATAAGGAGTAGACTTTTGTTTAATACTTGAGAGGCTTTAATCTGCTTTCAATAACGCGACTGTATTCAATGACTTGAGGTTCGTATACTTTCGAGGGTCTTATGTAAACTTGAAAACATTGAAATAGAGTAGTTAACACAACGAGTAAAGGAATATTCCTATTTTACATTGTTTATATACAATAAATAAACTGAACTAAGTTTTACGGATTTTCGTGTCTTCATTTTTATTGTTATAAATAATTATGTAATTATTTAGTGTAATACGTACTTAGTGTAATTATTCTAAGGGTACAACATTAAGATTTATTAAAATTAATTTACTTTGCTTTTAATATGAAATTTACTTTTTTTTCAATTGCTGTAGGACATCAGACGGGCTGACGGCCCGCTTAGAATTTAGCAGTTACCGTCGCCTATGGGTGTTTGTAACGCCAGTGGCATCGCGAACACGCTGCTGTCCCATAAGGGTACATGAACTTAGGTCACTAATGCCGGAACACAACACAAGGTTATTATGGTAGCATAGGTGGTTGCCATCCAGACGGGCTTGAGGTCCTACCACCTAGGGTGGGTTGCTTTGTCGCCTTTTACGACAGGCCGACCCCGGCCACAGAGGTTAGTATTCTTTCTCCCCCCTGCACGGATAAAATTTTCTTTATTGGAATATGTATTTACTTTATAGAAGTCACACCAAAATCAATATTGTTGAAACAGTAAGACCTAGTCAATAATTTATCTATTTGTTAAGATCCTTAAAACGAAAATCGCTAAACCGTTAGAAACCGTTTTTTTTTTTCTTTTAAAATGTAACATCGTTGATAACAACGTCCTCATAACTTTGTAACAGGTTCAACAAAGCTCAGTGCACGAGATAACCGCGAGACCTCTGACCCCGCTTCCAGGGAAGAGTGCTATCAGCGTAGGTACCCCTTTATCGGTTTGTCGGCCTACTGCTGCCCACGTCAGTTGGCAGCCACATGTGGAACGGTAGATATCTCGTTAACATTAAGCGACCGTACAATAGTGTGCATTGAAATAAAGTTGACATCTATTTCAACGAATTTATGATATTATATCCGCTAAATAATTGGATATATCATATTCCTAGTAGTCTGACGCTTACTCCGACTAAGGAACGTGAAATCATACATGTATATACACCACGTATGTATATACATCACTTGAAATTTTATATCAATAATTTACTATGAATTTTCAAAACGATTTCTAATAGTAGTTGAAGATCCTCCTACTAAGGAATTTGATCCTGGGATATTATTATTTAAAGCTGTTATATTCAAAGCCTTTTTCTCTATGGAGGAGCAGAGTAAGATGGGCCTTTGAGGCCGGGGGTGGCCTGTAATAAAAGACGACAAAACAATCCTAGCTAGGTAGGAGGGAGCCCGTCTGGATGGCAACCAGCTGTAATAACCTTATGTTGTATTCCGGCATAGGTGACCCAGTTCCCCTATATGGTCGGGAGCGTGTTAGCGATGCCCTTGGCGTTGCAAACATCCATAGGTGATGATAATTACTATTAAGTAAACTGTCAGTCTGTTATTCTACAGTAATAAAAATTTCTTTTTTTCTTTCAAACCTTTTTGAAATACAGACGATATCAAGCACTGTTGTCACTGGTCCAAATATGTCGATGGCCGTGACATCTCTCTTCGGGCCTATTGGAAGAACAGCGCTGGTTTTTGTATAAAAACCAGCAATATGCTGAAATAGGTCCAATTTTAGGACTGTACAATCCTTGTATATAATATTTTCTTTATGTTTTTAATGTGTCTTTGTTATGTACTTGTCCTAAATAAATTATTTTCTTTCTTTAAATAAAAATACTTTGTTTATGTCAGTGTGTATAAAAAAACAAGATAATGAATTCTTTTACATTTATTATTCAGACCAATGCAATTATGGAATAATTCAAAGTTTTTGGTGGTACCCATTGCACCTCCAAACTGACGGCATAAGTAAGTAAACATAAAGGTGCTTTATCACAACTTATCTGGGGTCAGGTCGACACTAAATTCGTATTGAAGATAAAAACCCGTGACGTCTGTCGACAGATATATTTTGCCACTTATCTTTGACTGTGTCGGTTTTAAATTTCGATAAGCATGGTGATTGACCTCATATTTTGTTTTTCAATTGATCTTTTACGCAATTAATACTACCTCGCTATTTAATGATATGCCTAGAGTCTGAAACAATTCGAGAGTACATATCAATAATATGTATGTTAAATACACACACATTATTATTACTATATATCGAGGAGTAAAAGGCTAATTTTTTTTAAACAACATTTTATAAATTTAACAGGAGATCCATCTAAAGTTTTGCAGAAGAAATCGCTGATTCCGAATATGTATGTCAATATCACCCTATTATTATTAAGTTTTCCCACCATTTAATAATAATTAAACTGATCTTTTACGGATTCTAATTGTGTTGTTAACATATATTCATTATAGTTGACGTTTCTTGTGGTTTGTACGTTAACAGCAGGAATTTGTATCTTTAATTAAAAGGGAAATAAATTAAAAATAAACAGAGGTAGGTACTATTATTACGTAACATTAAAAATCAAATATTCTGAGGATATGCCTCTGAGGTAATTAGAATTTCTCGTGAAAGAAAGGGTGTGGATTTGTTTCCTGACTATTACTAACGTGTACGCACTCCTAATCATGCCTTTTTGAAAGCGATCCCTAGTGTAGTGTTAGACTTTGTGCCATAATGAGAGAAATCTTTAAAAAGTGTTCATTTTATTCCACTAATGCTACATACGTTGAAATTCTCACAACGCACCTAATCAGTAATTACGAGATTCTAAGAAGCACATGTGTGCAATCGGATGCCTTTTTATTTCTTGTTTAATACAACAAATATCTTTATTGAAATATCAACTTTAACTACTTATAATAAAGAATAAATAGGCATATCACAAATTTAATAGCCTTACCTGATTACATTTTACATAATACACAAACAATTATAACCTCTAAGTTCTTCTAAATTAAGTTAAAAATATCTAAAGGTATTGAAATGTTTTAAATAGGTTACACAGTGTAATTTATACTTTATAATTATATTTCAAGGTGTAAAATTGAATATCAGTGTATAGCTTTTTACCTGCTTAAGGTGAGACGATGCGTGCGGGTCTTTTGTTACTAAGAAAATAATGGCCGACTAAGTTAAAGACCGCCATATTTTTTGTTGAGGTTTTTTTATATATTTCTTATTCAATCTTGCCTCAGAAGGTGAGCACAACCATATTGGATTTTTATTTTCCAGATATGGACAATCTTATCTTTGATAACAAGAAATAATCAAACTTTGGACGTTTTTGTGAATCCGCACTGTTTAAGACGGTTGAATTTCAGATAAATATGTATAAAGATACTCATTATTAGAAATATGTTTTACGGATGCTAAGTACGTTTTTACTCTACTAATGGTTACGTAAAACATGTGATTAACACAAATTACAATATAAAAAGTCTTTTATATCAATAATTTTTTTTTATTGCGTAGGACAGCAGACAGGCTGACAGCCCGCTTAGAATTTAGCAGTTACCGTCGCCTATAGGTGTTTGCAATTCCAGTGGCATCGCGAACATGCTGCTGTCCCATAAGGGTACAGGAACTTTGGTCACTAATGCCGGAACACAACACAAGGTTATTATGGCGGCATACTTAAGACCAAAGGTGGTCGCCATGCAGACGGGCTTGTGGCCCTACCACGTAGCTAGGGTGGGTTGTTTTGTCGCCTTTTACGACAGGCCGACCCCTGCCACAGGTTAGTATTCTTTCTCCGCCCCTGCACGGATACAATTATTTTCATAAAATGCTAATCGGCGTTTATTATTGTTAAGTATTGTTAAAGTCTTCAAGTTTTTAAACATTCAAAGTGGTTACTGAAGTAATCTGACATTGATTTTTTATGTGTCCCGTCTAGAAATAAAATATGACTGCAACATCACTTCTCTAGTCATACAGAAGACAATTAATCTTCTATTAGAAGACTACTGACATAAGACTTATTACTATTGCTGATCGTTTTCTACTTTGTATGGGAGATTATTGTAATGAAAAAAATTAGCCACGTCTATTCCATTATTTCTCCTGTAGTTATTTGCGCAACAGTTATTGAATGTCACCGATACAAGAACACGCACTGAAATTATGCATTGTAACAGTAATAAATTGCGCGAAATCAAGTGACAACTCAGATTAAAGCAGGAAGAAATTTCTAAAAGAGGAATTCGGATTATATATTATTCGTATTATTTGATTTACTAAACTAATATATGTACTTATTTACTAAATAGTAATTTTTAAAACATCGTAAAACGATATGCAAAACAAGCAACGAACAAGGGAAACTCAATAGCGAAAGAGGCGCAGAAGATAACTAGCGCCATCTGTTGTCTAATAGAAATAATATTCAGAGAAGCGTTATTTTTACAACATGTTTCTGTATAACATTCTATCACATATAATAATAAATTAAACAGTACCAATTTTATAATTACCTAGAATTTGATCTAACAAACTTAACACCAATTTTTTAAATGTACGGGGGGCAGTATTTTACAGCAAGCAAGCAAAAGAGCACTCAACGAAAACTTACTGTTGCTTATGACTTTTGCTAAGCAAGTCAATGGCCATTTTTCAAGACGTCCCTGATCTGGTCTCGAAACGTCCGCCTTTTTTTTTTGGTCTCGGGGAAAAACCTCTCTTGACGGGTTCCCCCGGCCCGGGGGGACCGAGGGATATGTGGGACTCCGGGAAAGATGATTGGCCATCCGACTACCCACTAAAAAACCCCGCTGTTCTCCTATCGCCTACGCCCGGGCCCACGGATATATGGCCTGCCGATCTCGTGGCCCGGGCCGGCGCCGGCCCACCCTTTGTCTTGAGGTGGGCCCCTTCTAAAGTGTTGCCGCCAGGGGGTCAGGGTTTCGTCCCCCCGGCGCTCTCCTAACAACTAGGAGTTGAGGGGGGCCGCGGAACAGCACGCAGCCCTCACCCTCGCGGCAATAGTGCGGGCGGCGGGTCCTCCCCCGAGGGGCCGCCCGCGGCCGCTTTTTACGGCGGCCGGAGGTCGTTACGGGCCCTCCGGCGCCGCCAGCGTGGCCTGCGTTGGCGGGAGGGGAGTGTGGTGGTCGACTCCCGCTCCCACTCCGAAACGTCCGCCTAGGTCTACCCCTTCCAACACTTCCATTCACACTCGCCTTATACACTTTTTTTCGTCAATCGTTCTTCATTAATTCTCTCGACATGGCCAAACCATCTCATTTGGTATCACAGGTCGTATTAATCCGTAGGACTTCTACAGAGGCTAGTCCAAAAAAATCTCAGGTAAAATAGAATTCGTAGAAGGAGGGCGAATACTTTAGAACATGTCCTCCCACTTTTTCACTGTTACAATGAGAGGTCAGTAAAAGCCTAGGGTCTAAGGATCGTGGGGAAGATTTTTAATTATTCAGGAGTGATCTCCTGACGCCCGACTCCTGAGTATCAAGTCATGTCTGCAATCGATTGAGAGGTTTCATCTTGAAACGAAAAATATGATTCCTATTTAAATGAAAAATAATTTTAGATTTTTTTTTAAATAATTCCCTTAATATAGTTGGCACATAAACGTCTGGTGTGAAATCTCTATAATCCACCTGCAAGACAAGTTTTTCACTTAAATAGGTACAGTTACAAATAAGGGAATAAATACAGATCATCACCGGTATCCAAGTGAACCCAGTTCTATATACAAAGCTCAGCTATCCAAAACTCTTAATCAGGAGTCCGAGGTCGGGTATCAAGTGGTAACAGTGTCCGACTATTACGTATTATTTTCTTCTTTTGACCACTTTGTGTCCTCATCTATGACAATTGATTAATAAAAAAATCAACCCAAGAATATTGATGGAATCGATAAAGCTAAATTTCGATTCTAAGAAAGAAAGAAGAAATATTGCCAAAAAGCAATATTACTTACAAAATAAACATTACTAATATGTATGTATATACGGATAATAAAATGTTGCTATAGAGTTTTAGACAGATAAGGACGACTACGCATTATGCTGACCCGATTTCTGTTAAGCATCGTTGATGCATTAAGTTCGTTCTGTGGCGGCTGCCATCGCTCGCGCCATCGGCTGCCCCGCGGAGAAAGTGACGTCCGGGGGTATCCGCATGGGGCGCGACGGGACGGGCACGACGAACGTGCTTGTGCCGGTGGTGGCCGCCAACGATCTGAAGAGGTTGGGCCACATTCTGGTCGGCTGGGCCTCGGCACTCGTCGAGGTGCTGGATAAGAGGGAGCCGAGGTGCTTCAGGTGTTTGGCGCCGGGTCACCTTGCGGTGAATTGCAAGTGCCCAACGAGCCGCAGCGACGCCTGCTACCGCTGCGGTCAGCCAGGGCACTCGGCCGCCACCTGCAAAGCCACGCCCCATTGCGTGGTCTGCGCGGCGGCCAGCAGACCGGCCAACCATAGGGTTGGGGGAGGCCCGCCGCTATGCACCTGCCGCCGCACCGGCCGACCGGCAAATCCGGCGACAGAGGAAAAAGAAGTAAAGAAGACCAGCCGCTTCGTAGCGAAACGCCAGGCGAAAAAGCGCAGGGAGAAGGCTAGAAGAGCAAGACGCAGGGCCGAAGCTGCCACGGGGGAGATCGCCCCCCCGCAGGCGCAGGCCCCAGCGGCTGAGGAGATGGATATCTCAACCAAATAATGGATATCCATCTCCTCCAAGCGAATCTGAACCACTGCGCCAACGCTCAAAATCTAATGATTCAGAGCTTGGCGCAGTGGAACATCGGTATCGCCGTTGCCGCCGAGCCATACTACGTCCCCACCCGAGGCGATTGGGTTGGGGATCTGGACGGCATGGTGGCTATACACGCCAGGACCGCCGCGGGTACCCCGCTCCCCACGGAAGTGGTGAGGGGCAGGGGCTACGTCGCGGCCAGATTCGGGGAGATAGTGGTCGTGGGCGGCTACTTCTCCCCGAACAGGAGTCTCGCCGACTTTGAAGGGTACATGGAAGAGTTGGGCAACGCGGTCCAGCGGTTCCTCCCGCGCCCCGTGCTCGTCCTCGGGGACCTCAACGCCAAATCTCAGGCCTGGGGTTCCCCACGAACCGACGCGCGGGGTGAGCTGGTAGAGGACTGGGCCGTGGAGAGGGGTCTGGAAATCCTCAACCAGGGTCGCGAGCACACGTGCGTGAGGCAGTTGGGGGGGTCGATCGTCGACGTGTCGTTCGCGTCGGCCCTCCTGGCCCGCCGTGTGCGAGGCTGGAGGGTGCTCACGGGCGTTGAGACGCTGTCGGATCATCGCTACATCCGGTTCAGCGTCTCCGCCCGTCAGCGAGAGCCTCCAACTCAGGTGACCCTGTTGGGTGACTGTCCGCGCTGGACACTTGGAAAGATGAATCGGGAGGTTTTCCGCGAGGCCTTGACCGTCGCTACGTGGTCGAGGCCGGGCGACGTACCTCCCGATGACGTCGACGAGGAGGCGGAGAACCTGCGGTCGCTTATGACCGACGTCTGCGACGCGGCGATGCCGAGGCGGGGGCCACACCGACCCCCGCGCCAGGTGTACTGGTGGAATGCGGAGCTCGAGCGGCTCCGCAGGGCGTGCAACTACGCCCATCGCCGGTACACCAGGCTCCGAAGACGGAGTCGCCGCGATGCGGACAGAGCGGCCGCGGAGGCTCAGCTCTACGGGGAGTACCGGAGCGCCAGAAACGACCTCCATCTCGCTATACGCGAGGCAAAGGCGGCGGCGTGGGAGGAGCTCTTGGCCAGCTTAGATCAAGATCCTTGGGGGCGACCCTACAAAACGGTGCGGGGCAAGCTCCGCCCGTGGGCGCCCCCGCTGACCGAGAGTCTCCCCCCGCGCCAGGTGGATGGTTTTGTCGGCGCTCTGTTCCCCACGAGGGCTGAGCACTCGCCTCCTGCCATGGTCCCGCCTCATTGGGATGAGAGGGACCCTAGCGCGGACGACGACCCCGTACCCGACGTGGACCGGGCAGAGCTGGGGGCAGCGATGTTGCGGCTGAAGGCGAAGAACACGGCCCCCGGCCTCGACGGCATACCGGGGCGTGCGTGGGTTCTGTCCCACGACGTCCTGGAGCCCCGACTATTGAGGCTCTTCGACGCGTGTCTGCGATCGGGCCGGTTTCCCAGCAGATGGAAGACGGGGAGGCTGGTCCTTATCGCGAAGGAGGGGCGCCCGGCGGACTCACCGTCTGCCTATCGGCCCATCGTGCTGCTGGACGAGGTGGGGAAGATCTTCGAAAGGATCCTCGCAGACCGCCTCGTCCGGCACCTAGAGACAGAGGGGCCGAACCTGGCAGACGAACAGTTTGGATTCCGCCAGGGGCGCTCCACTATTGACGCAATCACGCGTCTGAGGAGCCAGGCGGGGGACGCAGTTGCTCGAGGTAGGGTGCTATTGGCGGTGTCACTCGACATCGCCAATGCCTTCAACACCCTGCCGTGGAGCTGCGTGCGGGAGGCGCTCAAGTACCATCGGGTGCCTCCCTACCTCCGTCGCATAGTTGGGGCATATTTGAGTGATCGTGCCGTCGTCTATCCGGTCCAGGGTGGGCAAAGTCGGCGAGACGTCGTGTGCGGTGTTCCACAGGGGTCGGTCCTGGGCCCCCTGCTGTGGAACATCGCATACGACTGGGTCCTGAGGGGGGCACTCCTCCCCGGCGTCGGCGTCATCTGTTACGCCGACGACACGCTCGTCACAGCGCGCGGGAGGAACCCCCGCCAGGCGTGCCTTCTGGGCACGGCTGGGGTGGCGCACACAGTGGCAAGAATCCGGCGACTAGGCCTGGAGGTGGCCTTGAACAAGACGGAGGCCGTAATATTTTACGGGCCCCGTCAGAGGCCGCCACCGGGCCTGAGCATAACGGTAGGAGGCGTCCACATCGCCGTCGGGCCGTCCATGAATTATCTTGGACTGGTGCTCGACGGGCGATGGGACTTCGCGGCACACTTCGAGCGCCTGGCGCCGAGGCTAGTTCGGGCGGCGGCGGGACTCTCCCGTCTGCTGCCGAATATCGGCGGGCCGGGCGCAGTGTGCCGCAGGCTCTTTGAGGGAACCGTGCGGTCGATGGCCCTTTACGGGGCCCCGATCTGGGCGGATCGCCTGACGGCCAAAACGACGGCGCTGCTTCGCAGGCCGCAGCGCGTCCTGGCCGTCAGGGCGATAAGGGGATACCGCACGGTGTCCTTCGAAGCGGCCTCCCTGCTGGCCGGATCCCCACCATGGGACCTCGAGGCCCGGGTCCTGGCGCTGTTGTACCAGTGGCGCCGGGACGCGGCCGAGCGTGGCTCTCGCCCCGCGCCTCGCGAAGTTGAGGCAAAGCGGGCGGAGCTGCGCGACGTGGTGCTCATGGTGGAGTGGAAGGAGCGCCTCGCGCACCCCAGCGCGGGCCTCGCCACCATCGAAGCGGTGAGGCCCGTCCTGGCTGAATGGTTGGAAAGGCGCCACGGCGCCCTGACCTTCCGCCTGACGCAGGTCCTCTCGGGGCATGGTTGCTTCGGGAGGTACCTGTGTCGCATAGGGCGGGAGATGACGTCAGGGTGCCACCACTGTGGCGCGGGCGACGAGGAGGACACGGTGAACCACACTGTCGCCGTGTGCCCTGCGTGGCGCGAGGAGCGCCGCGCCCTCGTCGCCCAAATCGGCGTGGACCTGTCGCTCCCGGCCCTGGTTCTGTCCATGGTCGGGGGCGATCCTGGATGGACGGCCGTCGCCTCCTTCTGCGAGGCAGTCATGTCCGCAAAGGAGGCGGCGGAGCGGGAGCGGGAGTCAACAACCACACTCCCCTCCCGCCAACGCAGGCCACGCCGGCGGCGCCGGAGGGCCAGTAACGACCTCCGGCCGCCGTAAAAAGCGGCCGCGGGCGGCCCCTCGGGGGAGGACCCGCCGCCCGCACTATTACCGCGAGGGTGAGGGCTGCGTGCTGTTCCGCGGCCCCCCTCAACTCCTAGAGTTGTTAGGAGAGCGCCGGGGGGACGAAACCCTGACCCCCTGGCGCCAACACTTTAGAAGGGGCCCGCCTCAAGACAAAGGGCGGGCCGGCGCCGGCCCGGGCCACGAGATCGGCAGGCCATATATCCGTGGGCCCGGGCGTAGGCGATAGGAGAACAGCGGGGTTTTTTAGTGGGTAGTCGGAAAAATCCCGGAGTCCCACATATCCCTCGGTCCCCCCGGGCCGGGGGAACCCGTCAAGAGAGGTTTTTCCCCGAGACCAAAAAAAAAAAAATTAAGTTCGTTCTAATGTTTACTTTTGGTCATTTTAGAGTTGATTATTATATTATTTATTAGTGATTGAATATAATTTGATACATATCCTTATATATCCATGTAGATGATACATAAGCTTTTATATCCTTACACTAGCTTAAAAGCACCGCCTCTAAAGATGAATTGAGTCTACCAGTATATCAAGCTAGTTGGTGCACATCAAACAAATCGATTGCCAACATTTTGATGTAAGCACAGCATCCGCACCTAATACAGTGATCTCATTATTTCTGTGGCGTTTCGCAGAATAGCGTCGGCTTCGACGTGTCCCAAATGCGGACATGTGCTGACCGAATTCTGTTGCGTATACCTGATTGCAGCTGATTATTTGCTGCAAAAAACGTGGACATAAATTGATAAACGAAGACTCATAGACGAAGAAATCTTTTAATAATTTGTTATTGAATATGTATGTATATTCGATTATAGTGTTCTAATAATATGAAGCTAATAATTTGGCTGTGCGGTCTTGGAAATAGGGACAAGGCTTGCCCATATGGTTTTCCAAAGGGCAAAGTAAGAATTTCGTTATTTTTTGGGTCAGCGGAGTAGACTGCAATCTCATTGATAAAAACCTAAGAACAACGTCTAACTATACCATTTTCTCTTTCAGAAAAAGATAATATCACGATGGGCTCCGACGAAAGATATATTCACGATATACTTCCTCTGTCTTTCATAGATTGCATTAGTAAATAGGATTTGGCGTAATTTTATCTTCAAAACTATCTTTATCGATCTCCCAAACTTGGTAAAAAACAATATTTTTCTTGTCCGCTTAGGTCAAGACTATACGACGATTAAAGCGCAGAATATAAAGGAGTACTTCTTAAATCTCTTTATTTAATGGTGACCGTTGTTAGAAATATATTTAAACATCATTACCATCTATAAACAAAGTTTTAAATTGACCCACACTCATTAGGATTTAGGGCACATCATTTATTAAGCGCGCGAGATTCTACGAATTTTATTTGCCCCCATTTTATACTATAAGGTGCAATACGGTGTTTGAACGAATTTTATTGAATATTTTCATAGAACGAGATTTCATGTGTTTCATGAAAAAACATTCGCCTATTTATTTTATGCATTTTGTCTGGCATCTTGTGGTTTTTCAAATTTGCTGTAAGAAATTATAATCCAGAAATTTCCAAGTCACTGAAAAGAATCATTTTAAAATTTTATTAAATTTTCTTAATGTCCATGTGGTTCTGAGCAACGGTTAGTTAAGATAGCACCGGTTCATAGCTAAAGCGTCGTAAATGCGACAAATGAGTTATTACATCTGCTAGCGCACATGCTCAAAGTCATTCAAAACCATTAGTCTAGTCAACAAGTGCTTTTTTCTATCTTTTTGGAAGAGTCTTGGAAAAATATGATCAAAATTATCTACTTGCTGTTCCGAATTGAGTGACACCTTGATCATATTTTTCCGAGACTACCAAAAAGTTGAAAAGCACGCGTTGACTAGACCACATTAAGATATCTTTTTCGGGTTTGGTTAAGTCGAACGTTAGCCTGCAAGGAAGAGTTATGCAGGGACATTGACGCAAAACAGTGCTACAATATGTCCCTATGATAATGCTGATACGTACAATTGTGAGACGAAGATTAGACATAATCCCTAAAAGCTTAATTGTAGCGCTAAACTTTTCACAATCTATAAACCGAGCCACTTGACTTTAGCTAAATTTTAAATTATAAACTGAACGACTGTAGTCGTTCGTAATTGAACAAAGGTTCGTTATTCTACGTCCGGCACACTCCGGATGCTTGCATCCTGGTATCAACACCACGCATCGCATCGAGTTACATCTACCTTCTACATATCATTAATTAAACTTTTTTACTTTTTAACCTTTAAATCAGACAACATACTAAGCACTCTTCGTCATAGTCGTAAAATAGTGACGGACCTGACATTTATTAAACTTTACAGGGCAGCCATTTCAAAAATACACAAACGTCATTTTACTATGAACGCCCATCAAATCCCTCGTTTCACAGACTGATTAATTTGAAATCCAAAATACGTATAATTTTTTCTTTAATGTAGCAATAATAAAGGTAACAGCGTAATAGAATTTGTCAATAAACGAATTATAAGAGATTAAATTAAAATATATATTTGCCCCAATACATATTTACCACAGATGCTGAAGATCATGCAAAGTGGAGAAGAAAAGGTTGGAAAACGAACATCGGACATTGAAGCGCAAGTTTGGGTTGGAACTGAAATTTAAGGCTATGATGATTTTAATATAATTGCCCATATTAAATAATAAATAAAATACAAAAAAATAAAGAAATCAGTGAAAGATAGGAAAGGTAACGATCTGATTGTATTAAACAAGGAAAGAGAACAATAAAGGTCAATAAAAGAAAAAAGAATACTTTCCTATTTAAAGGAGTTAGACTCACAATGTCAATAACATTTAATGACCTCTAAAACAATATCTTCTTACCATCATGAAATTATTTAACTCCGGTTCGGGGGATATTTTAATCAAATACCTTGTCAATTAACAATATTTACTCTCTCACTTTTTGGTCTTAAACTACCATTTAAAAATCTTGCGATCTCAGTGATAGTACTATGCAAGATTTTGGAAGTACGCCAAGTGTGACGGGGACTTGGCGAAACAAACGCGTGCCTATGTATACAATTGAATTGCAAACCGTGTGATGTTTTGTTTCTTTACTTTTTGAAACAACGTCGTTATTTGTACCGTCTTTTGTTGCACCTTTTCTTGCTTATGTATTTGGTTAGAAACTGATAATTCTTACAACAATAAAGATGGATGAAGAGACTTGTATTTATTCTAGACGATGACCCTCTAATTCATCTGTTGTCTAAAATTTGCTGTCTAACGTCTTTATACTAGGTTACATTTCTGTAGTTAACCGAAATACGTTGTCTTTTTTCCTAGGTCTAAACATTTGAGATCTTATTTTCATTCGTTGGTCGTTTCGTTGATTGTGAGTTTTATAATTGCAGCCTTCAACGTCCCACTGCGGGGCTTGGGCCTCCCCTTAGAGGGAATGGACAGTATACCAGCCCCGCTTGTCCAAGGCGGATTTGGTTACACATACCGAGATGGTAATGATGGTGGCGTGATGTAGGTACATTAGACGAAAACTTTGTCAAAGCGGTGCATGCCAGCATGGAAATTGAATCCAGGACCTCTGGATTAGTCTCCGATTGTAATACCACTGACCAAACCATTTCTTGGTTAAGACGAAAAGATTAAAGGTTTTCCGCCATATATTTACCGCCATTTTCTACATCATAGGATCGTTCCAAAATGAAGTGGATATATTCTTCTCGATAGTCGAGTAAGTATCCTCACTTTCTTTGGACACGTATCACGGCGCGGAGGCGAATCCATTGAACGCCTGGTAGTGCAGGGCAAAGTTGAAAGCATCCGACCACGCGGGAGATCACCGATAAGGTGGACGGACCAAATAAAAAGCGCCGTCGACGGTCCTCTGCACGAATGCACAAGGAGAGCGGCAATTCGCGAAGAATGGCGTCGTATTGTTAAACAGGCTACTAAAATCTTGACGTGACGGGCCACGACCACTCTGGCAAGAGTGTAACGCCAATGAAGAGTAGAGTCCACACTACAAACTGTCATAGTAAGAAACCAACCAGTAACGAAATTTCCTTACTCGACCGGTGTCGTTATAATGCAAGGTATGGAGGTCTATAAATTAATAATATATCATAACATCGTTAATAACCGCCAGAGTATTAATAACATCTTGTATTATTTGTATGCATTAGATTCCTTCGGATTATGGGACTACGAGTATTCTCAAAATAACAGAAAATTTATCGATTTATAAATTTCTGATTTCACTAATTCTGATTCAACAAAAGTCCTAAGATATAGAACTTTATAAATAGTAAATAGATCGCCGATTGTTACTTTTTTTTTGTAAATTTAGATTTTAAGTAATTTTTGTTATTTGGTGGACAATAAAGAGTTTTCTATTTAAAAGCTATCTATCTATTTTATTTGGTTTACCATTCTGATGGTGGCGTGATTTCTTTCAGACTATTTTCCTTACACCTAATATGACATAATTATTACATATTGATTTCTATTGAAAATAATTATAATGAACAAATACAACATGGGTGGTATATTCACGGAGTCTTAGCTAGTTATTCACCGTTGAACTAGCATGGTAGCTATATTGACGATATCCGAGGCGTAACGGCTAGAGCACTTCACCTTCGCTTGCGATGCTCACGGGTTCGATTCTCATATTGCGTCTGGTTTATGTGTAATATGTATTTATTTACAAAAAAATTATATATGTAGTACATTAGTTTTATGTCTCGGGGTAAAACCCTATTCTTAACGGGTGGATATATGGGACTCCGGGAATGATGTTTGGCCATCGGACTACCCACTAAAAAAACTCCGCTGTTCTCCTATCACCTACGCCCGGGACCACGGATATGTGTCTAGCCGATCTCGTGGCCAAGGCTGGCGCCAGCACGCCCTTTGTGTCGGAGCGGGCTTCTTGTAGCGCCAGGGAGTCATGGTTTAATCCCCCCGGCGCTCTCCTTTGTCTGCCCTAAGGAGTTGATGGGGGCCACGGAACAGCACGCAGCCCTCATCCTCGTGGCAATGTTGCGGGTGGTGGATCCTCCCCCGAGAGGCCGCCCGCTGCTGCTATCTATGCCGGTCGGAGGTCGTTGCACGCCCTCTGGCGTCGTCGATGTGGCCTGCGTTGGCAGGAAAGGAGTATGCTAGTTAGCTCCCGCTCCCGCTCCGCCACCTCTTTTACGGACCAATCCTTTCCATCCAGTATCCCCCCGACCATAGACAGAACCAGGGCCGGGAGCGACAGGTCCACGCCGATAGTATATTAGTTATTTAATACCCATAAAACTAGTACTACTTATTTTAGGACTAGATGGCGCTGTGTGAATTGTTCAATAATATTTATTGCTTTTATTAAATACATCTTATTAATAAAATTAATATTAAAACGCTTTTCTATCGAGATTGCTAATAATCCCCGTACATATGGACTGTTAATAAATGCACAGACATTAGTTCACACGTCTATAGCAATTAATAATGGATCTCGCGACCGTTTTATCATTGAGAAATTATTTTGACGCGCTCTCGAAATAGATGATATGAAAAATCACTTTACGTTTTCTATAAGTGCTGTAATTTTTTAACCTTGTCTCATTTTCAATATTTTACCTTGGTTCAAATTAATATTTGTTTGTTTTAAGAGTGGATTAATAATGTGTTTTATAATAGATCATCAATATCAACATAACCATTGCGTACACATAACTTTATTTCGAAATTCACAGTATTCATTCCACTTTTACATACTTTCTTTATCTTTATATAAATAAGAGCTGACTCGGCAAACGTTGTTTTGCTGTATAATCCTTCTTCAAATTCAAATCTATCTCTATACCGATATTCATCAAAAATGTTTCAGCGGCTTGGGTGTGAAAACGTAATAGACAAACAATCAAAGTTCTTTCACATTTCTAATATTAGTATGGATAATTATCATCAGTACATATTAGGCCTAGTTCGGTATTCATTTCTAGTTTACCAGAATCGATTTGATTTATATAAATTATTATTGTCTCTTATTTTCTTCTACACATATTTATTGTTAAAATTTGAAATCAGCAATATTAAGATTCTTAGATAAGTTAATTTAATTTTTATCAGCCTGTAAGACTCCGTAAAATAAACAAAAAACTAAAGCCGCGGGGTACGGTGTTGTGTATTTTTCTCCGTGCAAGGGTGGAGTACTAACCTCTGCGGCCGGGGTCGGCCTGTCGTAAAAAGCGACAAAACAACCCTAGCTACGTTATATGGCCTCATTATCTTGAAACTTGTCTCATTGCCAATATAAGTATGCTGTGTTATGTTCCGGCATTCGTGACACAGGTTCCTGTACCCCTACGGGACAGCAGCCTGTTTGCGAAGCCCCTCGTGTCGCAGACATCCATAGGCGACGGTAACTGCTTACTATTAAGTGGGCCGGTAAGCTGTCAGCTGTTCCTCAACAATAAAAAAAAGTAAGCTAAATAGTGCTTTCTTTTTTGACCTGATCTCTGAATTTGTGCAGAAAGACTGTTTTATCCCTTAACCTAGTAAGGATAATGTTAATAACAATTAGCATTTTTTATTAGGTAATTTAAACTAGCACATTACTTGTAGAAATAATTAACGAGTCGCATTTCAAGACGGCTTCATTGTTTTCATCTTCCGAAAAGCAGAAGACCGTAATAACAAGATTGCCCTGATAATTTAATATCTGAATCTAGCCTCTTGACCAATAGGTAGCAGGTGCGATTGCCGTGGTCTTTCTTGGCCGTGGTCTTAGTCCTATCAACCTACATACTTAGTATTTACCCATGTAATTAAACTGTATTAAGATATATGTTACTTTACGAGTCCTAAGCTACATACTTAAGAGTCTCGTGAGAGGACTGAAATATTTTTAATTTAAAAAATTTGTGGGTACTTCACATACGCGCACTTTTAAAAAATCCAGCTATTACTGTTTTGACATCGTTCAGCTAAAGAATTTGTATCAAATTTTAATATATATATATATATATATATATATATATATATATATATATATATATATATATATATATATATATATATATATATATATATATATATATATATATATATATATATATATATATATATATAATACGTTAGGTATTTTAAGCGCCTATTTACGCGTTTTCGTTAAGGTTTTAGCTACGCTTCAATTAATAGAAACGGCTTCGAAAAACTCTACCGAAATCCAGAGTATACCCAACAACAATTAGAAAGAGATATTATTTGTTATACAACATGTGCTTGGTGTGTTTCTGAAAACGGGTTTTTACTATCCGTTCAAAAGTTTGGTGTTAAAGCTTAGTGGTAAAGTAAAGGTACACTGGGAAAGCCCTTATATATAAGCAATTAAAGATTTGTTGCTATAATATTACAAATTTTGTGATAAAATACTTAGTAGATTTGTAAAAATTTCACGGTGTTAACGTATGATCTGTATTGATTGTAAAATAAACGTATACGGAACCAATCATAAATTTAGCATTAATTTCCTTGCCTATTTTTATTTTTAAACAGTATCAACATCGTCCCCCGTACAATCGGAGCACATCGACCGGGGCGGTATGCGAATAGTGATGTAACATATATTCTGATATTTGATTAATAAAACTTGATTAATGTTCTGTATACGGAATCAAAAATGGACATATTTTTGATTACCGATGTTCGAGGTCTTAAGCAATGTACTTATCCCAGACTTCTGCTAACACTTTAGTAATTTATTTTTGTTGTAATAATATTATTATTTTGGCGTAATAATAAAATGTCATTGAAATTGGGTTCCGAGAACAAAATAAATTTTCCTTTTTGTAAATACTTCCGCAAAATTTGTTACATATCAAAATCGATTGCACAAAATTGTCTAATATTAGTTTATCGATGTTCAAAGACATTCTATGGACTCTGTTTTCAGGTTCATTGTTGTTACAGATTTTTTGTCTTCAAGCCTAAAAAGACAACAAAAAGTTTTTCAAAGATCAACTGCAATATTTTAAATAATAGTAACATAAATAAAATATAAGTGGCACATCTCTAAATGTACGAGATGTACAGAAATAGTGCGTCCACGGAGGTAAACATTCACGCGACCAACAATTTATTATACCTGTTTTATAAATTGTGCCAAATTTTTCGTTTCCCACCTCTGAGTGCATCCAACATTCCATACTATTTTCACATTCAATAAATTTGATTTAAATGAAAAATAGCAACGGACGCATCAAGGTGGTATATGTTCACAACTCACAACACAGGTTTTGGTTCATGATAATAGGATTTTTAATTTGGACTTTTCGATTCATTACATAAAATGCTGTTATAGATAAAATTCTCTTGCTTTAATACGATCGTATCATATAAGGAATAGTTACAAAATATTATTTTATTAATAATTACAGCCCATAAATGCCTGGGCTAGGCCATCGGGCGTAATTCACCGATGCATAAGTCGTAAAATAAAAATGTAAATAACATTTATGACAATTCTAGTAGTGGCAGTGCCTTTTAGTTGTCCTTAAAAACTATTTAAATGCTGTGAAAAATGAACAAATATCTATTCTGTGACAATTCATACAACACTATCTAGTCCCAAAGCAGCAGAACGCTCGTGTTATGGATACTAGACAACTGATATACTTATTACTCGTATAATACGTATTTATTTACAAAATTGTTTTTGTATACATAAATGCCAAGATTCGTCACGGGATAAACCTGTGACCTCCGCAGGCATTCCGACGTTCGAAAACCGTTGCGCCATTGGTATCCTCGATTAATAAAGATCTTAACTAAAACTTTTCTTTTCAATGTATCATTGCAATAAATTACAGCTTAAGCATAATATTCGAGACATTATTAACAAATAATTACAAAAATTACATCATTATCACGCATGTATCATAATACTTTGAATTCTATCATTAAAATATGTATGTAATTGGTTGACTGAATGTGATTGAAAAATAATCATGTGTTCGGCAAACTTATTTTGAACAGTATTTTTTGTAATTTTTCCTATGATACAATTCTTTCTCTTTCATATAGATTATTCTTCAGAAACAAATTAATCTATGATTCTAGTATGTTCATATCATCTATTTGTTTTTGTTACAGTCCATTTGGCAATGAGCTAACATTATTTTAAAACAATCTCTTTTTATGTCGGCATTAACGAATTATAACAATATTATTGCAGATTTATTGCATTCTTTCCATGTTTTTACAGGCTGATATTTCAATTTTATTAGTCGTGTAAATGTTGCAAGTGCATTTTATGAATGTGTAGGTAAGAGAAAATAAACTTTTGTCTCACCTTTATACTTAAATGTCCCCTTTGATCTTGTATTTAATGTGTTTAATTGTTACATACTATTGCTCTAAGATCTCGCTACGTCACTTGGAAGGGTTTAACAATTTTTTTTGCAGGATATAAAGAAAACGTCCGTAAAATCTTTTGGTCCCAAATACCGCAGTGTCTCAAGACGAAGGTTTTTAACCAATGTGTGTTGCCAGTGATGACATACGGAACACAGACGTGGTCGCTAACTATGGACCTTATGAGAAAGCTCATGGTCGCTCAGAGGGCAATGGAGAGGGCTATGCTTGGAGTTTCCCTGCGAGATCGAATCAGAAATGAGGAGATTCGCAGGAGAACCAAAGTCACCGACATAGCCCGGATGATTGCAAAACTGAAGTGGCAGTGGGCTGGGCACATAGCTCGAAGGACTGATGGCCGTTGGGGCAGAAAAGCCCCCGAATGGCGACCGCGTACCGGAAGACGCAATGTTGGTAGGCCCCCCACAAGATGGACCGATGATCTGGTCAAGATCGCCGGAATAGGTTGGAAAAGGGCAGCGCAGGACCGATCATCGTGGAGATCTTTGGGGGAGGCCTTTGTCCAGCAGTGGGCGTCTTCCGGCTGAAATGATGAAAGAAAACCAAATACTTATTGTGTATGTGACTAGTCACATAAGCAATAAAATTACACATTTTCCTCCGTGGCGTGGGTCGGAGTAAGAAAACCCAAGAAGGCGACAATACAACAAAAGCTAGGGGGTAGGACTCCAAGTCCACCTGACTGGCAACCAACTCTGGTCTTTAAATTTGCCGCCATAATAACCGTGTGGTGTGTTCCAGCAGAAGCGCCGACTACAGTTGCCTTACGCGGAAGGTTGCATTTTAGTGACTCCCTGACGTCATCAGACATTCATAATATAATAACATCATATATACGTCCCTCTGCTAGTCTCGGGTCTCTAGATGGACCGAATAGTACACCAGCCACTCATAGGGCGTTATATTATGTCAGACATTCATAGGCTACGGTATACATACCATCATCATCATCATCATCTTAGCGTTGAATCCCAGTTTCAACCGAAACTTTCGCTTCGGCGCCCGGGGTCCGCTTTCCGACTTTTTCTTCTTCACTTCGCACGATCTTCGGCATCTCTGGTGGTCAGTCCATTGGCACGCATATCAACCCCTACGATGTCAAGCCAACACTTTTTGGGTCTACCCCTCCTGCCTGTAGCCGGTTGCCGTAAATCGTGGTCATACCAGCGAAAGCGACACTCCTGCAATTTATCGGCAATGTCACGGACATGAAGGCTGCCGTGAATGCGAGAGTTCTTCCTTCCTTCCGCGTTACTCCACACATCCACCGCAGCATATTCATCTCCGTGACTCGCAGTGCCCACTTGTGTCGCTTCAGCACCGGCCACGCTTCACATCTGTATAAAAGGACAGGCCCAATGCTAGTCTTATAGACCTGTCCCTTCAATTTTACCGGTTTTAGGGTCACAGATGACACCAGTCACCTCACGCCATTTGGCCCAAGCGGCAGCAATGCGTGCCTTGACGTCGCAATTGATGTCACCAGACTCATGAAACACAGATCCCAGATATTTCACTTGGTCCGTGCGCTCGACCGTGTCGCCGCCTATGCGTACAGGTGTGGGATCTGTGGAGTTACAGGCCAAGTACTCGGTCTTCGCCACGTTGAGTTTTAGACTGCCGTTCTCAAGCGATTCCTTCCACGACTTCATACGTCCCACCAACCTACCCCTATCCGAATCTGCCAGCGCGATATCATTCAGCATACATGAGCAACCATGGGGACTGCTCGTGTGAGTTTCTGATACTGTCTGACAGTATGTCTAATACCACGCTGAACAGAAACGGACTTAGGACGGATCCGTGGTGTACTCCGACAGCGATGGTGAAGAATTTTGTATTAGCTTCATGGTGTGGTACATGACCTTAATATCTCGGTAGTTACCGTACTTCTGCACCGACCTCTTGCTTTTGAAGACTGAATCAATGATACTCAGTCTCCATTGGCTCGGAATCGTACCAGTGAGGAGTGTTCGGTTGAAAAGGTCGGTTAAGATGCCCACACTGCGAGAGCCCATCGCCTTCCAGGCTTCAATGGGGACTCCATCAGTTGTAAAAGCTTTCCAATTCTTCATGCGGCGAAAACCTATGTTTTGCCTATGTTCCATGTTGCGAAGCGAATCTTTCAGATGTTTGGGTTGTGTGAGTTGACCCCCAACCCCAAAAGAAAAGCCGTCGTCAGGACTTCGTCCGTTATGCAGCTGGGTGTACATACAGTCACGAGTTTTGAGCGCTCGGCGGAAGTAGTGGGGAGACTTGCGCATGTATACACTCACGCTCATAATTATTACAAAATATATTATTAAGACACAAACATGCGGACGTTACGCGGAAGCGGCAAGCGACTGATAAACTAATACGGCACTGGTGTTGGCCATCTCACCTGTCGCACCCCGCTCCCCCCGCCAAACTGACCCAAAAAATGACAACTGCGCATTCAAGCGCTCAACACTCGTGACGGTATGTATAACTGCTTTCTATTAAGCGAGCTGTTAACCTGTCTGCAGTTATCACTTCTCCTGCATACGTGCGGTAGATCGACGCATGGGGGCTGTAAGCGCCACATCTTTGAATATTCTCATCTAGTAACAGTTTTTTTTCCGGAGAAGGAAAAATACCGTTACACACTACTTGATGCGCTGAACCGCAGCAAGCTCGTGTGGGACTCACGAAAATTCAGCACGCTACCCTGTTTCGAAGAGCGCATGCCATATACCCACTTAAAAAACTTCCTCCAGTCTGCACTTCTTAGCTCACGTTTTTTAGGGTGCCGGGAAATGGCGCCGGTACCTTGAATAGCATTGGCTCGCAGTGGGTGGGGGCCACACTGATCCAGAGCAAGAATATTATCATCTAGTAACTATTTCCCAACCTCTCCAATTCTACTACTAAGATTAATACAACCCAAATATGATTCATGTTTTCACACTAGTTTTCGCACATTGTGCTATAACGCGGCAATATCTTTAAGTAGACTGATAAATATCTTGGCTAATAAACGATAAGATGCCGTAAATCTTTTTAGCGCGGTGTGGTGTGAACGTGGTACAAAATGAGGAGTAAGTCAATGTAGAGTGATTTCACACTATCAAACGCCAGTGAGAGTAAGGTTACTTACTGCTTTGTATCATGTAATCGCGAAAGCATGGGCCATGGACGTGAATTGTTAAATAGTGACACCTACAACACTTTACAATACCTGAATACAAATCATGATTATGACTTTTTGGGGATGTTTGTAATAACTTTTTGACAATATGAAGTCAGTTCTGAGAGATATTATAAATGAATTGCTGACTTTTATTAATTGCTTTTGAGCAGTTATTACTGTTGAATGTAACTGGCCTCGGGTTTTAGTTAATTTAAATAAATAAAATAAATTGTGATAATATTTCAGATTCTTTAAAGCTAGCACAATTACCCTCGTAAGGAAACAAGCAAACTAAGATAACTGAGGTGTGTAGCCCATCAATTGTTGCGCCTTTGATAATTGAGTTGGATATGTCTTTTTCCTTGCAGTAAGGGCTAGCCTGTTATGTAATTTTATTAATTTTTTTATAATTATACGACAAAACATACTGGAATTTTTCTCAACTGTTGAAATATTCAAGAGGCATATAAAAATATGGGTGATGCCCGGGGCAGATATATTTACTAAGATAAAATATCGCCGAAATACTGTATTGTTATTTTACATCGCTATTTGTTGTCAGTAACTATTAGTTATTTTAAACGAGGATTTCACTAGGCTATTTGTTATATAGAAGATTTTTTAACCTATATAAAACATTTTTAGATAAACCAAACCGACCAAGCAGTGAAGGAATAAACATTTCCTTCCTCCAACCACATACTATGTGAGCACGAAAATTATTCATCTCCAAGTCTCCAATATTAAATAAAAAGTTAATACTTCTGTGTCATTAATGTTGTTGTGTCTGTCGAACAAGTTATAGCAAGTAAAATCACCTTTAGAAATTTGACACAGATCAGAGCAAATAGCTAACGATAACGCTGATTATGCAACATCTAATTTAATTTTGACCTCCGTGGCGTGCAGTTGTCTACTAGACAACTGATAGTCTATTTATAAACTCAGAGTCTATAATAGAAGCGCACTGCTGCTTATTTTGGGATATAGGGGGCGCTGTGTATATTATCACAGTATATTTATATTAATTAAATAACTATACAACATAACATAATAACAAAAGCATTAAAATACGAAGATATATACAAATAAATTAACTTAAAGAGATTTTCAGATAACTATAGCTTTGAGCCATATAACTCATATTAGGTATGCTTATTTCAAAATAATTAGTCAAGGCTAGCGTGTATATATTGTAACAGTGGTGACATTTTCGTTTGAGTTAGTAATAAATTGAAGGCTTATTACTAAAAGCTACTGAGTAAGTAAGGTTTTACAGCGAATTTTTTATTGCTGTAGGACAGCAGACAGGCTGACAGCCAACTTAGAATTTAGCAGTTACCATCGCCTATGGTGTTTGCAATGCCAGTGGCATCGTGAACACGCTGATGTCCTATAAGGGTACAGGAACTTGGGTCACTAATGCCGGAACACAACATAAAGTTATTATGGCGGCATACTTAAGACCAAAGCTGGTCGCCATCCAGACGGGCTTGGGGCCCTACCACGTAGCTAGGGTGGGTTGTTTTGTCGCCTTTTACGACAGGTCGACCCCGGCCGCAAAGGTATAGGCCGCCCCTGCACGGATAGATAGGTAAATTTTACAAGAAACGCATAAAAATATTCTCCGATTTTCTCCATCAGATCTCTGTTGTCGTCAGTCATAATTTCAAGAACCAGAAAATACATATACATAAATAGAAATATTGCACAATTGTACTATAGCCTAATTGCACTGGCCGCATGAAGGCACCCTTGATCTAAATGACGTGGATTTACAACCTCAAGAACACGACTCAATATGAAGCGATTAGGTTACAATGTAGTCCGATCAGCTCTTTCAATCTTCAGCGGCAATATCAAGTTGGCAGCAACCCAAGCCCGTACATAAATCATTCAGCGTTCAGATCACTCAGATATCTTCGGCGCACGTCGACAGACGTATTGATAACTTGTGACGATCGTGTAAACATCTGATATTTTGCTAGACTGGTTTTAGTGGAGTGGCCACTTCGACAGACTACGCTGGAGTTTAGAGAATTTTACCCCCGAATCTTCTTTGTGGTATGTAATAGTCATATTATTGTATACGATTGTCTATTTTCAGCCAAATTGAATACTCAAATGCTTGTATTGTGCCTATGTAAGTCTATGATTTGAAGGAGTTTCAACATATATTATGCGATGCAGGTTTATTTTAATAAAGCTTTAACCTGAGCTTGCGACTAAAACTCTAACATGTCTACCCAAAATGTCTACCTTAATTCAAAGCGTTAATTTCACTGGCACACGAGGAAGCGAAACTTGCGCGGATGTTCCTCGCCAACCAAGATACCATGATGTTTTCTGTTGCAACTAACCCACCGAGGATGCACACACACCGTGACACAACCGCGAGAATCCAAATCCAAAAATCTATCCACGACTATTACGCGGACACCTGTCATCATAATTCTAAGTTCATCTAAAGTACTTTAGAGTCCGGCAAACTTGAGTACAATTACTTACCAGATTAAATTTCATCACGATTTTCAGTATAGAATTATTTCCTAAGATTGCACAAGAAAAAAGCTGCATATTATTTTACTAAATTTAGTTTCTACAGGAATAACTGCCGTTAGAACTTCGATCCCAAGATTATGCTTTTGCTTTTTTGTTTATTAACTACCGAAAGGTGAATTTTTTTCTTTTCTTTCTACTACTCCATAGTCAATGACACCATCATAAGCCCTATTCTTATTTATAGCCATGACCACAGTGATACAGAACAATACTATAACGGACTCACAAGTGCAGACTTTCCATGCAACCGACATGAAACGCTTGCAAAAAGAATAATATAAATGGCTTGTCAATTGTTTTCGTTCTCTGCATCTCGGTGTATTCTATGTTCAAGGTAAACATACGGCACGTTCACACTGCGCTAGTCAACAGCGGCCATTAGCCTGTCAACAGCGATCGTCCCGTGTGAACGAGCCTTAATCACTCTCTCTATGATCTCATCCGAATATACTCAAATTGTTATTGCTACGAAAACACGTTTTAAAATGTTTTGCTTAACTTCGCTTTTCATTTTGAACTACTCGAGCTTTTTGAAAGCGAAAATTAGGTGTTAATGTAATTTTGACGATTGTTTGTATAAATCGAAGTAACACATCAAGGTAGTATCAAAAATAATTGCGAATAATTTAAAATCAAGTCATTTTGATGCTTATATTGCTTTGTAATGGTTTAATTACAGGGAACATGACTTTTATCAGTCTTCCATGGAGCTGTATTAAATTCAAAGAAAAGCTTGCAGCTTTGAAGTCTACATTCCTATGTTAACTGCTGTCACAGGACTGCGTTTATGATACTTTCCTTCAGCCCCAATAATCAGTATAAGTTAGAAGATAACAAAAATGCGTTTGTACCGAGTAAAGAGAACAGCAATAAAATGAAAGGTTGTTTTTATTTTCCATTTACGAATGAACACACGAAACTAAATAGATTAAATTTCAACGATTGGTGCTTGATTGAGAGAGAATAGATTAAATATAGTTATTACAGCGTTACATCAACGGAAAATTCTGCCATGCTAAACGAATACAAATTTAGATGAAAACTGCATATGATTAGTACCCATTCTATGACAGATTTATATATCTTATCATTGAGGATTCCAAGGGCTTGAATAATAAATGGCGTTTTATATGAATTCATTTTAAATAAATGTATACACTCAAAAAGTTATATAAAATTGATTAGATAATTAAAATACTTCATAGACAACACAATGTATTTTGATCTAAACGGTTATAGCAATATAAAAATAGTATGAAAAAGTCGCGTTGCATGTTGCGGCGACATTGACAGATTTCGTGTGCTCCAGCGCCATGACACGGGCCGACACCTGTTTGCTGCGACGTGCTTTATTGTGAAATACTGGATCGGCCACGCTTGGAATCTCTTACAATATTTTTGTAACTGTTACATATAGCTTATTATAGGTAAAGCAATAAATATATTGTTACATCATACAGCGCATTTAGTCTAAAATTAAACAGCCGAGAGATTGTGTTTTGCGTTGTAAATAAAAACGTATAGCATGGAGTAGCGCGTTGTTCGGGGATTTACCGAGAGCTATGAGCCACTATGAGCCGTGTTAAACAAAATAAGAACACTAAAATGGAAATGGGCTAGGCATACTATAAGGGGAATAGTTAAATGGAACAAGGTGGTAATGAACTGGTACCCTAAAGATAAGAAAAGGAATCGTAGGAGTCAGTTTAGAAGATGGGAGGACGAGATTAAGTCTTTAACAGGAACTACATTGACCAGACAGGCAAGAGACAGAAGAAAATGGAAGGATTTGGAAGAGGCCCTTGCTACATAAGAGCAGTCCAGTCTACGAAGAGTTTTTATTGGGTTTTTTTGAATTTTACATGTCAGTTTTTATATGTTGTTAACCGCTCCATTACATACATATGATTTATAAGCACATAGGATCGGGATAGAAAAACAAACCCGTGACCCCCCCACAGGCGTTTAGAAGATTTTGGATTACTATTATCACAAGATCTTAGTAATATCTGATGCAACTATACCATAGATTATAATTTGCGATAGTAAATTAAAAACTACTCCATTTTCTTAGTTTTTAATTAAAATCAATTACCCATTAAAATTACCTAATAACACGCTTTTATTAGCTTGGTATGTATCTATGTAACGCAATCTTTGAACGTGATTTTCACCCCATTCAAAACGATGCATTGATTTGAAACTTTGCATACTTATTAAGAACCGACGACAATGCAATAATTTGTATATTTTGTATCATTATTCTTACCAGGATCCTCAGGATTAATGAATTCAGACCGGTTCTCTTCCGATCACTGAAATTAAGCACCTTCGAGCGCGGTCAGTACTTGGATGGGTGACCGCCTGGGAACACCGCGTGACGTTAGCTTTTTGTTCTCTTTTTACACGCTTTATATTAACCTGTATGTAACGGAATTCTTGGACGCGATTTTTACCCACTGAACAATCAAAAAAATATAAAATTCTGCAGAAACGCTATCTGGCGTTTAATTAATAACACTGCCAGAAGATGGCGTTAAATTAATAATATTACTACCGAAAGATGGCGTTAAATTGATTAAAACATTTATCAATTGGGAATTGACACCAAATAAATCATATTAATACGCTTTTATTGAAGATAGTGTGATTAACAAAAAAATTAATTTTAATGTAAAAAAGCGTGTTAAAAAGCGTGGGGTACTATAAAAGATATTTTCAAAATGACAACCAATATCTCTCAGTAAAATATTTATAACAATTGATACCAACACCCCACGCTTTTTTGCAATAGGTAAAGTTCATTTTTTTGTTAATCACACTATACTTAATTTAAATTTATTGAAAATTATTTTTTAACTTCTAGTTTTTTACTTTTTAGTTCGATTATTTATATAAACACCCACACTTGCGACGCCAGGGATCCGAATTTAGTCCATGACGTCTCATATTTAACCTAGTACCTTATAAACAAACGCAATCGGATTACATCTTCATTAGTAAAGATGTAAACGAAATCATCTGGGCCCTTCCCACACATTGACTATCTATTTCAGTGCCCCTTTTAATTATTGTCGAATTAAAAGGTCTTCACACTTACACCGTCCTGTGAAAGCGGCGACTTTCAGTTCACACGTCCGTCACTCTGAGCGTCATTACATCTTGAAAAAATGGGGGATCACGGCACATCACTATTGTCGACCGTAAGTTTTGGACTATAAGGTTGAATCAAGAATTATAAAAATTATGTTCAGCCGTTATTTGTTTTTTTAGAATTATTATTGGATATCCTCTTAAATATACACAGTAGAACACGATAAATTATAATATATATTTTGTATTATATTAAACATAGTTTTTCTTAGTCTTAACAACAATTTCTTCAAGAATTTAGCTTCTTAATAAATTTTCCTTCTGCTTTGTGGTAGAGTATATAGACAGATATCAGAGTCATGTATCCGTCCATATAATATTAGGGGGCTGCTGTCTGTAATAGGTATATTATGCGTCGCCTAAGCTTATGACCTGAATTTAATCTACGTTTCTCTGACTTCTCTTTTTTAAGGTCGTCAGCATATTTAATGTCATCATCAGCTAATCTTTATCCATTTCTGTACGCAAGTCTTTCTAAATTTGCCAGAAATCCCAGCCCCTAGCTTCTCCCATCCAGCTCCAACCGATTACTTTACGCACTACATTTGCCGAGTCGCAGTTTCAGACATAACCGGCCCACTGTCACTACAGCATGTAGATATATTTTGCGAGCTATTTCAGCAACTTTGGTTCTCTAAGGGTGTCTCCGTTTCGAGTTCTATCCATAAGAAAAACATTCAACGTAGTTGATCTATATTACTGAGCAACTTCGACTTGTCCTGCCGTCAGTGTCCACGTCTCGACTCCTTAGGTCAATACTGGTAGGGCGCACTGCCCGAATACTTTTTGTCTTCAAGCACTGAGGGTTATTCGACGAGAAGACCTGACGAAACTCGCCGAAAGCCGCCAACCTAGCTGACTAACGATAAATAGCTGAATCCTCGTATTAGAATCCCAAAGTTGTGCCTGCCTATCTGGATTATCTGTCCAAAGTAGAGGTAATGCTGCGCCACATCCAGGGGGACGCCATTTACACTGATCGGTCTCAGTATGACATCCTCATTGAAAATTTGTCTTGTCTAAGTTTATACCGAGACCAACCCGTTAGGAGGACTTACAAAAGGCGTTTACCATGTTAAATTTTTTCCCCCATATCTGCAAAGATGACATAGTCATCATGTTAAAAGTTAATGCAACGAAATACTATACTGCCATTGGGCAGTACGCATAAACAATATTTGACTGCTAATGAGTTACCGTGGCTATCGTAAAAGGCGACAAAATAACCTACGTGATAGGGCCCCAAGCCCATCTACACTGCAATCACCCTTATTCTATAAGTATTCCATAATAACCTTGTGTTGTGTTTTGGCATTAGTGATCCAGGTTCCTCCGCCCTATGGGACAGCGACGTGTTCGCGGTGCCCCGAGCCTCATAAGAGTCCATAGGCAACTGTAATGCTTACTTAAGTGGATCAGCCTATCCGCTTCCTCAGTATTGAAAAAAAGGAATTAAAACCACGAGGTAAAATGATTTTAATTTATTTCTTTATGAAAACAGGGGGACAGAAGATAATTTTAAATGCAACAAATATCTGTCGATCGTAAATCTATCTTCAGTACCTGAACACGAAGCTAACACGAAACTGCATGCTTCTAACCCACGTGATCAGCTAAATCAGTCAGCCATCCAAAATTTATTTATTTATAGCGTAGGAGACAATGTAAGTTTTTGAACGATAAATGTGGACCACGTCAAACTAGACTTTATTACAAAATATTTGACATATATCTGGGTTAGTTAAAATCATAGTCGCTTTTATAAAGATCAAATAGAAGGAGATTAAGTATAAAACAAATTACATACACTTATTCCATCTATTTTCTTGTGCTTTTTTGATCAAGAAGAAGAGAAGTCATCAAGAGGCACTAACTCAATGAGATACTTTGGGCTTTAGAAGGTAAATTTTCGGATGAAAACGAGATAAAGCACTAAAAGAGAAGAATTCGTGATACAAATTCTAACAGCAGTGTAAGTCTAGATACGATTCGTTTGCAAAATTAATCTAGCTCTGGTACTAAGATCACGTCCATTCACCTCACGAATGTCGCATTTATTGCGCTTTTTGAACGGCAGTGTGAAAAATAAATTATGTTTGAATTCCGCACGCAGCCCACATGTGGCGCCTTCACCCTTTCCACGTCACCTTGAAATAAATATTCACGTTTCCAACTCAATGTAATCCTTGAATCGATTTTAGGAATATATTTGCTTCTTTAATTCGATATCAATCTGTAGTCGATCTTCTTTTTAATCATCATCATCTTTGCGTTGTATCCCGGTTGCAGCCCAAACTCTCGCTTCGGCGCCCGGGGTCCGCTTTCCGACTTTTTCTTCTCCACTTCGCACGATCTTCAGCATCCCTGGTAGTGAGCCCATTTTATTTTACATTTTTAATCTAATTCTCAAATTAATTGTCTCGTCATTAAAGAGGGCTATATCTATATTTAAGACTCATTCAGCGTACGTTCATTTGTATACCTTATTTCTTGTTATTTTACTTTTATGTATCTATATCTTGTTAGGTAACATATACTTAGTAAGTTAGTATTTTCTTTTCAGATTTGCTTATCGGTAAGGATGTGATTCTGGCAACCTCTGATATTTTAGAACCTGTTTTTATCACACGTTTAGATTCATATAGATGATTATTATTAAGATATAGATCCTAAGCTTTGCTTTTGGAGCCTGGGTCTACTGTTGAACATTATCATAGATATCGATCTCTCGTAATATTGATTACTGGATGTTATTTTGCTCTGGTGTATTCCCGTGACACTTGCTTTTCTTGTGTCGAAATCAACCGTCATTATTTTTAATTCAGAAGCGATGCGTCTCATTGAATACTTTGGCTGGTTACGTAGATTGCCCTTAAATGTCTTATTTCATTAAATCATAAATATCTCAATCTTCAAGAGTATCATATTAACTTCGTAGTGATCATATGCTACCTGAAAAATGCATGTCTTTCATCAGTTTGAGATTATCCATTAGTTTACTTAAACATAATACAAACATCTCAATGATATGTTTTCTCAGTCGACTTTGTTTGTTAAACTCATTAGTGCACTGTCATCAGAATGGTTGGAGTGATTTATTATTCATATGTTTTTTTTTCGTCGTGATTACATGATTGAGGGACACGATTAAGGTGTCGGATCCTAATTTTTGGAACGAAGTTCCTTATCGCGCGTTGTGAAAGGGGGCTAGACGGAAAAAATTCTCACGAAAAGTTGTAACGACACTTTTTGCTATAGTAAGCTATGCGGCGTGCGCATGTTTCTCTGTCTCTCTCTCTCTCGCTCACTTATAGAAAGCAAGCCAGATATTTTCATTTCTATTTCGCATTGAACAGTGTGGTGTCGCGACGATTACTTATGTTGAGTGTATACAGGTTTTTTGTACATAATAAATAATAAAAAAAAAAATAATAGACAGTGATTCTGACAGTGTTTCTGCACAAGTTCCGGATATTGCTGATGGAGTTAAGTTAGTTACTGATTAAGTTTATATTACATTATATTTGTTAATAATAAAAAAAATATTATTATAACTTAAAAAAAATAAAATTTTATTACAATTCTTTCACTAATTAATCGAATTCCATCCGGGTGTCCCTTGACACCTCTCAAGTTTTTTTTCTACAATATGTAGAAAGTCAGAGCTAGTTTTATAGTAGGCTCCTATATCATGTGTGCCCTCGGCGACCGTCTTTGGTGCCGTTTGTCAGTTTCTCCGTGCAGGAGCGGGGTAAGAATACTAACCCATGTGGTCGGGGACGGCATGTCGTAAAAGGAGACAAAAGAACCCTAGCTACGTGGTAGGGCTCCAAGCCAGTCAGGTTGGCAACCACCCTTGGTCTATAAGTATACCACCATAATAACCTTGTGTTGTGTTCCGGCATTGGTAACCCAGGGTCCTGTATCAGAGTCATTTCCGGCATTAGCTGGGATCTTATGTTAACTAAAATTTATAAAAATATTTTTTCCTAGTAAAGAAATAAACAAACATACTAGAACAATTCACGCAGCACCATCCAGATCTAGACATATACTACATACTTTTGTAAATAAATACATATAACACATAAACACACATATACGTGCACATTTGTGTAGCTTACTAAACGTCTGCTAACGCGCACAGCACACGGTCAGGTGTATATGTATAGTTATACAATTAACATTAGCATGTCGGTGACGCGAATCCATAAGATTCTCCCCTACCAAAAAGTGCTCAACGCGGCTAAAGAAGTTTTACCTTCTAAAAATAAAACATGGTGATAATTTTTGATAACTTTTTTTTTTTGGTCTCGGGAAAAACCTCTCTTGACGGGTTCCCCCGGCCCGGGGGGACCGAGGGATATGTGGGACTCCGGGAAAGATGATTGGCCATCCGACTACCCACTAAAAAACCCCGCTGTTCTCCTATCGCTTACGCCCGGGCCCACGGATATATGGCCTGCCGATCTCGTGGCCCGGGCCGGCGCCGGCCCGCCCTTTGTCTTGAGGCGGGCCCCTTCTAAAATGTTGGCGCCAGGGGGTCAGGGTTTCGTCCCCCCGGCGCTCTCTAACAACTCTAGGAGTTGAGGGGGGCCGCGGAACAGCACGCAGCCCTCACCCTCGCGGCAATAGTGCGGGCGGCGGGTCCTCCCCCGAAGGGCCGCCCGCAGCCGCTTTTTACGGCGGCCGGAGGTCGTTACTGGCCCTACGGCGCCGCCGGCGTGGCCTGCGTTGGCGGGAGGGGAGTGTGGTGGTCGACTCCCGCTCCCGCTCCGCCGCCTCCTTTGCGGACATGACTGCCTCGCAGAAGAACCCAAACGGTGTCTTTCCTTCGATCTCAGTAAATTACCAAAAGGAATAATTTGTTTCTCATCCTTTTCGACAACTTAAGAAAAGTTTTACATAAGATGTACTCATAATTTAATATCTAGCGAAAAATTCACCACTGCTACTATTTGAAGTAAATACATTTTGATTTTAAATTAAACATTTTAAAATAGCTGTCAATCTGTAGTCAGGCTCCAAATGGCTAGAAGCAATTTAATTAAACCGAAATTCTCCACAGCATAAAAATAAAATGACCACTTTATATAGTTCTTGAACCGTAATGTTGTTTAAAATGGTCTGGTCCGGTACCGTCCGGTGTATTTGGGGAGTTACAATTACATTATACGGTCAATATTGCTTCATGCAATAAACCATCATGAAATGAAATGAAAAATCCTTTATTTTTTCACATACACTAAAACAAAATCATACATTTAACAGTGTAACTGATAACAAGTATATTATAAAAAGTAACATTAGAAGATAGCTCCAACTATAGCAGTAGCTGTAAATTAAATAAGTTATCCTAACACTTGCTACGTGGTAGGGCCTCCAGCACGCCTATGGCAACCACCCTGGTCTATAAGTATGTAGCCATAATAACCTTGTATTGTGTTCCGACATAAGTGGCCCAGGTTCCAATACCCTTATACATAATGTAGAGTTTTGATGTCCCCAGCATTGCAATAACCATAGGCGACGGTAATTGCTGCCGTCAGCCAGTCTTTTGTATCACAGAAATACAACCAGATTATTTTATCAGACATAGCCATAATTATAACCTATAAAGGTCCAGTGTTAGGAAAACATTAACAACACGCTTGTTTGCAGTCAGCTTATCGTTTATTCTTCGTAATATTACACATACTCGGGGAAACAAAAAACATCGTAAGGTATGTTGTAATATTAAGAAAGCTAAGCATAACCACATCAGGGCCATCACTATAACTTATAATAGATTAGTCTTAGGTAGTAATAACAATAGTCCAAATTAACACTGATCTCAATATATTACTGATAAAACACAATTAAAAAGCAGTTCGTTCCAGACACTGTGTTCATCGGTTCCCGCCCAAGAAGATGAGAAAACCAATCAACCGCGCCGCTACCATAGACGCGACGCTCGGCCAGAGTGAATTTAAATACAAGTTACTGAGTTTGACGAAATTTCAACGATAAACACACGCGCGCCGACATATATGTGTAATATATATTGTTTTGTTATAAACATATCCAATTGTTATAATATTTATATGAACTTCATTGTTTTAGTTATTCATAAGAACTGTAACACTAAAGTATAATTATACCATAAATCCTCCTTATATTCAAAACAGAATAAATGTAAATATAAATCAAACACACATATAAATTCTGTTTATTTTTAGTGCATAGTACAATATATTCTTGATCTATAAGTGATACGATATTGAACGCGTACTTCAATGTTAATCGTATGCAAATTTTATTTTTTAAAAATTCAAGCGGTTCGCCACATGTTGTGGACGTTGTTGGGTTTATTGCCCTCTGATACCGCACCTCACAAGATGCTTCTATCACTTATATACTGTTTATTTCGAGACCACTTTTAACAATAGAGACAAATATTGTTTATAGATTTAGTATTTTTTATCATAGTAAATATGTTAAATGTTTATATGCTTTTTGAGATGGATCTAGGCAATACCGTATTTAAAAGGTACCATTATTATAATTTTACACGCCATTTTTTAATTGGAACTGCCTTAAGCTAGAGTATAAAAATCCACGCCATAGTAGGTACTATAAAATTGGTCTCAAATAATTGCAATAATAGTTTATAAGGTTATTGCGGCAAAGTGATTATTTTATAACCTATACGAATTTCTATAGTCTTTTCATCGACCATCCTACAGTCTACGAGCGATGCGTACTAACAATATTGAGCTACGAAGCCGAGATGTTTACACTAACGGCAGGCCTGGTTCAAAAATTACGGCGGATTGTGGAGCGGCCTATTTTGGTTGCCCTTCTTATGAACGAAATCTGACACGTAGAAGAAACAAAGTAACTGACCCAGCTCGCACAATATGCAGGTTGGAGTGACAGTGAGACGATCACATATGTTGCAGAACCGATGGCCACTGGAGCATACGAGTCTTAGAGTGTAGAACGTTTCGGCAAACAAAGTGTAGAACGCCCCAGTCCGATAGCCCGATAAGCTGAAAAAGCAAGGGCCAGAAATCTACAAACTTGGGGTAAACGTCTAGCAGTATTATGCAATCTGAGAGGTTATAGAAACTTTTTTTGTTGCCCTAGGACAACAGATAGTTGTCAGACAACAACAGAAAGGTGTTTGTAACACCAGTGGCATCGCGAACATGCTGCTGTCCCATTAGGGTATAGGAACTTGGTCACCAATGCTGGAACACAACACATTTTTTGGTTGTTATGGCGGCATATTTAGACCTAAAATGGTCGCCATCCAGACGGACTTGAGGCCCTACCACGTAGCTAGGGTGGATTGTTTTGTCGACTTTTACGACAGGCCGACCTCGGCCACAGAGATTATTATCCTTTCTCTGCCCCTGCATGGATAAAAGAAACTAAGAATTTTAAATGTATTGCAGTTGTTAAGCAATGTTATATCTCTTTGGACAGAAAATTCAGTTAAACTAGCATAACTTTGAGACTTATCAAAGTGAACTCTACTCATGTACCATTTGCCAGAATATAAGAATAACCTGTAACAAATTTGATATTGCAAAGGAAACTAATGTTTAAGTAAGGTTTCAAATGGCCACCAGATATCACGATATCATGAAAGAAAGATGCCGGACGAATAAGTAGTATAATTTTACGAGTTTTGCAGTCCACGTGACGTCTTTATTAAAGTGTGCAAGGTGGGGCCCTCAGATTAGGGGGTCCCTCGTAAAAATGGACACACATCGGTTAGATTACCCGACGCTCTGCGATATTTGGGTTGTATTTCTGTATATTTGTATATATTTTGTTACGGCATTTCTATTAGCTGGATTTAAGTTCCAAATAGGAAAATTTGAAACTGGTAGCCGCTTGTCACAATTTTTTAATGCCTATACTTGTGACAGCTATAAATTCTCATCATTGCGTGATTTTAAATGTAAGATACTTGATATATAAAATGTGATAGCCGTAAATGCATTATGCATTACAAAAATTAGGACATGCCTATATAACTCTTTCTATTTAGCTTTCCAAATATTCACAAATTAATATAGTAGTATAATACAATATTTTTATAGTTTTATAAAATCCTTCTTGGAGCAAGATTGTCATTCTATTTAATTTTTTATTGCCGATGAACAGCTGAAAGTCTTGTAGCCCACTTGGGAGTACCACTAGGGCTACTGAAACGTAGGCCACTTATGCCAGAACACGACACAAGGTCATAACGGCGACATATTTAGAAACGAGGGGTAGTTGCTATCCAGTCGGGCTTGGAGTTCTACCACCTAGCTAGAGTTGTTGAGAATTTTACGATAGGCTACCCCCAGCCTGAAGAGGTTAGTATTCTCACTCCGCCGACGGTAGCAGAATGATAAGTTTCTTAAGTAATCGTTACCAAATCGTCATGAGTATATTATTATAAACGAGTCGCCGTAGTGTGAATCCCGTTCGTCTTTCAAATTTCTACCTCAGTCTCGGGGGCTGTAAAAAAGCTACTATCACTGAGTTTTTTAATACTAAAAGCATGTTGAATTTGGTTATTTGTAAAAAAATATTTTATCCAAACAATAGTTTTAAGTTGAACAATCCAGAGCGGGGCGGCATAATAAATGCGGACGGGGCCGCGCGGTGTGTCGAAACATAAAATATATAAAGTTTGACCGTCGCTCGCCCACTTGATGCGACCACCTACGGTATGCTACGGTTATATGCAGGTCTTTATTTTTTATATTATATATTTAGAGATATTTCTAGAGATCTACCACCATTACTTAAACATTATTTGCTACTAAGGCGCTCTAAGAATCACTTAAAAATTAGAATTCGTTGTTTAGTATCATTATAAAATCTATTGTGAATCTGATTCGAACCTGATATTTAAGGGCACTTGTTGCTCCCTTTCTTTTTATTAGTAAGTAAAATAAAATGTCATCTACTGTTTTCAACCGCTGATCGGGAGATATTGTATCTATTGATTTACTAGCAACACTTTTTTATAAGGTAATTTCTGTGATTTATACCCAAAATTGCAAGCTGTTAGTTATTTAGCCAATATTTCAGGTAAAGAAACTGCATAAGACATAGATTGTAGTAACAAACGAAAACTTGGTGACTCGTTGAAATGTGTGCAGCCCATTTTTATAAAAACATGGTTAGTATTGACCATGCTCTGGAGGGTTACCACTTTATATTGTGCAGCACCTGTACCTATGCTGCATCGTCTTAATATGGTCGTGGTCTAATGGTTTTTGATAACCGATCTAGACTAGCCTATCAATTTCTGGTTTCACTTGTCACCTTATTGATACTGAGGCTGGTATTTTTCTTTCAGTAGTACCAATCGCTTTAGTATACTTTGATTGTATACTTTGTATTAGTATACTTTGCTGGATATGTATACTTTGATTCTACTACAGTACGAAGAGACCTGATGTGGATGATATAAACTTGATATCCACGATCGTGATATAAACCAAGTATAAAATTGTTTTCATTGTAGCATTAGTAAGGTCATGTAAACCAATCCTTATGCAAGCAATATTGTATCAAGTAGAAGTGTCCACGTAGAGTCGTGTTTGTATGAAAAATATTCCAATATCCATCCCCCCTCCCGCCTCCAGCCCCGGGATGGGACGAATAAGGTGATCCGAGATCGCCCCCGGACTAAGGTCGATGATATGATTTTGATATGTGAATATTTGTTTTTTCAAACCACATTTACTTGAAAGTTAGGGATATTTCGTTTGGAGTCAAACGATTGCATTGTGTTTATCGTTTTCTTAATCTAATAACAAGAGCAATATGATTTGTAGCTTACATTCTGTGTATGCACAATGAGATGACGTGCCACAGAAATAATGATTACATTCGTTGGTATAATCATGGCAGGGTAGCCCAAAAAAAGATAGATGGAGTGCGTAAAACATGACATGACCAAAAAAAGGATGAATGTTGAGATGACAGCTAATGGATGAGAGTGGAAAAAGAGATCATGACCCCACATAATTTGAGATAAGGGCAGAAAGTAGAAGAAGATCATGTTTTACGACAACTGGCAACTTATTATACTTGGAGAACTAATATCTAGCATCTCTGGAAGGTGAGTCTGAACCAAGAGTGCTGGCTTGACGTCGGAAATGGTGATATGGGAGCCAATAGACTCACTAGCAGGGTTGACAAAAAAATCAAAGAAGAAAAAGTTTGAAAACGGACATCGGGCACAGAAGTAGACGGATTTACAACCGATATTAAAAGTTAAGGATGTTTTTACGTTTTGTTTTAAAAAATCTGAACAAGATGTCATAGGTAGTCGTAAAATGTTGTAAATTGTTTAAGTTAACGTTTATTATGTTCAAAAGGTTATTGAATATATGTATTTTGCATTTACATTGTACTTGATTTTCGAATGCTTACATACCATCTTGTGCATTCCACCCGGGTCAAAGCGATCCGGATAAAATGCCTCGGGTGTAATCGTAAGATCTGCGAGTTGTGACCGGAAATTAAGACAGGGCGAGCCACCCTCCCAACAGTTTCCGGTCGGACATCACCTTACAGGGGATGAATGATCATTATCGTATATCATAATATCACCTAGATACATTTTTGTTTATCAAATGTTTGGATTTAACTCTACGATTTATGTAATAAATAACAGTATAGAACGCATTCCACTGCTACGCTCAAGCTTCTATCTAGCGGGAACTAATAGTAACTATATACAGTGTGACTTTGACAAACCCGTCCAAATTTTTTTTACGCACTAAACATCATTTATGGAACCCATTTTTGCAAAAAAATTATATGTTGAATTTTCACCATAAAATATTTCGTTTAGGATCATTAATTCAATCGTACAGAATAATCATATGGTGCAAACAGCGTCGTTAACCTGTTATTACCTGTCTCTGTCACACCCGCGTAAATGAGTAGTGCGTATTCGCTCGCCCGGTTCAATGCCGCCGTCCTCGGCCTTTTACTAGGTCAGATGGAGAGGTTATTGCACTCTCGCGCCGTACTACGTAAATTGCGAGTTCTTTGAATGACTTTGTGATGCTGATTACCCAACATTTTTGTACTATGTGATACTAAACTAAAATACATGTTTCTCATAACTTTTACTAAAGATTCTTCTGTGTGAATTTGGATGGGTGTGTCAAAGTCACCCTGTATATATCCTTATATATGCTTTTCCCGCCATCTATAAAACGGTGAGTATGCTCAACGGTTTAGAATAGTGCCATTGTTCTCTTTGTACAACCTCGTTGAGTGCCATTAGCTGGGTCTTCATCCTCTGCACGCAAAGGTGATCCAGGACGTTTATTTTATGCGCATTAAGGACGTGGAACGAGCTTCTTGGTGGGGTTTATTTTAGTACGGTATGACTTGGGATATTTGAAAAAGAGAATCATCATATCTTACGAGGACGACATTATATGATCAACACCCCTGGCATCAAAAATATTTATAAGTGGCCGTAACCGCTTAATATTTGGTAAACGGTTACATAAGAATAAAAAAGTGGACTGATGCGTTAAGCACAGAAATCCCATCTGAGTGTATCCGTAATGCTTATATGCACAGAAACTAATAAAAACTGCTCAAAAAGTTACAAGGGGAAAGAACCTGTTACCTATATCTATAGTTTGTGTCTCATGTGTGCTACAATAAAGATACCTCGAGCTTTTTCCTGATGAAACCTTTCTCTCATAATCTGAAGATCAATCATCTAACAGATTAATTTACACTGAGGTTTTAGGTCAAGCAGTAACAGGACTCTTTGTAGCTGACAGATTCCTGCTTCGTATCTGGGCAGCATTTACATTTAACACTCTTGGATCATTGGCAACACAAGTCACTATCAAACGAAGTCGCTATTTTAAATTACAAATATTAAATCCAAAACACCCACAAACGGATCTAAAATATTTTTATCAAATATGGCTTCACCGATGCGGTCAGTTTGAGTCGTATTTCAAACCTGTGTCCATTAAGGCCAGGAAAAACTAACTTCGCCTATAACTGGACAAACATTATTTCATGTTTTCCCAACGCTTTCCGATACATCGTTAGGTTTCATATACATTACGAACTTTATACTAAACAAAAAATACCAGCTGTTACTAGCGAGCAATGGAATTGGAAGTTGTAGTCGTTTTATTAGTATCGTGTAATATTTTTTACATTAATTGTAAAAGTTGTTAATGCATGCCGGAGTTATTAGTTTGTTTGTAGTAAAATTGAGTTTTGTTGTAACGATATTTCACATCTAAATTATTGCCAACCCTTTTTGATTACACGGAGAAATACGAATGGGCGTTGGTTTATAAGATAACTTCGAAATATACACACAGCTGGGTAAACCCAGCAGATGAGCCAATAGACAGTACACCCGCTACGCTTATGGCTGCTTACATACGGCAGTCTCGGTTTTGAGGTTCACTCACAATACTATCCTGCACTATCAGTGTGTGCCATTTATGTTAATCATATAAGGCAAGAAAAGTTACATACATATGTATGTCATCGTAAGAATTATAACCGCCATCTCTCTCCTGCAACCGCATAGCAAAAACTTAATATAATAGAGCCATTGCGAAAGGTTTGTTATATGTAAAACAGTAGATCAGAAAAATTCCATAACATTGGCGTAATATTGACTTATTGTTCAAAGATGACCAATTTTATCAGCCTCGTTGGTTTTAATGAGTGATTGCACTAGCCAATCATCATAAAACAATATTTCAAGCAATTGATGACATGATTAGTGAGGCTACTGATCTTGTCCAGTTGTAGGTTAGAGTTTCAAGAAAGGCTGAATTAGTACCTATCAGATGATTTTATCATAAGAATTTAATATCTAATTTATTTATTTATTTAATTTACATAATGGAAGGATACAGCCGCAAAAAGGAATACAGAAGTTTAGCCCTGATAAAATAATTTCATGCCTCAGTCTTTGGTAAAGCTTGGAAAGCTCATGATTTGCAATTGGGATGAAAGGTATAAAGATGTTCTTTGTATTTTCAATAGAGGTATTATTAACATAAGTTCTGTTACAGAAATCAATTCTTGCGTTATCACCAGCCGACTAATATAACCATTACGGCATACTTTATGAGCGAGTTGATTTTAATTTAATAAAATTAGATAATGTGGCAGATTTCAAGGCATGTAAATCTAGGTTTTTTACGTTGTACTTTCTTTTGGTGTGTTTCGAAAAATATAGTAGTACAAATTTTAGGATGCGAGCACACGCCTGCAGTCTAAAAGCGACATGATGTTAACTGATAACAGTCTCTCAAGTTTCCGTGAAAATTCGTAACTGTATTTGCAGAAGTTTCTCAAATACATAAATCTACAACACGTGTTTTATACCAATGGAGATAAAAATACATTTTTATTCATAAATATTAATATGTGTATGTGATTTTAAATTATATACCACATGGTGGTGAATGATAGGCCATTGTAATAATTTGTGATAAAAGTCACTTTAAAAAGAAACATTTTAAGTGCTTTTATAGATCTTCGGTTAATTATCGGTATTGACTGAGCATTATAAATTATTTTTTATTAAATTGTCATTCCTTTTCCAACAAATAATTGTGACACGGGATGAAATCTTTAGCTATTTTTGTTCTGTTATGTCAAAGAAGTACTTTTTACGTGCGTACATAAATACAAACGTTTCATTTTATTTAAGAACGTTTGTACTTCACTCATTATCGGTGCACTTGTAAATTATGAAAAGAAGGAAACCAGTCAGGTTTTTTATAATCTAATGATTAAGTTGTTACTCACTGACTTTGAAAGAAAATGACAACAATATTTCTGACATGTGTTACGTAGCACAACGACATGACACGTGCGCAGGGGTCGTGGGTTAAATTTTCCTCCCGGGTTTAGATGAATTATGTGAAGTACGTATTTATTTACAAACAAAAGTATACCAGTTGTCTAGTATCCATAACACAAGCACTGTACTACTTCAGGACTAGATGGTGTTGTGTGAATTGTCACAATATATAGGTATATAAAAAGCATTTTGTAAAATAGTTTCCAGTAAGAACATCACTGATGAGGTCTTTAATATACAAGCAAGTATCTAACTTAGTAGAAGTACTTATTGTACACTGTACTAAAACAAATATAAAGTCTATTTTAGATTACAAAACAGTAGCGGTTATGCTCTTTTAGAAATGATATAGTGCAATTGTGGTGCGCGGATGGCAACCGGACACCGGCGATATGAAAGCAACAATAAAAGGTGGTGGACCTGTCTAGTTGATTGATACAGGCGTGCACAAAAGTGCTAGTAATACCACTCATCGATTATATATAATATATATGTTCATATGGAATATTTTTACATATTAAGTTTTATATGAAAAAAAGTTCTAATGTTATTACATATGTAGATATTTCAAGTTTTGTGCAGCTGATAATAAGTAACTGAGTGCTAATTAAGAAACATGTTTTAATTTAATCTATCTATAAAAAAATGGATTAAATTGAAATATTGGTAATATTCAAAATTTGCTAAGCTAATAAAAAAATTTAACACTACAATGCACAACAAAAAGGCGTGACATACAATCAGACACAAAAATAAATATCTTACTAACTAACAAGCATGGACATATTGTGTCGCTTTTAGTGCAAATGGATAATGCAAACTTGGAAGGTAAGGTAGATAGATTCCTAGTACTCGTAAGTCAGAAAGCGTCGCGACCATCCTGAAGTTATCCAATTTGCTATTTGTATTTATATCAGCTCAGTTTTAGTAAATTAAAAGTTCACATATTCATAGTACTCGATGGTAATAATAGATAAAGTGCGAAGCAACTAAACACGTAGAGAATTCAGTGTGTCTTTTTGCGTAGCTGTTGCAAGCCAAGCCAGCGGTGGTTGTATTGTTTCTCAGAGCGCTATTAATCGTCGCAGTTTTCAACTTGTGGGTAAATTGAGTAAAGGTCAAATCAGGTGAATCGACTGATCTTTGCATTTGAGATAATAAATTCTTAATACATTATTATTGATATTCTAATTAACAAAAAATACTTTAACGTTAAATTTTAAGTATAGTGCAGCTATATAAAGTCTGTTATACGTTACGTATATACGTTTTGGTTTTATTGTACTTCTTACATAATTCAGTTACTCAACATCAGTACATCAAACTAAAATGGCGGCACTGGTGTTGTACTAGTCCCTCACAAAGTTCAAGGCGTCGTTAGAGGTAAACGCACCTTTATTGGTCCACAATTGGCTGCATCCGGAGAGGTCTCCGACCCGTGGGGACATTAGCGCTTTGATGTACGCTTCATTGGATGATTCACACTGTCACGTTCAGGATCGTTGTATATAATTTTTAAACAGATTAGAAAGGTGTTAAGTTACATTTTTACTGACTTAACTAACATCATAATTACGTCTTTTTGACTCTATTTTTTGCGTTCACTATAAGCAAATATAATACAAAATTAATTCCCAACGATGGAGAAAATTACAATGGAGGAAAATTATAAGGGGTCACTGAATGAAGCATATTAAGTGAGGCCTTTGGTCTAGGCCTATAAACGTCGATACAATTAAAATGACTCCTGTCGAAAGGAAAAATCCATGAAAATATTTTATTATTGACCTTTTAATATAAAGTAAGTTTATAAAACATTATAACAATGATCAGGCTATACATATTACGAGTGTAGGTCATGGGTAGACCGTTAGCACGGGCATTACCTTGTGCGCGAGTGCAGCCGCTCGATTACTTCAATTGGCAGCAATCAGCGTCAATTTACAACCGACGCCCCGTCCCCCCGGACACGTTTCCTCACCCTCAGTCGCCGTCATCCTGCTTTCACTTCTCATCGGTACACTCGAGTCCAAAAGTGGTATATACGATAATTTTATGCTGTTTTTTATGCGAAGAAGTATAAAATTGTACCCACAACGTTCCACTACCTAACTCAGTCCTCCCCTAAAGAAGGCACGGACAAAATACCCGCCACGATTTCCAAGGCAGATTGGCCGGTTACAAATGCCGGATATATCGGTGTGCAGGTTTCCTCATCTTCAAATGGCATTGATGCTAAAATACCCACATTAGGTGAGAAAAACTGCCTAAACAGTGCATGTTACAGGACAGCAGATAGGCTTACGGCCCACATAGCTATTAACTATTAGCCCACTTAGAATTTAGCAGTTACCGTCGCCTATGAGTCTTTGAAACGCCAGTGGCATCGCGAATACGCTGCTGTCCCACAAGAGTACAGGAACCTGGGTCACTAATGCCGGAACATAACACAAATTTATAATGGCGGCATACTTAAGATCAAAGGTGGTCGCTATCCAGACGGGCTTGGGGCTGTCTACCACGTCGTTACCACGTAGCTAGGGTGGGTTGTTATGTCGGCTTTTACGACAGATGCTGCAGAGGTCAGTATTCTTTCTCCGCCCCTGCGCGGATAGAAATTCAATGTCGAAAAGACAATGAGTTTAGACGGCCACATGTTTATAATTTTTCTTCTCGCTGCTAGCTAGTTGACGACGACATCGCACGCTTAATCATAAACTGACCTAACTCAAAAAACCTATTTTTTGGGAAATCGCAAAAAACGTTTTGTCATTTACTACTTATCCTATATATTAACTTATAACTAAATAGCGGTAACTATTTATACTTAAAACCAAAGGTGGTCGCCATCCAAACAGGCTTGGGGCCCTACCACATAGCTAGGGTGGGTTGTTATGTCGACTTTTACGACAGGCCGCAGAGGTCAGTATTATTTCTCCGCCCCTGCACGGATAAAGATACTTACAATATAGATACGTACAACCTTTCCAATAATATTATATTATATATTCCAAAAAATCTAGCGTAAATAAACCAATCAGTTATCAACTAAATCATACTAATCAAAACATCTGCCAAAAATCTATCCCTAATAAAAAAAAACAAGGATTAGATAGTTAAATGTATGGAAAACATTGTTTATGGTTGCGTACTGTCATAATTCTATACTTACACGCGAAAAATGTGTTAGAAAAACAAACAACACCGGGTGGCGATGTGAGTATTGTTTATTATACTTATGAGGATTATACGATCATGGTCAGAGTATGAATGGATAATAATTTAGTTTAATTCAAAGACTTGTTCGGCAAACCTACCGAAAATAATTTTCTATTGGTGATGAGTACAAGAGAAAAAACCCAAAAGAAGAAAACCCCGTACGCACCTGCGCCACAGTTTCAAGGAACCTGTCTTTCCATCGCAAGCAGTATTGGGATCCTTGGTGTCGACATCACGAATGATGTGCAGTTTAGGGGACAATTGGAGGGTAAAACGAAGCTTGCCTCCAAAAAGCTAGGTTTGCTAAACCGGTCCAAGCAGTACTTCAGTCCAAGGCAACGGCTTGTGCTATACAAAGCACAGGTCAGACCGCATATGGAGTACTGCTCACATTTATGGGCTGGAGCACCCGCCTGTTAGCTCAATCCCCTAGATTCGATCCAACGGCGCACAGTTCGTGTTGTCGACAATCCCATACTCGCAGACGGTCTAGACACGCTTGGACTTCGGAGAGACTTTGCGTCTCTTTGCGTATTCTACCGTCTGTACAACGGGGAGTGTTCTGAGGAGCTATTTAGAATGGTGCCCTCGTCGTCTTTCTACCACCGCACTGCCCGCCATCGGCTGGGTGTTCATCCCCATTTCCTGGAGCCTCTTCTTTCCTGTACGAAACGGTTCTCCAGAACGTTCTTGTTGCGTACTATCAGGATCTGGAATGAGCTTCCGGCTGAGGTTTTCTCAGCGCGGTACGATATGGGGTTCTTCAAAAAAGGCGTTATAAAATTTCTTCGAGGCCGGCAGCGCGTTGGTAATGTCTCTGGTGTTAGGCGACTGGTAAGACGACGGTGACCACCTGCCAGGGTGGGCCGTTTGCCTGTCTGCTGAAATCATAAAAAAGAGACCTTTTTTTTGGTCTCGGGGAAAAACCCTCTCTTGACGGGTTCCCCCAGCCCGGGGGGACCAAGGGAAATGTGGGACTCCGGGAAAGATGTTCAGCCATCCGACTACCTACTAAAAATCCCCGTTGTTCTCCTATCGCCTACGCTCGGCCCTACGGATATGTGGCCTGCCGATCTCGTGGCCCGGGCCTACGCCGGTCCGTCCTTTGTGTCAAGGCGGGCCTCTTCTAAAGTGTTGGCGCCAGGGGGTCAGGGCTTCGTCCCCCCGGCGCTCTCCTGTATTGTAGGAGTTGAGGGGGCCGCGGAACAGCACGCGGTCCTCACCCTCGCGGCAATAGTGCGGGCGGCGGATCCTCGCCCGAGGGGCCGCCCGCGGCCTTCTACGGCGGCGTCGTTAGTTGCCCTCCGACGCCGACGACGTGGCCTGCGTTGGCGGGAGGGGAGTGTGGTGGTTGATTCCCGCTGCTGCTCCACTGACTCCTTTGCGGACATGACTGTCTCGCAAAAGGAGGTGACGGCCGTCCATGAGTACAAGAGACCTAAATAATAACAAAATACCTACATCTCTTCTTCTAAAAATTCTCGGTTATATATGATATTTAAATTTTTTTTATTGCTGTAGGACAGCAGATAGGCTGACGGCCCGCATAGAATTTAGCAGTTACCATCACCTATGGGTGTTTGCAACGCCAGTGGCATCGCGAACACGCTACTGTACCATAAAGATACAGAAAATTAGGTCACTAATGCCGGAACACAACACAAGGTTATTATGGCGGCATACTTAAGACCAAAGGTAGTCGTCATCCAGACGGGCTTGAGGCCCTACCACGTAGCTAGGGTGGGTTGTTTTGTCGCCTTTTACGACAGGCCGACCCCGGCCGCAGAGGTTAGTATTCTTTCTCCACTCCTGCACGGATAAATAATAGCTACATGTCTTCTTCTAAAAGTTTCTCAGTTATATATGATATTTTAAAATTGTCTTACTTCTCTACATGCAGGGGCGGAGAAAGATTACTAACCCTTCATCCTCGCTGGGTGGTCGTCTGGATGACAACCCCCTGGTCTCTGAATATTCTGGCATAAGGGTCACTTATGCCGGAACCACGTTTCAGTTACTCAAGGTGGATGGCAACGTGTTAACGATGTCCCTGATGGGTGACAAACTCCACAAGTGACGGGTAACTGCTCACATTAAGTGCCATTAGCCTGTTTGCTTTTCCACGGCCTTAAAAATAATCCACTTTGTAGTCAAACGTTGTTCGGAATTAGCCATAGGCACTAACATAACACTACGGCACCCTTTTTTTAACTTGTCTTGACTTAGTGGCACAGGAATTTCGGTGCTACTACCATTTACGTAGCTTTTATAGTTTCAATTCAAGGACCTGAGAATACCTGAGTGATTGTTCACATTAAGAATCCTGGATTTCAGCAATGCTTCCATCAATCAAGTAATTTATTTTACCAAGTTCTGTATCTATTTGATTTTAACTTTAACAACATAATTTTAAGATCAATTTTAGTTTGTGATGGCTTATTACAATGTTTAGGGATAAATACTGATATTAAATCGTTCCCATTGTGGTGAAGGTATGTTTCGCACCGCGGCGGCTCAGCCATACCCGTGTGGAAATCATGGATTAGAAAATAATCAGATGTGATAGGAATGCGATGTAAAGTTTTATACCTAAAAATAATAACCTCGTAGAGGCAAGTTAGCCTTTACGCGCTTCATAACATAAATTGTGGTCAACCACGAATCCTGTAGCTTTAAAAAATAGATTAGTTCTGTTATCTAAAAGAGACGTTGATTTTTTTATATTTAATGATTAATAAGACGATAACGACAGGTACGGAGGGCAAAAGATTTGTGGAGTAAAGTTAGGATTATCTGACAGCGGTTGATGTAAAAACCTTTAAACTTGAATATGTTTGAACAAAGTAAATCAGTGTTGTCAGTGTATTATGCAAGAAGAAGAATGTCATTTTACATGGAAGATGTTATAAATGAGAGTGTAAAAGTAGGGGTATACCAAAAAAAAGATAGATGGATTGTGTATAAGATGATATAGCAAATAAAGATTTTAATATTGAGATGACGACTAACAGCCGAGAGTGAAAGAAGAGGGGATAGGGGCAGGAAGAAGAAACTAAATCAGTATTATCCGCAGCAAAATATCTTCTTCAGATTTTTTGATAAATATACTTTGGCGTTGTAGTCTCAAATCATTATTCACATGAAATTGTGCACAATTTTCAACTAATTGAAGAAAATCTTGAATTTTAAGCGAAAATTGAAATGTGTTTATTGCATACAAAATCTCCAAAATGGATAGACAATAATCTTAAAATATTTATTTCATCATCTCAGCCGGAAGATGCCCACTGCTGGACAAAGGCCTCCCCCAAAGATCTCCACGACGATTGGTCTTAAATATTTATTTAGTTCAAACTTAAAAGTAAGTGTAATATAATAATTGATTAATCATTATAAATTAAAAAAAAGGTTATAAAAACGACGATAAGTGAATTAAAATCTATTATTCCAATGGGCATCAAAGTAAAAATATCTTTGTTAAATTTATCTTTGGCACCTATTTGCCCAACAAAGGCAGAGGGATTGTTTCGACCACCGGCTCGCATTGTCTACCCCCCCCCCCCCCCAACCATTGTTATTCTGACAGCCACCCTCGTGATAGTTGTGGACTTTGACGCGCCCTCTACCGTTGCTTGAGGTTTGATTGTTAGAGAAATACCTTTGCAGACGCTGTAGACTGTTTGGATTTATAAATGTTTGCAAAGATTTATTCATGAAAGCGTAGTTAAGTACAATAAAGCTGGCTTTTATAATAGGGCTATGTTTTTAAAGTCTGGAGTTTTTTTTTCCATAATATCTCTTGTCAAGCTGTTGTTTTGCGATTATAGTATTAAATTCAACAGTCGTCAAGCTAAAGAGATTATAACTCTTTTTTATATTTTATAGTTATTTATCTACAGTAAAGGGTACCGTATACTTTCCTTTCAGGACTGGAGTATTAAACGACAGTGACTTCTGTAAAGATTTAATCCATTGCAGCTTCTTCTTAGAAACGACCTAGTAAAGAAAAGGCTTGTAGGAAAATTTCCCTGTGAAGTGGATACGGGCTCCAAAGTGAAAGTTTGGGACGCAACCGGGTTTTACTACTTGAACGATGATGAACTAATCCATTTCTGGACTTATACAGCTCTCGGGTACCTATAGTGATGGGGTAATCCTATTATAAATTATCCTATATAAATATCCTATTATAAATCCTAATATATCGCACGCTTAATCATAAACTGACCTAACTCAAAAAACCTGTTTTTTGGGAAATCGCAAAAAATGTTTTGTCATTTATGACTTATCCCATATATTGACTTATAACTAAATAGCGGTAACTCAGTGTGGGAAATAGATATCGAAATAAATCTTAGTTTGGCCGATAGAGGGCGTCGTTACAATGCTGCCCGTTATATTATCTCACTTTAGACCTAAATAGTAATCGGTCAGTTTATGATTAAGCGTGCGATATATGTCCTATTATAAATCCTATTATATAAATTACGCTAAGATTCAAAACTCTTCAAGATTCTGGTGTATCTGGTGTATTTGTACACCAAGATCTTGAAAAGTCATGCCAGCCAACTGGGTTACCTCATAAAAGTCACCTTACTCTGTCATCCTACACACAATTACTTAGTCATTTTATTATCCAAATAAACCAAACAGCCCTAAACCCGTATTTAATGCCGAACTATGAAATTGTTCGTTACATTCCATAAATTTTAATTTTATGACCAATCAAACGAACACACACCTGGTCTGCTCATCAACATGTTTCTCAGAAGTCCAAATTAGCAGCCGCTGCGGAGCTTACTGTGATGAATGCAAAGCCACACTTCAGGTGACAGATTTAGACATTTGTTTAATGGGTGTTGAGATGTAAGAAAACCAAATTAGAATATTTATGATGTACGATATTATGCGTGAGCGGAGGACGTGATCGAGTAGACCTTTAAGGATCTTATGTCTTAGTTGACTTAAAATTTTCCTAATGCCCATGAAGGACTAACATTAAGATGGCTTGGGCAATATTATGGCCCAGGGCAACTCTCGACGCGTAATGGTGTCTCCACCAATGTACGTGTAAATAGTCTAGGGCCATATGTACACACGGGATAGAAATACGGATGAAAGCAACGCGACTTCTTAATGTGGGTAAGTTATTATTAACGAAAAGATCTGGCAATTCTGAGAATAAAAATTTTGACAATTATCACGTGGTTATTAAAGACACGCACTTAAAAGTACGGTTCAAAGCCCTGATTGCGTTCCCTTCCCAGCAAGGTACTCCCCTGACGTCACAGTCACTGCAGGAGGCCAGACGAAGGCAGGAGTTACACCAAAGAGCTGGACGTTGGTGCGTAAGTCGTTTGATGGGAAGAAATGTCTCGTTGAGAGTCGAACGACGAGAATTCCCAATTAAATTATTCCAACGGGGACCCTGTGCCCCAAACTTAGAACCTGGAATTTATATCCAGCGTCTTAGGTACTGTAAACCCCGCCATAATGTTGCGCAACTCTACAATGGCGCAAGCCAGGTTTGAAGACCCGAGTTGGTGAGGTGGCCGTGAGGGCAGACGAAGTTACAGAATATTTTAACAACCTAAAGAAAACGTTATTAAAGGATAATTACAATATAAAATGAAAATTGTGAATACAAAGAGATTGCAACGGCCATCTGTAATGCCGTACCAAGAATATATAATTATAAAATAAATATACTAATATATCGGCTTCAGAACTTACACAAAATGTGGGTTCCAAAAGTATATTTAATAAGATTGATTTAGAGCCTTGGTTCCCAAAGTGGTCCAAGTGGATCCCCAGGGGTTCACGGGAGACTCGACGGGGTCTACATTGGCGTGACAAAAAAATGGAGATTCACAATTCGTAAGCGGGGGTCCGCGAAAATTTATTTGATTTCGATAGTGAAGAAATAAAATGTTGGCTTGACTTCTATTCATTTTTATTTTTACCACTCTGAATGGAGAGTTTTTTAAATGAAATAAATGCGAATTGGCCAGTTCCTTGTGCTTTGAGTAGATGTCAAAAAAGTAAAGTTGGATGGAATCACTTTTTTTATTGGCCAACTTTAATTTTTTAACATCCACTGGGTGTTGAGATGTAAGAAATCAGCACAATCAATCAATTAATTATAATTAACCAATAAATTCTCACTCTTTTTTCGAAAACTTCGTGGTTGAATCTCAGCAGCAACGCAAATTTCGATAGTAAGATCTAATCTTCACATTTTTTGACAAGTTTTGGGAATATGGTAGAAATGTTGCTGCAGGGGTCCACCGGAACCAGCAAAATTTTGAAAGTGGTCTATGAGAAAAATGTCTGGAAACCTATGCTTTAGAGCGTCAAAAACGGATGATCAAGATGTATAATATCGTTATTAACGAATTAATAAAAGAATGAGTATTTGACGTGCTCCCGAATATTGCAATGGCACTGGCTGCGAGTGCAAGGCCGAAATATGGCCGACTTACGTCACGCGCAGTTCCGCCAATCAGCGTAACGCTCGATTGTCGCGGGAAATTCAATTTGAAATAATATTACGTTATACAATACTGAATTTTTTAAATAATACATACACGAAACCACAATAAATATGTATGTATGTTAGTCTCTAAACCAAGCAAATTACCTAGTCAGGTCATAAATTCTGTCACATGTTTAATGTAAAATAGTTGTAACAAGTTTATTCATTATGTAACCATTCATATACCAAAATAAACTTAACAAAACATAGATTCTTATGACATTAAAGTTTATTCAAAATGACCTCCGTGATTTTTGAATACAGGCCTTCAATCTGCGCGGCCAGTCGTCTATCGCAGCACGAACGAGGTCCATGTCAATATCGGCGGCTGCCTTAATCAAGGATGTCTTGAATGACTCCAAATTGGGATGAGGCTTTGAGCACGCCTTTTCCTCCAAGTGTTGCCATATCTTGTAATCTAACGGATTCAAATCTGGACTGGAGGAGGGCCAGTCTTCGTGCCGGATGAAGTCGATTTCACGCGCCGCCAGCCAGTCTTGTGTGCTCTTCGCTCTATGAGCTGGCGCCGAATCTTGTTGGAATACCCAGTGCCTGTTATTGAACATGGTATGAGAAACAGGTTCCACAAGGTTCGTCAGGACTGTATTTTGATACACAACAGCATTCGTTTTTACACCTTTCTCACAAAAATGTACCTCTGTTAAGCCCCAATAAGAAACTCCCAACCATACCATGAGCGAGGATGGAAAATGACCTCGTTGGACACGCGGAATACGGTTGCTCGCTTCTTCACTACTGTGTGCGTACACCTTATCATTTTGTTTGTTGTAGCTCTCTTCTACGGTAAACATTTTTTCATCCGAAAAAAGAATTTCCCGATATTTTTTTCCCGCGTACCGCTTCAACAAAGCGCGGCATGTCTTCAGTCTCAGGTCCATTAGACGAGCATTCAAACGATGTCCTGTTTTTCTTCGATATGCCCGAAGCCCTAAGTCTTCATTTAACACCCTTTTCACCGTGGTTCTGCTTAACCCCATCTGAAGGGCCAACGGTTTCTGCTTACGTTTGGGATTTCTTTGAATTCGTGCCTTCACAGCTTTTATCACTGCTGGAGTCCTAACAGACCGAGGGCGACCACTTCTTGACCTGTCATCTACACTAGAGTCTTCATTGTATCGTTTGATGGTACGATAAACGAATCTTTTGGTTATATTCAAATTTTTCAGTATGTTAAAAATTTGAATTGGCGCGTAACCGCAACGATGCAACGCAATAACTGCAACACGGTCTTCTTTAAGCGTCCACTCCATATTTAAAAATGAGTAAAATTCTAAAAGTTATACATTTTTATTTTCATGAACAATTCGAAATTCGAATTCAATAAACTTTTTTGTGGCCAGCATTCTAAAAGAAAAGTTTTTACTGTGTGACAATACTTATGACCTGACTAGGTATATATTATATTATATTAAAAATATTAAAGTAAAGATTTGATCCGTTTGATGCTGATGCCAGAAAATAATAAAAATAATGGAGTAATATGACGAATGGAATTCTTTTTTCGACAGTAAGCAACTAGCAAAGAAAATTCTTTCTGATTTTAAAACTCAGATGCAATCGGCGTAGTTAAATCGCTTTTAAACCATCTACTTTCTTTTGAATAAAGAAGAAATATTTCTGAAAAAGTGACGCAAAAAAGTGTGCCGCAAGGTCATGTGATAAGTATCAAAAACTTGGACACCAGGCTCTAAATTGTTCATCAGAAGCGATTGTGAGGTAACTGTCAGAAAATTAGGTGATAATTAAGTGAACATTATTAAATTCTAAAACTCAATGCATACAACGCTCTTTGTAATTTATTTCCATTAATGAAATTTTTAAGGCATCATCGAAAATCATATCTTCTTTGTGAACATATCTTATAAATCTTAAGCTAGCAATTATTCATGTTTTTGTTAAATAAATCAGTTGGCGATAAATATAGCGTTTTGTTGACGCCGGGCGACTGTTGCGCGACATTGTAGCGACTGTTCGGCGCAAATAGCCGCCAGTGATTTATGTTGAGGCCAGGTTAATTGGTCTGCCCGGGGTATGAATCTAGAACGTTTAGGTGCATTCAAACGGCGCTTAGGAAATAATTAGATTTAATAGTTCTCGTACGTGTTTCGGCTGGATTGTTACTTGTGACATTTTGCTAAATGCTTTTGGCAAGTCGTGTTTCTTGCTGATTAACTCCTATTTCCTATATTCATTCATTGAGAATATATTCATTAGTCGAATTGTTTAATTTATAGCTACTACTTCATTTGACTGATTTATCTGATATCTATATAAAATTAAATTAAATTTTAACGCCCTATCTATAGATTAAAAATACTCGTATGTATGTAATACCGACATTTAGTCAATGTAAGAAGCAGAGCGCTTGTATGTTGAGAACTGATATACTACATATAAACTTTTCTCTTGAAAATAAATATGGATCATACAAAAATATTCAGACTCAGGACTAAATCGAATCTATCCCCAGGTGTTTCGGTGTGCGAAAGCCATTTCTCTAATAATATCTCGAATGGTGTCTTGTGTAGTTGGTTCAAAGCTTACATAGCATATACTATTGTAGTGTTAAGCAGTTTGAAAATACATTACTGCTTTAGATTTATAAACCAAAAATGATTACAAATTGCAATAAAAATTACAATGTTACTCTTCTTCTTCTTCCTCCTGCCCTTATCCCACATTGTATGGGGTCGGCACAACATATTACATGTTGTAATAGTTGTGGCTTAGTCCTTACAACCGGCTGCTTGCCTCACGTTAACCCCTTTTTGGGGTTACAATGTTACTCTATCTTAAAATATCATTCGACATTGTAGCTACAAAGATAGGACGAAGCCGCCTTAAAAATACTAGTCATCCATCTTAAATTATTCCTTTTACTAGCACACACGCGGTAAACATCAATATTGTTTTGTCTATGACTTCACAAGTGTGACAAAACGGTGCTGAAATGATGTAAAAGGCAGTAGTACCGTTTAGCACAATAAACAGGCAGTATTATATTCCAGTCTCTGGTATGTAGATGAATTTAGTGAAGATTATTACCGGGTTTTATTTATTTTAATAGTTATTAGGTAAAATCTATAAAAAGAACAAACCCATGCCCTTCGCAAGGCGATCGACTTATATCACGTTTCGTTCTATCTGGATCATTTAGCGTGGTCACGTTAGTAAATTTTTGGCGAACAAAATATGAAATGAAAAGAGAAATATTCATGTTATTTGACATATTGACATCAAAAATCCACGTATGAACACATGTGAACAACAGGCTACAATGTAAAGGCGGGTCTGTCATCGGCTCGCATCGTCGACGGGCGGTCAACAGATATTTGTAAATTTGACGTGACTGATGTCTCTATTTGTAAGAGAGAATTTTGTTTAAACATATTGAGATATTTTAAATATATGGGACAAGTATCTATAGTAAATAAATAACATTGTAGATCTCTAAACAGGGCTTCTATTATAGGTAGTATTAATGCAAAATCTGTAGACCCAAATCACAAAACAAATAGATTTTCAAATTTTCCCTGCCAAAAATCTAATCATATACAAGCAAATCTACTTCAATTAATCGCAATTATTAAATGCTATAAACTCTGAAAACAAAGTGCTAGATAATGTAGTTGGAAAAGTGTAATTATATTTCTTTGAAAAGCTTCTGGCCCCGTACTCCCACTTACCCATGTGGGACTCCGGGAAAGACGACCGACATCCGACTACTTAATACAAAACCCGTTGTCCTTTTATCGTCTACTGCATGAACCTATAGATAAACTTGGCTCGTCAATCGTTAACGTTAACGGTTTCAGAGCAATTGTGTAGAGCACAGATCTTTCGCTTCAAGTATTGTAGATACGAGGCATGCCTTTTAAGTTTTTTCGTTTGAAGAAAAAACACAACTAGAACCTTATAGTACTTTTTGTTGTTTTTCAAAGTATTCACCACGTAGCTTAATACACTTTTCCATTCGCTCAAACCAATTATTATAACATTTATTCCACTCTAAAGTGGGGGTGTTCAAAATGGCTGACTTGAAAGCGTCGACTGCTTCTTCACCGGACTGGAACCTTTGACCACGAAGACTTTTCTTAATTTTAAGAAATGTAAAGAAATCATTAGGGCTTACGTCAGGACTGTATGGAGGATGGTCAAGAATTTCTACTTTTTCCTGCTTCAAATACTTAATCGTTTGACGAGCGCTGTGTGAGCTTGCGTTGTCGTGGTGCAGGATGATGCGTCGCTTTATCTATATCTTTATACCACTCTGCGTTAACTGTTCTACGATCTTCAAGTGCAATAGTCGCAACATGACTGGTTTTTCCAACGAACGTGGCCACCATCTTCTTTGAAGTGCTTCGAGAACGAACAACTATCGTCGGCTTTGGCTGGTCTTGAAAGACCCAGATTGTAGATTGTTGTTTGGAATCAGGATCGTAGGCATAGATCCAAGATTTGTCACCACTGATGATGTCGTATACGTAATTTGACTCTCCTTGGTTGAACCTTTGCAGAGTTTGCTTCACCATCTGACGCGGGCCGCCTTGTGATCGTCGGAAAGCAGATGCGGTATAAAACGGCAAACTAGCTTTCTCACACCAAGCGCTTCATGCACGATCTTCTGAATGGTTGTCCCTGAGATGCCTATTAGAGCCTCTGTCTCTCGATACTTCACATGACGATCTTCGAGAATTAGTTGTCTCACAGCAATGATGTTATCTTCAGTGAAGGCGGATTTTGGGCGTCCCTCGCGAGATTTGTCACTAACACTAGTATGTCCACGCTGGAATTCTAAATACAGTTCGACAGTCCGCAGACATGGGGCTTCATCACTGAACACAGATGTTAGCTCTTTAAAACACTGAAGCCGTGTCAGGCCTCTCTAAAGTTGTAGAAAATTGTTGCACGAACAGTTTCCTTAGAAAGATTAATTTTCATATGTAACCTAACAGATTCCAATCGACGCTGTAATTAAACAATAGCATTAATCCTAATACTTTCAACTGTTTTGAGATTCAAAATTTAAACACATTCGAATATAGAACAGTTCCAAATTCAAAATTGCCGGGAAATATGGAAACGGCAGAACTTAAAAGGCATGCCTAGTATTCATAATTTTATTTTTAGTATTGTTGCCGAAATTGATTTTGTTTTTATCGGTATAAATTGTTTCTCTACGGTCTTTTGTATCTGATAACAAGATCATTTGCCGAATATTATCCTTATAGACATCAATTTAGCACTTCTAGGGTACAAGTCAAAATAAGCGTACTGTAGCTCGAATATTTTGTTACCATTAACGAAAGAGTTAAGTTTTGTATAAAAACTTAATCAGCGCTCGGTGAACGTTTACCAAACAAATTCGGTGGCATGAACACTCGACGCGTGACTATCATATAGTTATTGAATAGTTTAGCTACACGAACGTATTGAAATCGGCAGCAAGAATATATTTTTGACGTTAGCTATTGTATAGTTTACTCGACATGATTAAGGAAATAAAATTGTTTATTTAGGATAGGCAACATTTTCTATACAACAATAAATATATTTATAGTACATATATAATATAGTATAACTATCTTTATAGTACACTACAGTAAGTAAGTAGTACACTTAGGCTCACTTGTACGCATAGTCGGGTTAAATAAATAAGTGTAGAGTTTGTAAACTCTGGGTTAGTTAATTAAAATCTTAACTTTCATTGTGCAAGGCACCACTAAAAAATATCACCGGGTTAACTAACCTGACATTTCTTTTTTTAGCTGGGAACATTACAATGTCTATGCTTTCCTATTGTAACCCAACCAAAGATGAAAAACGAAACTTATATGTCTATCTCTTTTACACTACATCATACTGTATATAGGCTTCCTTTTTTATCCCACAATGTATGACTTTTGAAGATTTTTGTTTTAACCGTATTGTATCGTGTCATTTATTCAGTTTTGTGAGTTTGTGGCTTGTAAGTGATAAAATAAACGAGTTTTTACAGAATAATGGATAACACACTACAAAATAGTATAGATAGGTACACAATATACAGCGCAACTTAACTTCAATTTATTTTGACAATTGACATTACAGTTCACTAACCCTGTGTTAACGATTTAACCTGTCCACATCGGTGGGTTAAGATATTTAAAAGTTTAACCATAGGGTTACTCCTAACTCTTGATGGCGCAAGATAAATTATTTATTTAACCCTGTGTTAGCAGTTAACACCGAGTTAAACTTATGGTAATTACTAAAACTTGATGATTATGATCAATTGGTGTCATCAGTAGATATAAATTCATAAATACAAATGGAACAAACCAGCAATTTCCAAGTACGTTATAAATAGACACCCTCGTTTTAATCAAGGTATCCGGGGCTGGGGAGGCGCTCGAGTAATTAAGCTACAGGTTGACAGATGACAAATCGGCCGTGGCCAGTGTTCCGGTCGGACTAGTTGGATTTGCGTTTTGATACCATTTACTTATAACATTATATAATATATAAATTATATATTACACACATTACATTACACACTACATTAATCAAAAAGTTCCAGGACTGACATGTAGATGGCGCCACATATGCAAAATCTATTATAGCATTCGATAGCGCCATCCTAGGTAAGTGTCACAATTTCGTGACAATTGGACCACTTGCACTCAAGTTGTTTGTGTCAAGCAACTTTGGTGTTTTTGTCAAAAAATGGATAAGAAAGAATTTCGCGTGTTGACCAAGTATTGTTTTTTGATCGGACAAAATGCGAAAGGCGGTATGATAAAGTTTAACTTAAAGTGGGTGCCGTGTTTATTAACACCGGATCAAAAACAACAACAAATCGACGATTCAGCAACCTGTTTGAAGTTTTTAAACCTTAACAAAGCAGATTTTTTGCGTTGGTATGGACCATGGATGAAACCTAGACCTACACTATTATACTCCAAAGTCAAAGCGCTCGTTAACTGAGTGGGTTGAGGCAGATGAAAGCATTTCAAAGCGATCAAAGACATAACAATCAGCTGGCAAAGTTTTGTTAAAATTCTGGGAGGCGCATGGTATTTTGTTTATCAACTATCTTGAGAAAGGAAATAGGATTAATTCTGAATTCTATACAGCGTTATTGGACCGATTGAGCGAAGAAATGAAGAACAAACGTCCTACATGGCAAAGAAAAAACCGGTGTTCCACCAAGACATTGCACCATGTCACAAATCTACGTTGGTCAAATTGCATGAATTGCACTTCAAATTGCTGCCCCACCCCTCGTATTCGCCAGATTTGACCCCCAGCGACTACTGGCTGTTCGCAGACCTGAAAAGGATGCTCCGGGGAAAAAGGCTTAGCAAGGAAGTCATTGCCGAAACTGAGGCCTAGGCCACTGCAGAGGCCACTGCAAGGTGTTATTTACAAGGACATTGAAGACTGGATAACGTAGAAGAAAAAGAAGAAAGCTGATCCCGAACTTGAAAAAAGAAGCTTACACTTCTGCTAGATCTTAAGTCTGGATATCCTTATTTGCTTTCACTTAAAGTCTTTAAAATATGTCCAACACAATGGAAAAGAAAATAAAGTCTGAGAGTCTGTTATTTAAGATGAAAGAGGTATAGGTACAAATTATTAAATATATGTATACAAATATATGTTTATACAGTAAAAACCGTTTATAGCACATCGTTTAGAACACCGGTTATATTGACCAAACTAAACTGACTAACTTTGCGTCATTGCACTAGACGAACAGCGGGATTTTTAGTGGGTAGCCTCACGGAGTCCCACATAACCCTCGACTCCCGGTCGGAGCACTCTAAAAACGGAGTATTCCCCGACATAAAAAGCCTTAAACGTGATTACTACACCGTTTAACGTAATCTCCGGATAACGCAGGACGTGTTTAACCATACTTCTAGAGCATTTCTATATTACAAAGCATTTTAAATTTTATAATGCTCCTTAACGTATTATTGTATTGAACTTTAATGGCGTCCAGATTGCTTTGATTTTTAATTAGTACAAATACGTGTTATCACTTAACTTCTTCGTCATCATCTTAACATTTACACCTTTTTATTGGCATATTTTTTGTTTGGAGCCCTACCATGTAGCTTGGGTTGTTTTGTCGCCTTTTACAACAGAGGTTATAGAGGTTAATAGTCTACTCCGCCCCTGTACGGGGAATATTTTTGTATCTATTCTTTGGTCTACTCCTCCTTTTGTATCCATTCACTCTCTTTTCTACTGTTTTTCTTATTACATGACATTCTTCTCTTCAGATTATATGTTATCACTAAACGATTTGTTAATAAATGCTCATCATATTCTTCATTTAATCTGGTGGTAAATGTTCCACCTATCACTAGTATTTATTTATGTTTTTATGCTTTTTGTTATTTATATAGCAGCCATAATTTCGTTTGTCAAACGATTTGTCAAATTGACAGAGTGCTTCCTAGTCGACGCACAGTGCATTTGTGACGTACGCCATATAGGGTTGGCACGCTTTATATAAATTGTATTATTATAATGGGAAAATTTAGTATAATTTTTTTAATACTTAACCAGGATATGCAGATGTAGCTAATTTTATAAATCTATTTAGCAGAATAAATTATGTAAAAAATAAAATTAATTATGTAAGATTAATCGTCATAAATACAGTTTGAGGGGAAAAAGATTGCTTCCGCGTTTAATGACAAGTTTAAGGAAGAATTAAGTATTGAAATGTCATCCAAAAGTGGGGCCATCCCTGAATAATTGCGCCACTAACCGTCATCATTTGATTTACCGCCACGCGCCTGTTCGAAGGCATAAATCAATTTCATACCTTTTCATTAAAAAAATATATTACTATTCACATATTTTATTATTTGATCTTCTAAAATATATGATGCGTGCGCATAATATGTGTGACGTTTTATTTAGCGCTGTTAATCAGAAATTAAACGGATTGTAATGCTGACACAAGTAGGATCTGCATGTCACAGAAATTAAATACGTAAGTGTTTGTACATAAGTAAAGTTACTCGTCAGGACCGCCCAAGAAACTCTTGCATGTAGCAAGAAATAGTTACTGTTAGTTTTTACCGAAAATAGCTACGGACCAATCTGGGCTTGCGACCGCCACCAGCTCCGCTTACCAGAGATCGAAGTGATTTTTACCTTTTACAAAGAGAAGCGAGCATCACGGCGAGGCAATGGTCCCCAAAACTGCTAAGTGGCAGTTTAACATAGATTAAACAATAAATTAAACATGGATTAAACAATTATAATAGAAGTTAAGCGGATAAGGATATTAAAAGCAATTTTTATTTGCAAACCGTATATTTATGTAGAATAATTCCTAGGTTCCCATACCTTATGGGACAGCAGCATGTTCGCGGTGGTTACATCCATAGGCGACGGTGTCTGTTTATTGTAAAGTGGGCCGTCATTCTACTGTTACTCAGGAATAAAAAAAAGAGTAATTTGGAATATATAAACATAGAAATATTTTACAATGAGGACAATGACGTGTTTCGTACGTCAGATGACAATAATTGAGGCGATGGCGACATATTTATTATAACATCTTACGATAAACTATCAGGCGACTTGTATTAAGACTTTGCAGTCATTAACATCTTGAAATATATATCTTTAAGACGATAAAATCTCTTACATCATAATTTGAGGTAAAAGTGGATTGGATAGAAAATATACAAATTACTATCCCAACTAATATTATAAATGTATAAAAAACCGCTGAACCAATTTTGATGAATTTAGGTATAGTCACAGATTGGACCTTGGAGAAGGACACAGGCAAATTTTTTTAAAATTCATATGGCAGTACATTTCCGGGTCAACTAGTACGAATATAACAACTGGGCGCTTTTTCATTCATCTTTGACATTTCCTTTCTGCTGAGAAGCACAACTAAATATATGATGTGATTATGTCTGAGAATAATGTGTGATGTACGATATGAGGGTTCGTGAAGTAACAGATGAAGAATACTAGGATATAATGAAATGGAAGAAAAATACTTATTGTGTTGATTCCAAATGATTGAGCCAAGGTCAAGCTAATAATGAGTCTTGTGAAAATAAATACTACGGCCATACTTTGGGCATTCCATGACCACCACTTTGAATTTGGGTTTAAATGTAAATCGATCCATTTATAGCTATAGATGAAAACATTAGCCAGGAAAAACAAGTTACGCTTCTTCTCATTTCGTTACCAAAGTTTGTGTGCCTGTGTCCTGTTTAACTATCTATGGAGGAGAAGAAGTAACAAAACATTTACTATATGACTGAAATATCAACAAAGTTTATATCTCAAGGTATACCATTACAATGATATTAACTAACTACCTACTCATGGTAGGTGATCAGCGACCGGAAGCGGAAATTCACCGCGATACCAACGTTACCGACCCTCTCACTTCCTGTTAAGTACGACTTAAGTTTTGCGCTTAGCTATTACTGTTCTCTGGACTAACGATAAAGTTCACTTGATGGTCTAATTTGGATACTAAGCAGTGTCTTATTCTTAATCCGTGAATATCCGTCAAAAACAAACAATAAATTTGTGAGGGCTATTTGTCAAATATAGTGCCTAAAATATTATTGTTAAAAATAAACAATGGTCACCAATTCATACTGGTGTAGGAATATTAATAAAATATTATATTCCCTAAAGGAGGCTTATGTCAAGCGACACATCGAGCTAAGAGACAATTTATATATCATAAGATAATGAAAGAGGAACTAGCTCGGAATAAAAAGCTATTAATAATAATAATATTGCCAACTATCCTACTAGTAGGCAAGAATAACTGAATTAAATTCATTTTATACATTATACAGCATATTATTTGACATTTTTACATATTTTTTTAAGAGTATAATTTATTGAATAGTCATTTCTCGGTTAATCATCAATTAAATAAATTAGTCTTCGTCGGAACGCTCATGTCCTTTCACTTTTGTTTAACATACTATTCAATCCACAAGTCTCGTCTCTTCTTAAAGAAAGGTTTCAATACCTCCATACCGGCAATTTAAGGTATCTTAGGTTTTCGGAAAACCAGCTATTAAAAATACCTCTTCACTCGTCTGATTTCCCAGGAAAGTCTTTTACTGTTAAGGCCACTGGAATTCCTTGTCTGCTTTTAAATCCTTGCCGATATTCTATAAACTAGTAAGGGAACATTATATGAAAAACTATTCGTAAGCATTTATTTTATCTTCCTTTTACCCTTTCTGTATTTCTTTATTAAAAAATTAACATACATACATATAATCACGCCTCTTTCCAGTAGGGGTAGGCAGAGACCACTTCTTTCCACTTGCTACGATCCTTACATACTTGTTTCGCTTCGTCCACTTTCATTATTCCCTTCATACATGCCCTTCGGTTTAGGGTACTCTTGACCTGGCCTTTTTTCAAGTATAAAAATTAACTGGCTTTTTAAATTACTTTTATGCTATATGTTATCTTATTATATACTATACTAGCTCTGCCCGCGACCCCGTCCGCGTGGAATAGTGACTTTGGGCAGCATTTTTTGGATATGTGAGGTCAACATAAATTAGGAATAAACCTACAAAATCCAGCCTAAGCTGAACCCTATTTCATATGATTGATAATATAAATCAGAGGTCAACTTAAATTGGATTATAAAATTTCCTAAACTTATCATTTTTAACAAAAACTATTTTTTTTCTAAAATAAAATAGCCTAAGTTACTCCTTGTTACATCAGCTATCTGCTAGTGGGCGCCCCTCTGTCCGAGGAGTGCACGGGTGTGCGTACCCGAGGTGCCCAAGCATCCGTCGCCTCACTCCCCTCTCCGTCCGAGGCGACAGAGTTCTACCTTTCTTACCGTCTACCTCCTACATCCTTTCCAACTTCGCTCTCTGTTCGTGGCGTGGTCCCCGGTCGGATGGTTGCGAATATTGATTGGGGTCCCGGGTTCTGCCCCGGGCCCTGATTTTGTAGTCGAAACTATGCCTATTTCGACTGCGCCTGCACAGAGAGTGTTCTCGGGGTGGGAATCGCATCCTCGTTGTTGGTTGGTCTTGCTGGGCTGGCTACGGCGTTAGGCGACTCCCTGGTTTTTCTGGAGTGTCGCCTGGTAGTCGTACCCACGCCTGACCAGCACGCGACGGGAGTGCGAGTCCCGTCCGGAATTGGCTGCGGACCTGTGGCTCCCGGCCCTGGTTCTGTCCATGGTCGGGGGCGATCCTGGATGGACGGCCGTCGCCTCCTTTTGCGAGGCAGTAATGTCCGCAAAGGAGGCGGCGGGGCGGGAGTGGGAGTCAACTCTCGCCAACGCAGGCCACGTCGTCGGCGCCGGAGGGCAAGCAACGACCAGCCGCCGTAGAAAGCGGCCGCGGGCGGCCCCTCGGGGGAGGATCCGCCGCCCGCACAATTGCCGCGAGGGAGAGGGCCGCGTGCTGTTCCGCAGCACTCCTCAACTCCTTGAGTCAACAGGAGAGCGCCGGAGGGATGAAACCCTGACCCCCCCTGGCGTCATTACTTTAGAAGAGGCCCGCCTTGAGAAAGGGCGGGCCGGCGCCGGCCCAGGCCACGAGATCGGCAGGCCACATTTCTGTAGGCCCGGGCGTAGGCGATAAGAGAACAGCAGGGTTTTTTAGTGGGTAGTCGGATGGCCGAACATCTTTCCCGGAGTCCCACATATCCCGCGGTCCCACAGGGCCGGGGGAACCCGTCAAGAGAGAATTTTTGCCCGAGACCAAAAAAAAGCTATCTGCCAGTGAAAGTCCCGTCAAAATCGGTGCAGCCATTTCAGAGATTAGCCGGAACAAACAGACAGACAGACAAAAATTCAATTGCACTTAGTAAAAAGCGGTTATTTTAATATTACAAACAGACCCTCCAATTTTATTTATTTGTATAGATAAGAATATGTATATAATGTATACATAAGTAATACAAATGCAACGCACCACTTAATTAATTTATTTATTATAAATAGCCTTCATTAATTCTATCCATCCTAAGATTGCCCTGAAGAAATCGCTCCTAGCAATATGACCACCATTTGTACAATCTTTAATATTTGTGTCTCCCGTATGCTGTATTGTTTTTTTTTTTGTGTTGTACAATAAAGAATATTTATTATTATTAAATTATCAAAATTGGTATATTAATGTTAGAGTTCCTTAATTCGTATCTGTAACTGATCTTCCAGGTACTGGCGATATTCTTATGCAGTTCTATGAACTATTTTAGATGGACTTAGGGGCCTACCACCTAGGGTTGTTTTGTCGCCTTTTATGACTCCACGGGTCAGTATTTTTACCGGCACGGAGAAAAATATTTCATATAATATATTATTTATTTTATATATAACACTCATTAAATTTTATATATTTTTATGGTGCCGATTAAAATCGTTAATTTGATATTTTAATAAGCTCCAAATCAAAACGAGGTTTAATTATTTTATTATATTTAATTTAACCACAACTTTTAGTAGCAGAGCGTTAACTATTTCGGTGTGGGGTAACCGTACTTAATACGGGATTAGTTTATAGTTATGAGTATAATTTTGTTTATAAAGAGCGCGTGCTCTACGGCCCAGGTTCGTTTCCCGGGTCGTAATTTCGTTTAGAAGTGGCAGTTCGCTTATTCATGGCCCAGATTTTTATTATAACTACGTTTGGATTAGTTTTAACTGGCACATACGAGTAAAAAGGAGTTTCTCAATTCAGTTGTGTTATTAAAATGTTTTTTTTTTCTGAGACGTTCTAAGCTTTTAATTAAGACCTATTTTAATATGTTTAAAGTAACATCATGAAACGTGGAGTTGATGATAAGAATATCAATAAGGTTCCATAATCTCCGTGCAGGGGTGGAGCAAGAATAGTAACTTCTGCGTTATAGTAAGTTATACTTCTGCGTTAATATTTAACTGAATTTCAGCAGACTGGCAAATGGCCCTATATAGAGCCCGTCATTATGGGATGTTATTGCTAGGTGGTCTAATGTTATCAAAATGGCAAACAACCCTGGTGTCAAAAATATTAAATAAGCTGCCAGCCTGTCTGCCGTTCCCATAATAAAAAAAGTCCAATAGAACTTAGTGACGTATTTCATGGATCTATGCTGTTTGGTTTATTTATTGGATACAACTATAAATTACGATGAATAATCACTTAAGTAAAAATAATTAGGTTAAACAGAACTGATAAAGAGTAACATAGTCTCCTATATAAAACTAGGTAACATACCTAGTCAGGTCATAAATTCTGTCACATGTTTAATGTAAAATAATTGTAACAAGTTTATTCATTATGTAACCATTCATATACCAAAATGAACTTAACAAAACATAGATTCTTATGACATTAAAGTTTATTCAAAATGACCTCCGTGATTTTGAATACAAGCCTTCAATCTGCGCGGCCAGTCGTCTATCGCAGCACGAACGAGGTCCATGTCAATATCGGCGGCTGCCTTAATCAAGGATGTCTTGAGTGACTCCAAATTGGGATGAGGCTTTGAGCACGCCTTTTCCTCCAAGTGTTGCCATATCTTGTAATCTAACGGATTCAAATCTGGACTGGAGGAGGGCCAGTCTTCGTGCCGGATGAAGTCGATTTCACGCGCCGCCAGCCAGTCTTGTGTGCTCGTCGCTCTATGAGCTGGCGCCGAATCTTGTTGGAATACCCAGTGCCTGTTATTGAACATGGTATGAGAAACAGGTTCCACAAGGTTCGTCAGGACTGTATTTTGATACACAACAGCATTCGTTTTTACACCTTTCTCACAAAAATGTACCTCTGTTAAGCCCCAATAAGAAACTCCCAACCATACCATGAGCGAGGATGGAAAATGACCTCGTTGGACACGCGGAATACGGTTGCTCGCTTCTTCACTACTGTGTGCGTACACCTTATCATTTTGTTTGTTGTAGCTCTCTTCTACGGTAAACATTTTTTCATCCGAAAAAAGAATTTCCCGATATTTTTTTCCCGCGTACCGCTTCAACAAAGCGCGGCATCTCTTCAGTCTCAGGTCCATTAGACGAGCATTCAAACGATGTCCTGTTTTTCTTCGATATGCCCGAAGCCCTAAGTCTTCATTTAACACCCTTTTCACCGTGGTTCTGCTTAACCCCATCTGAAGGGCCAACAGTTTCTGCTTACGTTTGGGATTTCTTTGAATTCGTGCCTTCACAGCTTTTATCACTGCTGGAGTCCTAACAGACCGAGGGCGACCACTTCTTGACCTGTCATCTACACTAGAGTCTTCATTGTATCGTTTGATGGTACGATAAACGAATCTTTTGGTTATATTCAAATTTTTCAGTATGTTAAAAATTTGAATTGGCGCGTAACCGCAACGATGCAATGCAATAACTGCAACACGGTCTTCTTTAAGCGTCCACTCCATATTTAAAAATGAGTAAAATTCTAAAAGTTATACATTTTTATTTTCATGAACAATTCGAAATTCGAATTCAATAAACTTTTTTGTGGCCAGCATTCTAAAAGAAAAGTTTTTACTGTGTGACAATACTTATGACCTGACTAGGTATATTTACTTTTGTATAATATGATATGAATGGGGTATATATCATATATATTAGTATATATCATATCAAATATAAAAGGAAATCTTTGTTTAATGAATACTTCAAAATTATAAAATATTATTTGTACATAAAATTTTTATTTGCTTAAGTCCTCACTTTATGTAACCAAACCATATCGATCGTGTCTTACTCATTTAATTTTATATAAGAAAGTAGTTGTAAAAATTTATAATCTAATCTATTATAACAATAATGTTGAAGTCACTGGAAGGAACTAATACCTAAGGGACAGGCCATGCCTAGTTTAGGAGTTAGTGCTAGAATAAGTTTATAATTATGTAAAAGATGTGTCAATAAAGAATTTTTTTTATATATTGGTTTTAAGTTTACAGGAATCATCAGAAGAATAATTTTAACTAAGAATGTTTTTCATCATTAGATATCATTGGGACACTTTTTTCTGTTGGTCCGCAGACAGGCTGACGGCCCACTTAGAATTTAACAGTTACCATCGCCTATGGGTGTTTGCATCGCCAGGGGCATCGTGAACACTCTCCTGTCTGAATATGTCACTACACAACACAAAGTTATTATGGCGGCATACTTAAGACCAAAGGTCTAGACGGGCTTGGGGCCCTACCACGCAGCGAGGATGGTTTTTTTTTTGTCGCCTTTTACGACATGTCGACCGCGGCCGCAGAGGTCAGTATTCTTTCTCCGTTCCTGCACGGATAAAATCATCTGCATCTTCTCATTGGCTTCTTGTTGTACATATAATATGTTTTTCTGATCGCAAGTAGTACTGCGTGTTATTAACGCAGATCTGATCAGAACGAGTGACCTGTAGAAGCAAAAGTACTTGGACCATCAAATATTTTATGATATCAAT